>NIVC01000217.1:432500-752500 GCA_002269645.1 Macrostomum lignano | reverse complement strand
AACCAAATTAACTGCAAGTTTTTATTTTTAATTTAAATTTTTTGGTTAACAGCCCAGCGAACTCAATGGAATTTCCTATTCAAACAGAGCATACCACCCAGCTGTGACTAAATGAGGAATTTTGCTGTAGTAGGGCAGAAAGGAATTTATTTTCAAGGGAAATTGATCAAAATATTTTTATTCAAACATTTTATTTTATGCAACAGTGGCAAAGCAATTTAAAGTAATGATGAGAAAGTGATGATGCCCGTTTAATGCTCGGTGGCTCACGAAAGCCAGCATGATGAATTTTGGGAATTTTTCATGAGTGAATCATTTAATGTTCTTAGACTTAATGCCCTGGGGTAGGATGATGTTCTGTGCCGGGCACCCCCCCATAGATGTTTGTACTGCATTCAGACCTTTAAACTGCATCCATACCTACTAATTGCATCCAGAATTTTTAACTGCAGTCAAACCTTCAGGATCGATAAACCTTCAAACCTTCAAATGAGAGAATCAAACCTTCAGAATGAGACAGAAGGCGAGATGGTAAAGAAAAGTATAGAGAGAGAGAAAGGAAAGATAGGGAGATGAGAGAGGAGAGTGGAGAGAGATTAGTGGGTGAGAGAGGAAAGAGACAGGTGAGAGGGAGAGAGGTAGTAGACGGGGTAAGAAGTTTAGGCAGTAAATGTTAGTACCAAAGCTAATTCAAGCAAACATTACTCGTAAATGCACGCATGCAATTTAGAAGGCAGGAAAAGGCAAGCAAGATTAGGAAAGCAGGGGGGAGGCCGCGGTTATCTTAGACGCACAAGCAATAAAGCGGAGATCTGAGGGCCCATTAATGACCGCTGCCGTTTTGATGTCTATGACAAAATTGAAGGGGCGCGAAGGACCACTTTCTTACTATTTTCTACGTATATGGCCAACCTAATCCAATCCTTTAGAAAGTTTCTTATCCAACTCCTTTTTGCTGGTTTAATCATTTAATGAGTACGTGGAGAAGATTTCGACTGATAAGTACTTGAAAGGTGTTCCGAGCAGTGCAGTCTTTTTGCGGCCATGGCCGTAAACTACATCAACCCGTGCTATTTCGGTAAGCAGGCTGTTAGACACAACACGCTAGGTACGATGATGCGGACCATTTCTGAGAAAGGCCGAGCTGTCGAGGAAACATACACCTCATTGCATCAGAGCAACTGTTGTCACGGAGCTGCACAATGCCGGGTTTGCCGGCTGGGGGGCAAACGGCAACTTAAACCGAGGGACTCTGTGACATCCGCCAGCTTTTCGTTTTTCGAGGAGGCTCTTCCCCCTCCTTTTCGTTCTGGCCTGGCGTGGAAGCGGCTAGCTTCCTCGTCTTGGTCTGCTGGTGGGGGACGGATCCCCCCTGCTGCTTTTTTGCGGGGCAGGTGGCTGCTAAGTAGTTGGCTGCTGGCTAAGCGCCAACTACCCATCGACAGCCCTTAGTTGCAACTGGTACCACACGGGTTCTCGAGGGCCGCTCTTGTGGGGGAGGGCTCGGGCGTCGGCTGTCAACTCGACCTGGCGCCTGTGTCCCAAGCCCACAGCCGGCCTCCCGCCCCCTGATCTTGCAGAGTGTGGACCGGGGGCCTGCCGGAGCCTCGCCTGGGAGCAATCCTGGGATAAGACGGCAACCCAAAGCTTCTCTGCTGTTTACCGTGGCAGAGGGTAGCTCCACGGAGCTGGCTGGGGGTATATCCAGTCCCCGAGCGGTTACCCCCCCTCTTTTCTACATTTCAGTTTTTCCATTTCAGCCTACTCTGCATGGATAAATCAAAACCATCTGACACGGCTCGGGAGCCGTCAATTCCCGCGGCCGGGGGTCCGTCAATCCCCCAACCCTCCAACATGGAGGTTGATTCTGCCGCGAATCCCGCGGAAACCCCCGCACCTCGCTCAGGTGCGTCCACCTCTACCCCCGCTACAGGGGCGTCTCAAAATGACGGCTTCCAGGTCGTCAACCGTCGCAGGCGCGATGATAAAACCTCGGCTGGCTCTGAGCGGAAAAGGCAGCAGCCAGACGAGCGTACCGACCCCTCGCTGGACCCCAAGAGGCCAAAGGAGGCCAATGCTGGCACGTACGCCAAAGTGGCGACGGAGCCGAAATTTAAAATCTGCGTGCGCGCGGCTAGCGGTACGCTGACCACCGCCCAGATGGAAGCATCAATCGGCATGATTGATGACTTCCTCTGGGAAAACGACGCCCTCGACATCAAAGTCGAGGCGATTCGAAACGCCAACGGCAGCGTCATCCTCGCCTTCAAGGACGAAGCCCAGCTCGAGCTCGCGCTGGCTAACCTGGTGTCCATCTCCTGGGACACCTGCACGACCGCCCTCCCGCCTTTGGTCGTTGAGCGTGCCCGACCACCGCCGCCCTGCAGGCGCTACCGAGCCTTCTACTCCGGCTCGAGAAGCATCGAGGAGATCCGCGCCCGGCTCCTCAGTAAAAACCCCGACCTACCTCAGGACGGTATCCGGGCCTTCAAGGAGGTTCCGGCAAAAGGCGCTCCCGGCAAGACCCTGTACATGGGTTTCTCCGCGGAGTGGGAAGACGCCCTCAAGAAGGACGATTTTGCCGCCTACATCGGAGCGTGGAAGATCGTCTTCCACCTGCTGCTCAGGCGTCGTCCAGCCGGCGATCGGCGCCGAGGTGAGTCCGTGAGCTCGGATAGCTCTGGGAACGAGTAATGCCGTTCCCAACCCCGTGCCAAACTAGGAGCGGGGCGCTGAGGGCGAACCTTAACGGCCAGCCCAATGATGACACTGCCACCAGCAACCAAATAAATAATCCGCCGCCGGCGAACCAACCTGTTAACCTGCACATTATTCAGATCAACCTGCACCACGCCCTTGCAGCATCGAGCAACCTTTCAGGCACCTTTGCCAACAAGGAAGTTGACATCTACCTTATTCAGGAACCGTATACCCGCAAGGGGAAGCCGACCTGCCTGCCGCCAGGCTATCAGGTTCTGTACCTCTGCGCGAACGACACCCCCAGGGCTATCGCCCTCGTCAAAAACGACCTCCCGGCCACTTTTATGCCAATGTTTTGCTCTAAAGACATGTGTACTTTCTCAGTCTTTGACTTGACCTTCGTTTCCGCTTACCTGGACATTCAGGAGGACGTCCCTCCCCCCCTCCTGCAGGAGCTGGCGGACTTCTGTAATCTCCAGGATCGGAAGCTTATCGTTAGCTGCGATGCTAACGCCCACAACACTGCCTGGTCTAGTAGCGATACTAACAGGCGCGGTGACTTACTAATTGATTTCATTAACTCCTCCTCGTTACACATTTGCAACAGAGGCAGCAAACCCACATTTATTGTCTCTAATCGGCGTGAGGTTATCGACCTCACTCTCGTCTCCAACAACGCCCTCAATCAGGTCCACAGCTGGCTGGTTAGGGATGACCTCCCATCGCTTTCCGACCACTCGTACATTCAGTACAGCATCAGCTCCGTCGGAGCCCGTCATGAGAACCGGGACCGCCTTAATTTGAAAAAGGCCGACTGGACAGGTTTTCGAAGAGACCTGCTAAAACTCCTGACCGAAGCCAACTTACCGGACTCCAGCGAGGATCTCCCTGGCATTGAGCATCGGTGCAACTCCATCGTTGAGATCCTAAACACCGCCATACGCGCTAACGCCCCTAAGCTGTTTTGCAGGAAGAAATACTCTCCTTGGTGGAGTCAAGAGCTCACTCGCATGAAGAAAAACACCCGCCGACTGCAACGCCTCGCAAACGGCTCGAATACTCCAGAGGACTGGGAGAACTACCACTCTGCTCTGAGGATGTACAAAAGTACTATCCGAAGGGCTAAGAAGACCACCTGGAAAGCCTACTGCGCCGGCCTGGAAGGGCAACACCCCACAGCCCGGCTGGTCAGGACTCTCAGGCACGACACGCTAGCTCAGTGTAACTCCCTTCTGCACCTGGATGGTAACTACACTACCAGTGCCGAAGGTTCGCTAAATCTTCTTTTCTCCACCTGCTTTCCGCAGGTTGACGAACCGGAGTACGTGGTCGATGACCACAGGCCTTGTGATCACAAGCTTTTCCAGCAGTGCGCCACCCCCAGCTACTCCAGCTGGCAGCAAATTCTTTTAAACCGTATAAATCGTCTGGCCCTGACAATATCGCCCCCTGTATCCTGCAGGAGGCGCTAAAGCTGCAAAACTTTGCTGATTCTTTCTCTAAATTGCTTGTTGACTGTTATACCACAGGTTACATTCCCACAATCTGGAGAATGTCCAGAGTCGTGTTCATCCCGAAACCTGCTAAGGGTGACTACACCAACGTGAAATCCTTCCGGCCCATCAGCCTCACTTCCTTTTGTGTTAAGCTGATGGAGAGGCTCATCCTGTGGAGGCTTCGAGAGTGCGACCTGCGCTCCGACCCTGTCAGTAAGTACCAGTACGCCTTCCAGTCTGGGAGGACGACTGAGCATGCTCTCCACGCCATTACCTCCAAAATTGAGAGTGCCATCCTTAGCAAACAACTCGCTTGCGGGTTGTTCGTTGACTTCGAAGGAGCATTTGACAATGTCCTCTTCCGCTCCTTCAGAAATTCTCTTTCCCGCAGGAATGTAAGACACAGCATTGTTCGCTGGATTTATTTTATGATCCGCAAAAGGTTTGTGACATCCACACTTATGGGCGTTACCCTCACCCGGGCGGTGATGAAAGGCGGCCCGCAAGGTGGCGTGCTAACTCCACTTCTCTGGAATCTCGTCATGGACGAACTTCTAACCGCTGACATTCCCAGCAGTATCACCAGGGCGGGCTACGCCGATGACGTTGCCGCGGTCGTCAGCGGACCCGACCCCGCCACTCTGCGCAACCTGATGCAGCAATTCGCCGACAAGGCGGCCGACTGGGCTACACAGCATGGCCTAAAAATCAGCGTCACTAAGACTGTCGCTGTCGTTTTCACCAAGCGCCGTAAGTGGGAGATGAAAAACCTCACTGTCTATGGCAGAAACATCCCCTTCAAGAAGGAGGTCAAATACCTCGGTGTGACGCTAACGCATGACCTGCGCCGGACGAAGCACCTTGATAACGTCATCGGTCGGGCAAAACGCTGCTTTGCCCAGCTGCGCAGAGCCATCGGGCCGACTTGGGGCCTCTCGCCTAGAATGGTCCGTTGGATTTATACCGGCATCATCCGGCCCAGTATCACATACGCGAGTCTCATCTGGACTAGCGTGCTGGAGCAGAAGGCCGCCCGTCAGCGGCTGTACCAGCTTCAGGGCAGCATTTGCCGTGCCATCACAGGTGCGTACCCGTCCACCCCTTACGAGGGGCTGAACACTATCCTTAACCTACCTCCGCTTCACCTATTTATTAGGGCGGAGGCTATGAAGTCTGCCTCCCGGCTTATCAGAGATAAAACGTTAAATAACGCGCCCTCTGGCTTTATGCCAATGAAAACATTAATCCCGCATATGGACTTTGTCCGCCGCGACCTTAACAACATCCACATGGACCTGGGCAATGTGGATAGTCGACCTCCCGCCCTCAACATCAGGAGGGGCTTCAAGACCGCCATCCCTGGCCGAGACAACATTCCGCTGGATGTCGGTGTGAACCGGCGCAGCCAGGGCATTCACTGCTTCACCGACGGCTCGCTGTTCAACGGCCGCGCTGGAGCGGGTATTGCCATTTTCCACGAGGGTAAGATGCTTCTCCAGGAAAGTCTGCACCTCGGTGAGAACACCTCAGTTTTCCAAGCTGAAATTTGCGCCATCGAGCAGTGTGCCCAGCAACTGTTTCAGGCGAACATTAATAATTTTGACATTAATTTCTACACTGATAGCCAAGCTGCTATTAAGGCCTTAACCACTGAGAATATCTCCGCTGCTACAGTATCTCAATGCCACCGCAGTGTGCAATCTCTCTCAGTCCTTAACAGGATTAGAATTATCTGGACACCTGGTCACAGCAACATCCTGGGCAACGAGCTCGCAGACTCTCTCGCCAAGGAGGGCAGCAACCCAGACGGCAACCACCGTCTGATGAGGCTACCCACTCCCAGGTCGCAAGTCACCCGCCATATCAACAGGTGGCTCCATCAGCAGCACCAGCTCCACTGGAACAGCTGCACCGAGTACAGGCAGAGCCGCTCTGCCATGCCTAACCTGAACAGGAAAGTCTCTGATTATCTGATTTCGCTTAACAGAACCGACCTCAGGGAGATGTGCATGGTCCTAACCGGCCACGGATTCTTCCAGAGACATATATCGTTGCAAACCGGTTGCCCTCCCACCTGCCCCTTCTGTGGCATAGGAGAGGAGACCGCGGAGCATCACGTCACCTTCTGCCCTTACTTCAACAAGGCGCGGCACAAATACCTCGGCCACCCCCAGCGGATGGACGAGCTGACCACCGCGGACAATATCCGAGACCTCCGCGCCTTCGTCCGGGACTCCGGCCGGATGAGGGTCGCCGATGCCTCCACTGCGGACCTGCCGACTACTGGCGGGGACTGGGCGCACCCCCAAGGCTAATCCTTGTGCTCTTTTACCTTGGGGTTGCGATAGGGGCCTCGCGGCCTATTCGCGGCGCCTGCGCCCCCCGTCAGTAGTAAGTAAGTAAGTAACTCCTTTTTGCTGGTTTAATCATTTAATGAGTACGTGGAGAAGATTTCGACTGATAAGTACTTGAAAGGTGTTCCGAGCAGTGCAGTCTTTTTGCGGCCATGGCCGTAAACTACATCAACCCGTGCTATTTCGGTAAGCAGGCTGTTAGACACAACACGCTAGGTACGATGATGCGGACCATTTCTGAGAAAGGCCGAGCTGTCGAGGAAACATACACCTCATTGCATCAGAGCAACTGTTGTCACGGAGCTGCACAATGCCGGGTTTTCATTGGAGGACACTGTGGAGGTGACTGGTCATCGTTCTGTTGAAGTGAAACGAAGGCGCCGTTAGCAAGAGGATGGGAGAAATCAGCCGACACGCGCGTGATGCGTGAACAAGCATCCAGCCTTGGCAGCAACTCCCCAGATGCACAAGATCTGCATGCCTAAAAAAAGTCCTGATGATCGGCGAGCAAGAAGCCCAGCCATGCGACCCTCGCGTGATGCATGCACAACCTCTGACCGACACTGCCTATTGGGCCTCGAAATCCCACTCTCTCTCCCTACTGCTCCTATTCCTCGTTGCTCGCGTACAGTGTGCTATCTTATAAAATATACTGATTGAAGAGGAAAGATCCTCGCCTGAAGTTTGAGAATGTGACTCTAGAGATCACACAGAGAAAGTTACCATCGAGGTCCATTGTTCGTTGTCTTCCTGAACTGTTGGCAGAAGGAAACGATAATATGGGAAAAACCCATATAAATTGTCGTTTCACTGTTGTTTCAACGAGACGGAGCCATGACTGACCAACATATCTCATGCGATCAGTCGCAGTGGACATTGCAGCAGTGCAGTGCTTGCCGCCAATGGCCTGACTGCATCGTCTGTTGCTTCATCATCACCGTCTGGTAGCTTCAGCGGAGAGTTCAGCGGCTGCACCTTCAACATTTGCTATGACTAATGGGGCAATGTTCTGAACTACAAACCAAGGTCACGGTCTGGTGGCCGTGTAGCGATAGTGACGTGAAAACCTTTGTGCGGAGCTGCAGCGCCTGCGTCCTGTTCGAGAAGATGTTCAACCCAATCAAGGTCTCATGGTCAGCGACGGAGCTACCAGTGGGTCCATGGCGAAATCTAAGTCGACATGGTTGAAGAGTTGCCGGCAGCCGAGGAGCCGCAGTCCCATCGATTTTTCACTGTAGTCAACCATCTCCAAGTGGCCTGAGATCATCGCATCTTCATCTGTATCTGCAACTGCCTGTATCGAAGCCCTTCGCAGGCTCTTCGAAGCCAAGCACCGTTGGACTCCGTTATACTGCCCTTTCTACTTCTCAGCAGAATGGCGGAGTCGAGAGGTTCAATGGCTTCTTGAGGATCTCTAAGCTGGCCTTTCTCGCTGACGGCGTGCCGGTGAGGCAGGCGGTTCAGGAGCTGCTGCTGACTTATCGGTCATCCGAGCACGCGCTAACCAGGAAGTCGCCGCGCCGACAGAACTGATGCTTGGACTCCACCTGCCCCTCGATCGTCTTCAAACAGCAAGCACCGAGTCACCGACGGACCATCACAGCGGAGCAAAAACAGCAGGGCAAGAGCCGCCGTCGGTTGTGCAAGCGGAACCGCAGTTGCGCATACAGCTCAGTTATTTTTGAAGCCCAAGCCTCAGATCCCCAACCCACACTTGGCCAGTCTGCAGCCGTGACGGCTTTCCATTGGATTGAAGGACATCTCATCCCGCACTCTTCATCGCTTTGAGCATTGCTCAGATAAAAATTGGGCGCAAAAGTATAATCTCATACAGCCATCAGTTCAGTCAATCAGTTTAACCCACCAGGGCTTTGCACCAAAGGAGAAAATTCGCTGCATAAATTTGGTGCAAAAAGTAAAATTGAAGAAACTTCATTTTTCATTATCTTCTACAGCTCAGCGACTTGAATTGCATTCAAATTCTGTCGGTTAACTTTTTTTTTAATTTGCTCGGTCAAAAATTCAAAAAAAAATTAAAAAAAATTATTTTGTTTTTAGAAACTATTGATTTTATAATTTCAACTCAGCATCAACATTGAAACTGAAATAACATGTCTATTATTTGATCTCAATTCAATTCATGGGAAGGACTTAAAGGCTATGAATTCATGCAGATGTATCGAAATGAAAATTGCTTGAAATTCCAGCCGCAAATAACTGGAATTTGAGTGGCTCGAAAACTCGGAAATTCCTAACTCCAGCGGCCTCTATAAATGCATCTCGCGGTCTCTGCAGAAAACTTGAGACTCTTCGACAGCTAAGTGAGTCATAGAAATAAGCCACCAACTCAGCAATAATTCAGCACAGGTGAGTCATTTTCTCAGGCTGTACCATGAATTGTGTGCCTCACTTGAGCCGCCTCCAGGTCAGTAGGATTTTGTGGCCAACTTAAAGCCCAAAATTCCATGCTTTATTTTTTGCCTCATCCAAGCAGCATTTAAATGGCTAAATATTTATTATGCATCTCACTTATTAGTTATGGATTATGCTTCATAGAATTTCCGAGAACACGTGCATGCCACATACATCAAATTGATCTTAAAATCAGCCAATAGATTCCTAAAAATTATTTTACCTTTTCCTGGCGTGCTGGTTGCATAAATTTACCACATTGGAATATTTTCCTATCCTATAAATAATTATGAGTTCGTTTTTGGTGCCGTCACGTGCACATGCAGGCATGTGCACTTATAGCAACTGTCTAGCCCTCTGAACTCTTCTCCCTGCTTCCCCATCGCTCTCCCATCCCATCGCTCCCATCCCATCCCATCCCATCCCATCCCATCCCATCGCTCGCTCCTTCCCCTTTAGTCAAAGCTGCTCTCACCAGGCCAAGTGTAATTATTTCAAAATCAGTAACAAAGGTTGAGTCGCAGATGATTCGTCAATTAAAAATCATATTTTCCCTGCTTGTTCCATTTCAAGCCTTCATGAATCTGTGCAGCATACTTGGGCACCCAATAACATTTTCTTGTTGGTCTCAAAGTGGCTGTATATTTTCCCGGCTTGTTTTATTCAAGTAAATGCAAGTAGGCGTTCCCCTGTTGTTTAACCCTTTCAGAATGTTACCGACACTCCTCCTTTTCCTAAGTCTTACGGCAGTCCTGGTGCACCCAATAAGCGGCGCGTGCAACAAACTCGATGGCGTCGGAGATGGGGGATGTTGGTTCAACAATCCGGGAAAGCGGGACGAGCGCTGCCGCAGCTGCCACGGCTGGAAGAGACACTGGTCGTACCCCTACTGGTTTGGCAGGTGCTTCTGCTGTTCATGCCCTTGAGCGTATGCGACATCTGAGTTACAATTATAACATTGCATGCGACTTCGGTTGCATTATCGTTTTGGAAGTAAAAGTTGTACAACTGCGTAGTGATCGTGCAAGAGTATGCGGCCAATGCAACACCTTTAATTCGTGATGGATAATAACAAAAATATTAACTAGCAAAAAATGCACACGTTTTTTATCTTCTCTTCCCTTATTACACAGCTTTTCTTCAAATCGGACAAAAATTATACATCCAAAAATGAATTTAATTTTGGTTAAGCAAAACATGCGAAATATCAGAGCCAGACGTAGGTCAGGGCTCGAGCGAATGATGGAGCGTCCATGTTTAAAGGCGATATCGCCCCAAAGATAAAATCGATAGAAAGAGGTGGAGTGTGTAAGCGCGTAAATCAGTTCGCATGGTCTGTACATTAAAAGGAGTCAGAGACTCTTAAAAATGCAGTCTGTCTACTCATTTTGCGCTGTTTTGAATTATAAGTGGCTGTATTTGATTTTTTCCAGAACTGCCTGGCCAATTTCTGCTAAATTAGTAAAACTGTATTTTCCCGTGGTCATGCAGATAGCGCTTTTCGATGAAAAATTCGAATGCGTCTAATGTTATAAAAACTACTAGCAATCTACGCCCCCCGTTGGGGAGCCAAAGAAATGCAATGCACGTTTTTTAATTAGTTACTTGTAGACTTAAATCTTAAAAAAATCTCCTGTCAAACTTCTAACCCCATGCAACCCTAATCCTAAATCATTAACATTTCAGTAATTCTCCCCAAGAGTCATTATAGCACTGCAACATTATAGCGATTCCCAGCAAGCCTCGACATCGTTGGTATTCCCAAATGAATCTCTTAACTTCGACATGACGCTTCTTTTATTTTTTACATGAAGACCCCCCCCCACGTGAGGAGCCCAACAAATAATGTAATAAAAAGTTTTGAATAAACTACATGTAGGTTCTGAGTCCTGACTTTAGCCTTGACCTCAGTTATTCACCCGTGAGCCTTGACATCTCAGCTAGCCCCCGTAAGCTTCGAAATGATAGTAATTCTTCCCAAGAGTCACAGCACACAGTTTCATGTGAAGCTTTTTACATGACGCTTTTTTTATGTCTGACATGACGTTTCTTTTATTTTTGACATGAGGTTTCTTTTATGTTTGACATGACGTTTCTTTTATGTTTAACATTACGTTTCTTTTATGTTTGACATTACGTTTCTTTTATGTTTGACATTACGTTTCTTTTATGTTTGACATTACGTTTCATTTATGTTTGACATTACGTTTCTTTTATGTTTGACATTACGTTTCTTTTATGTTTGACATGACGCTTCTTTTATGTTTGACATTACGCTTCTTTTATGTTTGATATTACGTTTCCTTTATGTTTGACATTACGTTTCTTTTATGTTTGACATGACGTTTCTTTTATGTTTGACATGATGCTTTCTTGTCAAGGCTTTCTACCTTTGAGTAAACTACGTGGTTTACACTACCTGTTTAACTAACAGCTTCTCTTTGCAATAACCTCAGCAATCCCTTGTGAGCCTTGACATCTCAGAAATTCTTCTTCCCTAAGCCTTGGCATATTAGTCACCCCCCCCCCTAAGAATCACAGCATAATAGCGATTCCCTCAAAGCCTTGACATCGCATCAATCTTTTAACTTCGACATGACTCTTCTTTTATCTCTACATAATGCTTCTTGTTAAAGAAATAATTAAGTCTAATAAATCTGAGGGTTAGACTTTAACAAAAAAACAGGTAAATGAGCCCTGTGGCTAAATTATTGCTTATATATTAAATTAAATCGATGTTCTCTCTCTCCAACTCTCTGACTCAACAACGCCTCACGCACATCAACCCCACCCCAACACACTCTGAGACGGGGACCGCCAAGTGTACACTGGCGACGCTACACATAGCAGAGGGTCGGTACGCAGGCACTCCAAATCCAATACACTCCCCCTAATGATGCTTCATCATTACAGTACTTAACATTGATATTCGAAAAAAGAAACTCGCTATTAACTTAAATGAAATTAAACGAAACGAATAGCAAAAAACAAACGAACAACAAAAAACGCTCCAACATTACAACAGACTTGATGACTAAAAATGTGACACACCATCACCAGAGTACTGAGTTAACGAAAAAGTAGGAACAAAGGGAAAACGAAACTCAAAAAAAACGCGTGAAGTCGGAGGGCTCCGGAGGGCTCGGAGGGCTCTCGGAGGGAGTGAAAATTACTGCGAACTAAAACTAAACAGAAACTCGAAACAACGATTAGAACAGTCATTGAAAGTCAGTTACTTAAGTTCATTCAGTCACAGCTTCCAGCAAAATCAGGTTCTTCACCGGTCGGCGAATCAAGCATCTCCTGGGACCGCGGCCAGGTCTGGGCGCGACTCGAACCGTTGCAGATCTCACCGCCCCGTCTCGGCCAGGATGCACCGACTCGATGACACCGGTACACCAGGTAAGCCTCGGCTGCCCGGCCTCACCTTTCACCAGGACGATGTCGCCGGCCGTAGCTTCTCGAGTTACGCCATGCTTGGGACTTAGATTATGTTCTCGCAGGCTGGTCAGATACTGTCGCTCCCAGCAGTCCCAGAAGGCTTGCAGTCTGGCGCGCATTCGCCTCAGCAGTGTTGGCAACGGCAGCAGGAGCTCGGGCGTACCGCTAGAAGTTGGCTCCGCCGTCAGCCGTTGCAGGACCAGAAAGTGCGCCGGCGTCAGGACTTCTCCGTTGGTTTCGGCATCCACGTAGAGTAGAGGCCGACTGTTGAGCACCGCTTCCACCTCCATTAGCACTGTCCGCAGTTCGTCCAGCGTCAGGGTTGCGTTGAGGATGGTCTTGCGCAAAGCCAGCTTGATGTCCCTCATCAGTCGCTCCCAGAAGCCTCCTTGCCACGGTGCGCGTTCGACGATGAATTGCCAGGTGATTTTCCTGGTGGCGCAGAAGTCTTGAACTTGTCGACTCTCCGACGCCTGAAGTATTTTGGCAGCCTTGGTGAATGTCTTGGCGTTGTCACTGATGAGATTGGGAATTCCTCTCCGAGCACAGAACCGTCGGAGGGCTCGCAGGAAGGTCTCGGTCGTCAAGTCGCTCACCAGTTCCAGGTGAAGGGCTCGCGTGGCCGCACAGGTGAAAACCAGGATATAGCCTTTCTCGATCTCTGTGTCCTCCATCAGTTTGACAGGTCCGCAGTAGTCGAGTCCGCACCACTCAAAGGCTCTCCCAGACTTCACGCGTGCTTCAGGTAAGGCTGGGATTTGCTTCACTGCATATGGTAGTCCTTGAAGACGTCTGCAGACAAAGCAACTTCTCAGGATCGACTTGACTCGCTGTCTTCCTCTGATTAGCCAGAATCTCTCTCGCAGCTTACAAAGAGTGCTGGGCACTCCCCCGTGCAGAACCTTGGCGTGAGCGTCCCAGATGAGAAGAAGCTCCAGGTGTGACTTGCTCGGGATCAGAATCGGACAGTCAACCTCGGCAGAGGCGTTGGACTCCTTCAATCGACCTTGGCTTCGGAGAATACTCTTGTTGTCGAGAAAAAGATTCAACTGCCTGCTGAGATCTGTACTGGCCGCTGACTCCTGAATGTGAGCAATTTCGGCTTGAAAACTCCGTCTCTGCACTTCTCGCAGCCAGCGCTCTTCAACTTCAAGGACTTCTGCTGCAGCCAGTGGTCCCACTCGCTCCTCCCCCGCTGCAGAAGTTCTAGCTTGCAGGTTTCTGACGAAGCGTAGGACATAGGCTGTCACCCGAATCAGCTTGATCCAGGATGAGAAGTTCGTGTCATTGAGAACTTCCTGTAGACTGATGTCAGGACCGGCTTCAGTTAGCAGAACAACTGGACGGTTCGCTTGTGTCTTCTGCTCCTCGGCAACTGCCGCTGTCGGTAAGCTGAGAAAGGATTGGTCGGGCCAATCGTCAGGAGGTCGTGCCAGCCAGTCTGGACCGTGCCACCAGCTGTCGTCCGCCTTCAACTTGCTCGCTGATGTTCCTCGAGATGCAACGTCCGCCGGATTCTCCTCGCCTGGGACATGTCTCCAGGCATCCTCTGGCACCAGGCGGCGGATCTCCGTCACCCGATTATGAACAAAGAGCTTCCAGGGTCTGTGCTGCCGGATCCAGTAGAGCGTGTCGGCACTGTCTGTCCAGCAAAACACCTGGCGAACCTGAGGATACTGACTCATGGATGATGTCAACAGTCTGGCGAGTATCAAGGCACCCAGGAGTTCGAGCCGAGGAATTGAAAGAACCGACAGTGGAGCCACTCTCGCCTTGGCGGCCACCAGGTTGCAGCTGACGGAACCATCGGTGTACTGCACTCGCAGGTAAAGACACGCCGCATAGCATTTGATTGACGCATCACAGAACCCATGCAGCTGTATCTCCTCGACCTCCTTCGTCGCCGAAAGCACCAACCTTGGAACTTGAAATCGACCTGCCAGCATCTCCTGCAACCACTTCAGCCACTGCTGCTTAATCGGCTCCTTTAGCGGGCAGTCCCAAGCGATCTTTTCAACGCACAGCTTCTGGAACATCGATTTCGGCAACGTAAGCAGCGGAACCAGGAAGCCCAGAGGATCGTAGACACGGGCCAGCAGCTGTAGCACGACACGCTTGGAGGGCGACGCCTTGAGCAAATCTTCTGGCGGAGAAAACTGCAGCACGAACACGTCCGATCCTGTCTCCCATCGCAGCCCGAGGACTTTTGACGATACGCCATCTTCGCCCAAGGAGGCGGCTGAATAGCTGGAGGGGTCCTCCGTGATGTCCTTTGTCACCGCCGACAACGCCGGAGCAAGAACATCACTGTCTAGTGTGCTGGCGCGAACCGCTTTCAATACATTCTTGCTGTTGGACTGCCAGTGTCGCAGATTCATTCCGGCCTGTTGGAATATGTGCCGTGATTTTTGGATGAGATCCAGGGCCTGCTGTTCATCCACGCACCCAGAGATCAGGTTGTCCACATAGATTTCTTTGGACACCTTATCCACGAACTCTGCATGCTGGCCTCGGTGAGATGCCAAGTGGTGTTGAATGACAGTCTCCAGGACGGCAGGTGAGCAGGTGAGTCCGAACACCAGAGCAGCGTAGCGCAGAACAACGAGAGGTGAATCAGCTTGACTGGGATCCCGTGGCCAGAGGAATCGTAGAGCATCGCGGTCGTCTTCTGCAATTCGGATCTGCAAAAAAGCCTTCTCAATATCGGCAGTCAAGGCGATCGGATGAAGTCGAAATGCCTGAAGCAGTCGCGGAATCTCGGCCAACGAACAGGTTCCTGTTTCCAGACAGTCATTCAGCGATGGACTGCACTGATCTCGCTTGGCACTCGCGTCGAAAACCACTCGAACTTTGGTCGATTCAGCTTCAGGACGGATTACGGCTCGGTGGGGTAGGTAGTGGATGAGATCGCTGGTCCCATCTGGAGCTTCTTCGACTACGCCAGCTTCCTTCTGACTGGTCAGAATGCGGTGGTACTCCTGAAGTAGCGCAGGCTCACGACGCAGCCTCGTCAGATTGGTCTTTAGTCTCTTGAACGCTACCTCGAAGTTGTCGGGCAATCTTAATTCCTTTTTGGGAATCTTCCACGGCAGCTGAACTGAGTAGCGACCCTCTTGGAACTGGGCATTCAGAGTCAGTGGACGCTGATCAGGCTCGGCTGCACTTCTGATGCCGAGACCTTCTAAAGTCCAGAACGCCTCGATGGTGCTGCTGTCCAGACCTTTCTCCGCTCCTTGAGCACAGCAGAGAAGAACCTGCTCTGACCTGGTCTCTAGCTCACTTGCGGCGATCCCATATGACAGTGACCCGCACAGCAGCCAACCGAGCTGACTGGATACGGCAACTGGACCGGAGCCGACCTCTGAGCGAATCACTTGACCTGTGACGAGGTCGTAGAATTGGTCAGCTCCGATGAGGATACTGATCTCGGGATTCTGTTCACCACCGATGTCCCAGTCTGCCATGTCGAGGTGTTGAAAGTGCTTCATGCACAAGCTGCTGACAACTGGCTGATGAGAGCAGATGTAAGGCACTGTGTTGGCGCGCACTGTGAACTGGGCGGTGCTGTCAGATTTCCGAAGCTTGAACTCGACCATCGCAGTCTGCAGCACCTTGGCCTCTGTGCCACCGAATGTTGTCACCTCCATCGTCTCTCTGCCCATGACCTGGAGCCCCATCTTCTCAGCCAAGCTGGTCAAGATGAACGAACGGTTGCTTGCAGAGTCAAAGAGAATTCGCACCGGAGTCTCCTGATTGTTAACAGTCGAAATCAGTACAGCTCCCGCTGTTGGAAGGATCACTGTTTGAGCTTTTGTCACCATAGCCATGGTCTTCACTTCTTGACTCTTCACATTCTGTGCAGCAGCCTGCTCGGACTTCTTCCGGTCTTCTCCCACCTTTCCAAGTGTGGAGCCGGGTGCCTTCGGTCCATCCTTACCCTGCAGCTTCTCCATGCGTGCGCTACAGAGACTTGGGTGATGCTTCATCTGGCAGAATTCACATTGCTTCTTGTGGTAGCAGGTCTTGACGCTGTGTCCCTTGCAGAGACAGCTGAAGCAACGCCTCTGCTCCTTCAAAAACTGGAGTCGTGCCGCAACGTCTACCAGGCGAGTGCACTTCTCTGGAGCATGTTCAGTTTCGCAGAAGGGACAAGCCGTGCTGACCTTTTTGACCTTCGTGTGAAGCGCAGCCACTGTGCCGCCATCCCTTGTCTGTTTCTCACCAGCAGTCTTGGACGCTCCATTGGAACCGGACGTCTGCCCTGCAGCTCCAACGGCCGCCTCCTCCCGGACTAAAATCTCCATTTCCAAGACCTGAAGAAACTCCGTCACAGAATCTAAGCCATTGCCATCCCTCATCTGCGACAAGCTGCTACCAAAGGAATAACCGACGGAAGCAATCCGAGCAGTTCTCAGCATCCCGAGACGAACGACTTCCGGCAGCTTCGCCAGCAAGTTGGGCAGCAACATGGACTCGTAAGATTCGACACTCACCCCGAGATTCGTCAGACTGCGGACATTTCCATTGACTTGGTCGTAGAAATTCCTCAGGTGCTGTGCCGACGAACTGGAGCAGGTCAGCACCGAGAACTTTGCCAGGTGCTCGCGCACGGCTCCGTTGCGGGATCCAAATCGTCGTTGCAGGTTGTCGATGGCGATATGGTAGTTGTCCTTCGTGATGTTGAGACCAGCGATCGAGTTTCGGGCTTCCCCAGACAGACACGACTGCAGGTAGCTGAATTTGTCGACGACACTCAGGCTCGGGTTGTCATGGATACTGGAGTTGAAGCGGTCCCAGAATTCCGTCCATTGGGTCCGATCGCCACTGAATGACGGTGGCGGCAGTTTTGGCAACCTGATGGCAGTCTGAGTCCTTGTCGTTGAAGAATTCTCTTCCGAAGACTTGGACGAAGTCGTCGTCTGTATGGCTGTATTCTGCAGCAGATTTGTTGCCTGCGGCGTGCCGGTCCGCGCGGTCTGAAGCTCCTGGAGCCGTCTGGTGAGGTTCGAGATCAATTTGCCAGCCAGCAGGTCGTACTCCATTGTCGTCTCTGCTTCAGCCTGCACGTCCTTCTCGTCAACCTCCGCGGCGAGCTCTTCATCTGCTGCTTGGAGCTGCTGCTTCTTGAACCGTAGAGCCTCTAGAACGCTGTCGATTTCATCTTCAGCAGCATCTGTTTTGAGCAGGTCTTCGGCTTTCTGTGCCAGTCTGGTGACCGTCGCTCGTAACACGCCTCTCTTCCTGGAGTCCATGCTGTTGTTGAAAAATCGCTGAGTCACTGTAGCACTCTTGCGCTCACTGCTTGATTTTACTGTGATTTTGGTTCGGGCGCCATGTTAAAGAAATAATTAAGTCTAATAAATCTGAGGGTTAGACTTTAACAAAAAAACAGGTAAATGAGCCCTGTGGCTAAATTATTGCTTATATATTAAATTAAATCGATGTTCTCTCTCTCCAACTCTCTGACTCAACAACGCCTCACGCACATCAACCCCACCCCAACACACTCTGAGACGGGGACCGCCAAGTGTACACTGGCGACGCTACACATAGCAGAGGGTCGGTACGCAGGCACTCCAAATCCAATACACTTCTTTTCTTTTTTCATGACGCTTCTTCTATCAGCGCCCCTCCCCGTGGCGAGCCAACAAGAATGTAATAAAACATTTGAGTAAACTACATGTAGCTTCTGGCTTTTGCCAACAGTTATTCTCCGTGAGCCTTGACATCTCATGAATTCTCCCTAACAGTCACAGCACAGTTTTATGCGACGTTTCGTCTATTTTTCAATGACGCTTCTACGATTTTTTACATGACGATTTTATTACTTTTTACATGACGCTTCTATCATTTTTTACATAACGCTTCTATCATTTTTACATGACGCTTCTTTTACTTTTTACAAGACGCTTACATGATTTTTTCATGACACTTATACGATTGTTTACATGACGCTTCTTTTACTTTAGTGACCAGCCCCCACGAAAGCAGAAGACGGCAATTTGGCCAAGCGAGAGCGAAAGCAAAGCGGAGCGCACAAAGCGAAGCGGCCTCCGACTAACTATACGAGCGTATATTGTTATAAAAAAAGACAAGTATTGGAGTTTAAAATTAAATGTTCATGCGTAAGAAAAAAAATTATAGCAGCGAAAACACTGAACCCTTTCTGAAGCCAGCCGCAGAAAATTTCTCGCGGAGGAAGCGGTCCAGGTTAGCAGGCGCTGGCCGCTCCTGCCGTCGCGGTACGACCAAAGCGGCGAATCAGCGGTGCGCGCTCCGCTGGCACGAACGTGCAGCTCGACAGCTCTCACCGGGCACAGAGCGGGCCGATGTGACAGCCTCGGCAGGAGCACTCGGTGACTGCGCTCCTTGAACTGGATCGTCTTGCCGAACTCGCAGCGAAGAACCAGACCTTTCGGATGCTTGAACAGATCAGCGCGCCGCCTCAGTGCCGGGCCCTTTCCAGTTCAGGGGAGTAGGCTGGACTTTTGCAGCATTTCCCAGATGGTCACAGCCCAGCAGGCCAGCTGCCATCCATCAGAATCGTCCACCAGCCTTCGCATCCGCATCAGCATCGTGGGCGACACCGGCCTTTTCCGACAAGCACGCAGTCCGAGGACCCGCTTGGCACCACGCAATAAGTGAACAGTGGCGGCATGCTTGGTCAGGTCTGGTGCGGAGTTTAATCGGAACCAGACCGAGAACTGGCGACCGCTGAGATGCTGCTGTAGGCATGCAGGCGCGTGCCGACAAGGCTGGAAATAAAGTTGAGCAGACTAGAGATGTTGCAGCACAGCGGGTCCCAGCCAGATTGACGGCAGAACTCCCGCCACTCGCGCACGTGCCTGTTGACTGCTTGTCGTGACCTCGGCGCATAGGCGGCGTTCAGCAGCTGTGCAGCGCGGCCGCTGAGAGAGTCTGGTGCAGCTTGGCGGCCTGAAAATGAAGAAAAGAGGCGGTGGCCGAGCCAAAAGCGTGTAGATGCAGCGTTTGGAGTACATAAAGGCAAATCGACCCAAAACAACGGAGTAAAAAAATTTTCGACTGATTAAGCTCATGAAGGTGTGAGGCGGCATCTGCAAATATCTGAAATTCACCCGGAACATAAAAAGCACGAACGCTAATGCCGAAGCGCAAACTCATCAGCGCAACTGTCTGCAGCAGCCGCTGCAGTTCCGGACACTTTAAAATACCTTTGTTTATGATGTAGCATGCCGCCTGGTTGTCGCAGTAGATGTTCACCTTGCAGCCTCTTAGCTCATCCTTCCACCGCATCAGCGCCAACAGGGGGGCCGCTGCCTCTTTGTAATTAATTGGCAGCTCCGCGAAAACAGCATCCGCATCCTTCTTCCAGTCCAATTAACACCAGTCCCACCAACCGCCTGCACCACGCAACGGCGCCGCACCACCGCTACCACACGCATCAGACTCGATCGCGAAGGCGCCCGCATAGCACAGCCGCATCCAATTACAAGACTGCAGTGCAACCTTCCTCCAGTTCAACTGACTTCGCAGTCCAGCGTCGACTAGCGTCTTTTGCCCACGCTTCAAAGTGTTACACCGCTCAATCAACTCACGTAAAAAGGTTTTTCCACGGCTGATGACCTGCGCTGCCCATCCTAGCTTTCCAATAACTCGTTGCAGTGCCCGCTGGCTTATCCTCACCTTGGCCGACTCCACACCGATCAACGCAACCAGGTTCTTTGCCTTCTCGTCCGGCAGCTTCTTGATCCCTTCGACCGTTTCGAATTCAATGCCGAGAAAAGACATTCGCTGCAATGGCGGCTGGCACTTTGATTGATTGATGGTAAAGCCTAGTCGCGTCAGCAGGTTGATCAGCTGGTCAAAGAAGCGCTGGCAGTTTTCCTGGGTCCCGCAGAAGGCGAAGTCGTCCAGGTAGGACTCCGTATTGATAAAGCCACGGCGTACCATCATTAGATGAACAGCATTACTAAGCCGGTGAAAGCACGTGACCGAAGCTGCTGCACCAAACGGCAAACGCGTGTCGTACAGATACGTCGGTCTAGACTGGTGGTGAAACTGGAATTTGAGGCCGGTGTTCACAAAGTCGTCGGGTGCACGCCACATGCGCAGTATGATTCACTCAGGTCAACTCTGGTCATGCAGCAGCCCTTCCACAGTTTTCTGGCAAGGCTTTCAGCACTTGCACCAAAGTCCCACCGGGAATTAACGGATAGACCGTTGACGGTTTTAACGTTGACCGTTAACGGTCGACTGCAGTCGTGGATTAAACGCACCCGACCGTCATCCTTGGGCAAGGCTCCCAGAGCACTGACAGTCCGCGGCCGCCACCCGTTGATGCATGGGCGGTAGCGGTTCAGATGAAGCTCCAGATGAAAATCTGTGCTTCAACAGCTTCGAAGTGGGCAGTGAAAGACTCGTAATTGCTGACCTCGACTGGTTTCCGGGCTTCCTGCTGCACATTCGTGATGCGAAAGCCCTCAGCAACACCATCCAGGATAAACTTCTTCCTAACAGGCGGCAAATCAACCAACTCCAACTCCTCGATCCAAGCGTTCAGGTTCAAATCAGTAGATAAAACATGGGAGTTAAAAGCAGAATTAATGCCCAGTCAGTGCAGCGGTCTCCCAGCTTCACCACTTCCATCCTTGTGTGCCATCGCCTCAGAGTGGCCGAGCCCACAGCGCCGACACCGGTGAGAAAATCGGCAGTTACGCCTCGCGCATCCAGACTCCTTGTTGTGATCGAAGCATACCGGGTTCTGACTTCGCTTCAGCGACTTGTCCGTGCTCGCACCAGTTACCTTCATCGGAGCCATCAGGTAGGTCGCGACGAGCCCTAGGTTGGATCCGCGCGATTCCCAGGACGACCCGCCAGTGTGGCTCAGCCTGCATTCATCATCAAACCTCATCACGCGAGCCTTGTCAAAGCCGAGGTCGAACAACTCTCCAATGCGGATAGTGTAGCGCAGGTAGTCACGCAAGCCCGACACGTCAGGTTGACCCACTGCTCCTGGCCCGCTTTTAACCAAGGTGCCATCATCTAACAGTTTTAACATAATGCGTGCGTTTGCAGAGATCCAGTCGCCCATCTTTAGCGAGTCGATAGCACTTTCTTTAACTTAGAAGACGAATTTACCAGATCTGTCCAGTGACTGTGCGATACCAGCGTCCTGTTGTTTCCGTTTGCTAATGAACTCTGGGATCCGGAACACCTTGCACGTCTCCTGTCTAGCGGTCTCCCGTTGCCCCTCCTCCTCATCGTCAGACCACAGATTCATCAGCAACTCACCGGGCTTTTTCCGGGGCTCAGTCTTCTGAAGCTCGTTGACTTCCGCTTGCAACTGGGCAGCCTCCTTGCGCAGTTTCAGCAGACGTAGCTGCTTCTCCGCCTCCGCCAGCTCGTCGTCCAGGCCGCCAGCTGCACCAGACGCTGATCCCCCAGTTGCCTCGAGGTTGACCCTGGCCACCGGCTGCTGCTGCTGTTCCACAGTGGCGCTGCAGGGCTTTCTTCGCGTTGTTGCCGTATCAGAGTCTACCCGTTGAACATCTTCGTCATCGTCATTCTCGAGGTCAGACGCAATGCCATCTAGATACGTACGCAGTCGCTGTAAAAGTTCGCCTTTGTTGCCTTGCACGGAGAGTCCTAGGCTCTGAAGTTTCTCACGTAATGCCTTTACAATGCTAGGCACTGTCAGATCAATTTGGGCCTCAGAGTCAAACATGATTCAGCAGATTTTTTGCAAAAAATATAGCAGCGAAAATACTAAGCGCAACGCTGAAACGGCGTGCTAAATAGCCAGCGGAGGGGGCGGGGCTAAGTACAGCCCGCCCCAAACAGATGCACAAAGGCAGGGGTTGGCTGGTCACTAAAGCTGGTTTGCACAAGTTGCTAGCGCCTATGCAAACCATTGCATTTTACATGACGCTTTTATGATTTTTACATGACGCTTCTATGGTTGTTTACATGACGCTTCTATGATTGTTTACATGACGCTTCTATGATTGTCTACATGACGCTTCTATGATTGTCTACATGACGCTTCTATGATTTTTACATGACGCTTCTATGATTGTTTACATGACGCTTCTATGATTGTTTACATGACGCTTCTATGATTGTCTACATGACGCTTCTATGATTGTCTACATGACGCTTCTATGATTGTTTACATGACGCTTCTATGATTGTCTACATGACGCTTCTATGATTTTTACATGACGCTTCTATGATTGTTTACATGACGCTTCTATGATTGTTTACATGACGCTTCTATGATTGTTTACATGACGCTTCTATGATTGTCTACATGACGCTTCTATGATTTTTACATGACGCTTCTATGATTTTTACATGACGCTTCTATGATTGTTTACATGACGCTTCTATGATTGTTTACATGACGCTTCTATGATTGTCTACATGACGCTTTCATGATTGTTTACATGACGCTTCCATGATTGTTTACATGACGCTTCTATGATTGTCTACATGACGCTTCCATGATTGTTTACATGACGCTTCCATGATTGTTTACATGACGCTTCCATGATTGTTTACATGACGCTTATATGATTATTTACATGACGCTTCTATGCTTTTTTACCTGACGCTTCTTCCACTTTTTACATGACGCTTCTGTGATTTTTACATGATTTTCTTCAGAGTAACACACCACCTTTAAGCGGCCCGTCTAAGCGAGTCATAGTTACTCCCGCCGATTACCCGCGCTTGATTAAATCGCGGCTAAGGCCGCCGATTTCACCTTCTCTGCAGCGATTGGGAAGGCTATGTGAGGATCGAGAGAGCCAAGGACCTCATCAATGACGAAATTAAAAAGAATTGGCTTACAAAGGGTCGCCTTGCTTGACACCCCTCCCAAGTTTAGTATTTGACCCAAAAATACGAGTATCAGTAATATTATTATCATATAGATTATCTAAGTACTTCATTAAGATTTCAGGCATGCCAACTCTTCTAGGTGCTCTAAGTAAAGTACGGTGTTTGACCGAATCAAAGGCTGTTTTAGGTCCAGGAAGGCCAAAACAGAGGTGAGTTCCCTGCTCTGGCCTCTGCAAGGATATTTTCGATAAGAAAGTGATTCGCACTGTAGTGATCCGCTAGTTGGTGTTGGGCGTCGCACTTTGTCAGCAGTCGCCCTTGCCTTCGCCCTCGCCCTGGGTTGCTGTCTGCCGCTGGTCAGCTTCCCGCCTCCCTCCTTTTGTCTGTTTGTTGCTGCTCCCTTCCCTCGTTTTGCCCGTTTTGCTCCTTCGTTTCTCAGCCCTCAGCTTCTCTCCGGTGGGCTGTCGCTGTTTCGTCAGTTTCGTTTTCCCCTGTCATGTGATCCAGTCACATGACAGGTCTCTCGTTCTTGGAGTCCTAAAGTGCAGTAAACAATTTACTGCACTCGCTGGTCCTGTTTACTGAGTGAGTCACGTGCTTTCGGTTCCCTCCCTTCTATAAGGAGAGGAGTGATTCATGTTGCTATAAATATAGATCGTTCTAAAAATAGAACGAGTCACGAGGTCTTGAGCGCATTGGGACTGTGCCCGGAGGCCATGAGTGACGTCAGTTCTATAAATAGAACGAGTCACGAGATCTTGTGCAATGGGACAGATGTGAATCCCGCGCTATAAATAGGACCCCTCTCCCCCTTGTTTCCATCAAGGAGTTTTCAGTTATCAGTATTTGTAGCCGAGTTCCTGAGATTCTGACTATTCGTCTTCGGAATCTTCTTCTTGTCTAGTTTTCCGGACTTCGTTCAGTTGCCCATTTGAGCTATCACCAATTGGCCTGACTAAAACTTAGACGCCCAAGCCTAAGGGAGGCTAACACTGCCTTCCCAGCCACCCCTGAGCCCGGCGGGGATCTGCTGATTAGAACGCCTTGTTCCTTAATCTGCAAATCTGCACGCTGTTCTGAGTTCGTTGACTTGTTTAGGGTTAGGGCACTACCTACGCTACTGAGAGCTAAGAGAACTTCCCACTGAAGAGGCTCGAGTCTTAAGGTAATCTTAAGTGCCTAACCGGGAAGAAGCAGCATTCTACTTCATTGGATTCAAAGACCTACCAGGCCACCCCGAGAAAATCCCATTCTACTTCAGCACCAACCCCGTCTAGACCTAATTTAAAGCCCCTTTAAACGCTGCTTGTACTAACCTCAGCTGCAAGCCGCCTCGCTAAGATCTAATAGTATGTTCTGCAAGTTAGATTACCTATAGAAAGGGGTCTAAAGTCAGCTGGTGAAGTAGTTTTGTCAACTTTAGGAATGAGAATCGTTCTCGAATGCTTAAAAGAGGCAGGTGTTCTACCACTCGCCATACGTAATACCGTTAAATAAGTAGGTTAGTACCTTTCTATCAGTTTATCTAATATGTCTACTAACCCATCAGGCCCCGCGGCTGTTTTCCCAAAGTCTCTGATAGCCCAATGCACTTCGTCTATATTAATTGGATTAACTAAATGATGGGTTCGGCCTCTTTAAGACTATAGCTTCGGGCCTCAGAACTCAGAAATGAATCACTAAGAGCTCTGGCCTCTCACTCCTGTCAGATGGTCAGCCCCATGGTAGCTAGATTGTGGGCGAGCAGCAAGGTCCTATAGCTAGGAGAAGACAGCGAGAGACAAGCAGGGAGAATTTGAAATGTAGAAATATTAGTTAATCCGCAGATTAACTAACTCGCTGCCACCAGTCCGTGCGCCCCGGCTCACCAAACCGGAGCTATCGAAATCGGAATTCCGACTAGAGGGACACTGCACTTACCTGCCATCTAGTGTATTTTAGCTGTCTAAATCTCGAAGTCATAGCCGAATAGAAGGGACGCTGCTGGGACAAGATCGCATTGGCCATGCAGGGACAGAGAGGACTTCTGCAGGGGATTATTGCGCTGGCGAGCCTCTATACACTACTGAAAGTACTATTTCATTACCAAATTCCCAGAAGTACATGTATAAGTACACGTAACTGCACGCTTTTGGCACTAAATGTGTTAACACGTCGACGGATAGCGATGATGTAGATGTATTGTCACTTTTGGAGACCTTCAGACTCGTTTATTTATCCCGTTTTAGCCGCTTAGCTGCCTGAGACCGCGCGTAAGCGCCAGTCTGGCACTTAATTCGCATGCTTATCATGATTTCTGAGATCGACTGATTGACTGGGAACTGTGCCGCTTCCGGTTCACTCTGACCCCTGCCTCTAGATTTAGCCGCTTATTTCAGCTGGCATTGCGAAAAAGAAAGAAAACGCTAAGTCTTTAACTTCCAGATTTAACTTTCTCACTCAATACGCAATCCTAAACACTTTAGATAGAGTTAGAGCGAATGGCTACTTTTAATATTAACTGACACTTCTGCCTCGAGATTGGCCCACAAAAGCAAGTAAGCAAAAGTGCAAATCCTATTATTAGACTACCTAGGAAGGGGTCAGACAAAGGGTGCACCCAGTTAAGCAGGTCAAGAAAGCCTCTCACCAAACCAATCAGAGGACCTATCTGCCGGTAGCCAAGGAATCCACAGAGACCGAAGCGCTCAAACAGGATGCTGCTGCTGATCTTAACTGACGCGTGACACTGTCGCTCTTCACTTGCCGGTTGCTGTCGCTGCTCTTTGTTCACGGCCGAGAATACTGGTGATACCCCTCAAGGGAAACTTAGCTGTTGAAGCCGAAACTGCCGGGGGAAGGGAGGTCGGGCATCAAAGACGCAGCAGAAGCCGAAGGGGCCGTCCAAGAACCGGGTTCCGAAGAAGGTTTTCAAGCGCGGGTCGAGTTGCTGCCTTTTATAGCTCTCGCGTGGCCGATTTGTTATAACACACGCCGAATTTTCTGATTGGCTGAGAGCTTTTGTTAAAATTGGCGCCGAATTTTCTGATTGGTCGAGCCGGGGGCAGTCAGGTCGACTCTGATTGGCTGAGCTCAAGACCCCAAAACCCACCCCACCAGGTGGCCTTCAGACCCCCAGGAAGTTGACAGGTGCGGTCATAAATCATAAGCAAAACATAATAAAAGTCACTTGTCTAGACATCCTGGGGCCAAAAGTGACAGAAAAACACCCATAAATCAAAGGAGAAATTTACAGAGCGAGTGGGAAGAAAGCTGGAAAGACCTCTTTGACCCAGCCAGGCTGGAGCCAAAAGTGACAGCTAGACCGTCATAAATCACTGAAAACAGTGAAAAAGCCGCAAATCTGAGGGTCAGAATGGGGTTGAAAACATTCTTCCCAGACTTAGAGTCGCCTGTCTAGACTGTTAGAGGTCAATCCGTCTCAAACCCAGACAGTCTGACCTTCAAAGACGCGTAAACAATCCAAAATTAGAATCCTAAGAGAAGTACATTGAGTATTTAACATAATTAATAGTAATGGCATAAATTAGTATAGAACTTAGCCTAGATGAGAGAATGGAGAGAAATTCCTAAGCTCGCCTACTGACAGTAGGGAAAAGCGCATCGAAGCAAAATGCGCGATTCTAAAATTGAAAAAAAGGTGCGTCCTCAACATAAACTAGTAATCGGATCGCTAATAGGTTTAATAGATCTATCGTCCGAGCCAGACGGATTTGAAATTAGCTCGCGAGCCGAATTTGGACTGATTATCTATACTGTTGTTAGTTGTATCTTCCTCATCCTAAGTTCTCCAAGCTTCCAGTAAAACTGCCTCTGCTGCTCTTTTCCTATTATTTCGTAGATTCTCTGCATTTAGGCAAAGGCTCTACGTCTTTTTTCTTTCTTGTTTTTTGCTTTTTTGGCGGTTTCACGTACTATTGAACTCTCTTCAAAGTTCTTTTCAACTTTTCCTCACGGTACTTGTCTGCTAATCGGACTCGTGCCAGTATTTAGCCTTGGATAGTTTAGCACCCGCTTTGGCCTGCATTCCCAAACAAGCCGACTCGTAGGTAAACCCCAGGAATCAGTCGGAGCGTCTGTACGGGTCTTACACCGTCTCTAAGGGTCTTACACCCTCTCTGGGCTCGAGCCACAATCAGGTGGACTTGAGACGCCTAGACTGATACGAAGGGCTACCTTAACACCACATTTCCCGTTGACTTGCGCCAAGGGATTTGGTGTTGGGCTCTTCCCCGTTCACTCGCCCTTACTATAGAGGAATCCTTGTTAGTTTATTTTCCTCCGCTTGATAATATACCTAAATTCAGCGGGTAATCACGTCTGATCCGAGGTCATGCAGGCAAAATAATAATCAGCCGAAGCCTCTAAATAGGATCGAAGGAGACAAAAGAAACAGACACTCAGCACAGCACACGCACTCGGTAAAACTCTTCGAACCATACCCGTACAACAATCCGACGTCTGTGTTAGGTCGGACCGACGTCAGATCGAGTTCGACGAACTTCAAAACAAAGCTTTTGATACTTCTTTTGCATTCTTTCTAGCTGACAATAGGCCGATACCTAAGACTTATTGTACTCCATAGATAATAAAAACACTAGATGGGTCACTCGCCTATTTAATGAATAAGCTACTTTCAATTGGGCGTCTGTATAGAGTTTTTTGGATATATTTGTGCATCAAGTAAAATTTTATTATGATGCAGATAGAAAAGTTATGACATTTCAGGTCCTCATTTTTCTATCACACAGACGGGCAATGAAAACTTTGAACAAAAATGTGGGCTTCGTAAAAAAATTGTTAATAGTGGCATGCACGTAGCACTTGTGTATTTTTATGCACAGGTCGTATCAGCTTTTCATATAAACAAAGATGATTTCACAAAAATAAATATTATAAATGTATAGCAATGAAGAACCACAGAAGCATTTTTTAAAACAAAATAAGTTTTTTAGCTTAAGCTAGTTAGTTGAACTTAGAAGCAAATGTGCATCAACAAATTGAAGAATAATTACACAGAACGAAAATACAAATGTTTATTACAAATGTTTACAAATGTTTCTTGCGAGACTATGGGGTAGCTACATGTACTATTACATTGCTAAATACGAAGAACTGTACTTTTGGCCTTCAACGCGCCAACTAGCCTCTCCTAGAGCTGATGATAGGCAAACTTGAACTTCAGAGACCTCGCATGATTCATTACCCGAGCCGCTTGGCTAACCTAGAGTGCACAAAGTACATCTCTGGCGCCAATTCTGCACTTCTGGAAGTTTTGCTAACTGATTTGATAGATTGATCGACAGCTGAGAACTGCCTTGCCATTGGTCCACTGTGACCGGCGCCTACTAGCTTAGCTACTCATCTGAGCCATCGGCGAACAAAGAAATAAAACCGATAAAAATAACTGTCAGATTTAACCTTCTCCTCAGATCACTTCACACTTCAGATTGAATTGGAGTTTTAGACTACTAGCAGTATTATTGAATGTCTTCTGCCTCAGCAACAGCACTACTGAACAAAAAGAGCAAAAGTAGTGTGCGCCTAATCCAGCTACTGAAACAAGGGACAGATAGGGAATCACCCAATCAAGCAAGTCTAGGTAGCCTCTCACCCAACCAATCAGAAACTCAACAGCCGGAGACCAGGTACGAGTAATCCACAGTGACCGAATCGGCTTGATGCTTCGCAGCTGTAGACTCGGGATGATGCTGTCACAGTCTTCGCAGATAACTAGCAGGTGATGATCTTAACTTTGATGTTCGCTGCTGATGACCGGGGGACTCGTCCTTGATGATGAGGGGGGGGGGGGAAGTCGCAATCCGGGGATCAAGAAACGACGGTCGGGCTCCGGGAACCAGAAATGTCGGGAAGGTTCCTTCGCGGGAGAGCCGGTTCCGAGCAAGTTGGAGTCCGTGCGGGCCGAAAACACCAGTTTAAATAGCCGCCAACTGGACCGCAGTTTGTTATAATGGAACACGTCGATTCTGATTGGCTGAGCCGATTTGTTAAAATGAGCGTCGAATTTTCTGATTGGCTAAGCTTGTTGCTACAGAATCACGTGACCGGAGATCCTATCAGTTCCCTCGGGGTCGTAAAAACATGTACAGGTGCGGCCATAAATCAATCAAAATCGCAACAAAAGGATTTATGACTTTTCTCGTAGAATTGACAAAATTTAATGAAAAAATATACATTAGAAAGCTCCTATTGAATAGAAAGTGAAGATAATGAAGAGAAATCACTGATCGCTAATCCAAAAGTACTTTTAGGGGTAAAACGCATAGCTGTCAAAGCTGTCACACGCTTGAGTGAACACGAGCAATCGGCCCTGACCTCATAAATCTTGATGGCCTGTCAAAATGATGAGAGAAAAGCTACCGCCCGCATCCCCTCAGACCATCTGGCGCCCGCCTCAACACTCAGTGAGGCGCAGGTGGCTGTCAGACCAGCTTCGAAAACGATGATTTATGATCCAAAAAGCTGCGCCTATGTTATTATGACTACTAATATGACCAAAAATTATATCTAGTATAGATTCTATGACAATTCGCAGAAAAATAATAAAAATGCTCATTGCCTACGGCTAGTAAGTTTAGAGCCCATGTGCTAGCGCGGGATTTGGAAAAAAGTGCGTCCTCATCAATAAACGTAAACGAACACCATAAAATAGCTCGTACGAGCTTTGAATATAAATATAAATATATATTGTTTTTTTATCGGTAAAAAAGTGAATACAAATTTAATGGTGCAAGAGTAAATACAGTCTGCGATGCGCATATAATGTACTATTATAACAAAAATCTTAGCAACTCAAAAAATAACTACCATTGGTGTCTCCAAAAGCTATAGATTTCACTGACAAGATGAATGATATTTCTGGCTTTACTTCACAAGTTCTTCAGGCTTTGCGGCTCATTTTCCAGTTATCCCAGCTGAGTGGGCCCTGTTCAACGGCATTTGAACCCTACCATCTCCGTTGATCCAGATACGGATACTTGGCGATACGATCTCAGAATTTAGCTCGTTGCAGTCGTGAAACATGTAATATTCTACTGGTTCCAAGTCTGTCTCATCAGATTTACAGAAAAGGTAAAGTTACAAGAGCTGAGTTCAAGTAGATTGTTGTCAGACAGAATCCATCGCGGTGTCAATCTCGATTGGTAGTTTGAGTTTGGTTCACTGAAAATGATTCTCTCGAGCGGCTGCGATGATTGGGAGCACACTCGGACGGGTTGGTGTGACCAAAATCGATTTTTTTACTAAAAAGAATAATTTTATACGTTCTTTTTACGTTAGTCCAATACAAAACAAAAGACCAAACATGCCTCACATGTTACTTTTTATTTTTATAAAAGTAGTAATGTTGCTTTTACATCCGCCTAAATTTTATTGCTTTGCCTAGCTCTGTAAATTGTCAAGTCGTCAAGTTAAGAAAAAAAATGCTGCTGGCTTCCAAAGATGCGAGAATTTGACAGGCCTTGTCATGGATGCAGCGACTGCAAATCAATAATTTAGGACAAAAATTTAGTAGGAGCGGAGGCCTATTGAGCAACCGTGAGCAGGCACAGCTGTCTTGTCTTGCAGCTCCATAATGAGGGGTTTCGTCAACTGAGGACAAGCCATTAGAAGTAGAAAGGCAGATGGGTTGAATGCAAGAAGGTAGGAGATGGTTGAAAGACCTGAGATGGCGTTGCTAAACAATAGAAAAAGGAGTTCTTGAAGCAGACGCACTCTACCGTGGGCGCGAGAGGAGTCAGCACTTTAACTACAGGCTTTACAGTGCAGCATATCTGCAATACTCATACGAGCGTAGAAATTGTAATAATTTTTTTGCATTCTGTCACTAGATTTCTAATACCCCAAGAAGCTGATTAAAGTCTGCCTGACTTGAAAAACCATAAAATTTAAAAGCAGTTTGAATGTCCTCCCGCGAGTCTTTGATGTGTATATTTTTCAATTGCAGGGGAGGGGGGCTGCGTCTTTGGGGAGCGCCAGCGACAGCGAGGGGCGCCAGTAGCCAGAGGTGCCACCGCGGGGTCTTCAACCTTGGGGTCGCTTTTTAGGGACGCCATCGTAAGGGACGCCATCGTAAGGGACGCCATCGTAAGGGACGCCATCGTAAGGGACGCCATCGTAAGGGACGCCATCGTAAGGGACGCCATCGTAAGGGACGCCATCGTAAGGGACGCCATCGTAAGGGACGCCATCGTAAGGGACGCCATCGTAAGGGACGCCATCGTAAGGGACGCCATCGTAAGGGACGCCATCGTAAGGGACGCCATCGTAAGGGACGCCATCGTAAGGGACGCCATCGTAAGGGACGCCATCGTAAGGGACGCCATCGTAAGGGACGCCATCGTAAGGGACGCCATCGTAAGGGACGCCATCGTAAGGGACGCCATCGTAAGGGACGCCATCGTAAGGGACGCCATCGTAAGGGACGCCATCGTAAGGGACGCCATCGTAAGGGACACCATCTTAAGAGACTCCATCATTTCTGCCAGCTTAATAGAGGGTCCGCGGCCCCCTGCCCTCATACCTATACGCCCCTGCCCTGCATGTACATAGAAGTGGGCGCTTGATGTTGTGGTATACCCCAAAACCTGTCTTATTCCAACAGTAAACTCACTAGTGGCTGAGCAGCACTGGTCACATGAGCTCTTCAATTGGCTGGCAGACCAAAGCTACTCTTGGTTGCCCTGGGCGACTTTCATGGAAGCATCTCTAAAGCGATTAATTTCAAGTGCCAGACTGCTTAGCAAGCCAACTCTCTACTGACACAACGCATACAGATCGAGCTAACAACAGAATGCAGGCTGTGTTATTCCCCCTGATTCTTTGGTCAGCTGTGACAACTGCTCACGGCTGCTCTCCGACCAGTTCTATAAAGTTCGCTAAAACGGACAAGTGCCCAGAAACTGCGAAAATCTCACAGCTACAAAAGCTAGAAGGAAGTCATTCGGTAGAGCTCTGCGTGTACAAATGTGCAACCAGAACCGACTGCGCGGCCACTTACCGAAGCCAGGAAGGTATTTGCTATTTTGGCACTGCATTTCAGCTGAGTTCAATTTTTACACCCGCCAGCCCACCTGCAGCTGCTGGATGTGTGAGCTACTTCAAGAATGCGGCAACCGCTGCAGCCGCGCCTCAAGTGCCTGGACTCGATTCCGCACTGGCTTCGAAACTGCTTCTACTGTACGACTTCAGGCAGGGCTACAGCAACCTGGTTAATCCGGCTAAGTATAATGTCACTCCTTACGGTACCATCTCGCAGACCTCCTCAGGTGCCTATTTTCCAGGAGGAGTTAGTAGCTATATTGAAGTTGACAACGATGGCAACACTCTCGTCCCGAGCTTCCTGACAAAGACAAAAAGCTTTACCTTCTTTGTCAGGTTACTTAGAAATGCGCACAATGCGCAAGTCTATCACCATTTCTATGATTGTTCGACTAACAACAAGCGAGGTTACTTGGGTGAACAGGGCGGTAGATTATTCGTTGAACATCTATCGTATCACGATGCAACTTTTGTCTCTCAGAGCAGCAGTAGTGCAGTGCTGCTGGCAGATGGCACTCTTCAATTAGCATCCGTCGGAGCTGTGTTCTCTGTTGGCAGTCTAAATAACTTTTATCTGAATGGATCTTTCATTGGTCCTGGCGTTAGTACCGGCTACAATCCGTCTGGAACTCCCAGCTGCTTGCGTCTTGGCTACTCAACCGATTCTGGTGCTGCTCTTCAAGGCCGGATGATTTGTTACGCTATAGCCAAGGAGGCGCTCACGGAGGCTGAGCTGCAGCAGCTGGACAACTTTTGCCAAGACACTTAAAAGAAAAAATCCATAGACTCATCGAATTTGAGCAACGATCATTTTATTTGCATTATCGAACTTTTGGAAAAAATATTCAATATGCCACTTGTCAGCAGAACTTTCATCTCCTGACTTAGTTAGAGTCAGTGGGTCTGTGTTTAACGGGGCGCACTTTAAGCGACATTGTCACACAACCGGCGAAAGGCATTTACTGCCCATTCCTCGCGCCGACTCCCCTGAGCTGGCACACAAGTGCGCGGATACATATCGGAGTCATACGCACAGTCACAAACTCACCCAGGAGTGTACAGCGGTCCTAAATTGATTTAATCGTTAGGCATGTACACTTCACTGAGATTTGGGGTTGGCCCACAAAGGCGTTAAACTTGGAATCGAGCCTGGGACGCTGGCACATCAGAACGACGCGCTATAGACCCCTATAGGCTACCCCTACGGCTGACCACAGGCTTTAAATATAGATTTGCGTGCTCATTCTAATAGGTAAAACTGTATAATGAATGGTCACGTGTGGTATGTGCAGTTTATATTATAAATTACACCCATAATTTATATTATATTATAAATTATGGGTTACACCCATAGCTGGGTCAATCTAGCAAGTATGTGCAATGCAGTTACATTATGGTGTACAGCTAAGTCTTTTAAAGACAGGACTTATGCCGACAGGAACTGAAAGGACGTGAAGTCGGTTAATTTTTTAGTCTCTACTTTTATGCGCTCTTTTCTTTTATTCCTGTACCCTTTGGCATGTTTGATTAAGCGTAATACACGTAACTGATAAATTTATATGTAATCATTTTTTTTCATTTTTTATTTTGATGCCACGATATTTGCTCTTGCTACTAATATTCAAGCTGGAATCAATCTTAATCGATAATCTTTCTATTTCTATTACTATTTTTTCTTTAACTTTTAAACAAAATTTTTTTAAATGTATTTCCCTGTCGATCGATACTTCGTAGGCAAATTTAAATTGTGATACAAAAACGTTGCCTAAGCAAGATTTATCTCTTAAAGAGCACTTAAAAAGTTAATACTGTACACCAACGGTATAAACTTTTGGACGTTAAGCTCCATTATTACTGATAAGAGCTATGTTCAGGTCTGTGACAGGCAACTCTTGAAAGATTTTTCAATGACTTTCATATCGGCCAAATTGTTACCTCTTCTTCGCAAATGCTGAATTATTATTTAATATTCTTTGCGCTCATAAAGCATTACTTAAAGTAGCAATTAAAGCTGTCTTTACTAATACCAAAAAAAACTGTTACTATTTCATTGTAAGCTACTATATTATAGTTTAAGTCTAGTGGTCCTTGGTTTCTTTTTTATAGAATAAGCAACATGTATTTGAAAGCTAACGTGCCCATCTTCTATAATAAGCAAAGATGAAATCCATAATTTTACTTAGTAGTTAATACTGTAATGTATTTCATGACGTTTACTTTGATCAAGCTTTGACAATCAAATTGTTTAAAAACCGTCAAATCACTCGGATCAAACAGAATAGTCACAACAATATTTAGTTACGAATTATAATAATGATAATTGATTATACCCACCAAATTGCGCCAGATGTGCAACCCACAGCTATAAATTGCTCGGCGCATCTGAAGGCTGCGTACGGCTGTTCAGTCCAAGGACTGGGGGGTCGCCACACACCCTCAATTACCCCAGCTAATGCTGGCACCCATTTTACAGCTGGGTGAACTGTAGCAATGCAGAGTTAAGAGTGTCCTGCTCAAGGACACAAATTGTTCTTGTGGAATAGGGAATCGAACCCCCGACCTTCAAGTCGTGAGTCCCGGCGCTCTAACCACTCGGCTACAACCCCCTACTTTCTTACAACCCCCATGGTTACAAAAAAGAAGTACTTATAAAGCACAGCAAAAGAAGCGCAATGTCACGGCAATAGTCAAGGCTTCGAACTGCGTAATTCACACTGGGTATATGCCTCGAAAAATCGAAACTTGAAAACATTGCAAAGTCGCCACTCTATGCGCCAGTGAGCAATTTCTCTTGGATTATTCTGAAATAAAAGATACGAGAAAACTGATCGGGGTAGCTTTAATCCGTCCAAGCCTCGCACACTTCATTCCTCAACTCAAGTCTGCCGCGGCCTTAGCAAGTTGAGTCACTCGCAAAGATTGAGAGACTTTACCCGCACTCTCAAAAGTGGCGACCACAGATGGAATTTTCTTTGATGAAGACTTTTCTACTTGTTTGTTGCTGAGTATATTTATTTTCTGTACATATTTTTACCCCCGTTGCCCTTCTCGAGCAGTTTGGAACATTAAAGCATAGTTTTTATTATTACGAGCGTTTCGTGCCTTTCGCAAACACTCTCGAACTAGATGGTGCATGCGACTTAAGTTTTAATATCACTGTGACTGTTAACTCGTGTGTTTGCGTACAACTGTACCTATATGGGGCTGAGAGTCTGTATGAGAACTTATGATAAGTTTTGTCTTTTGCAATTTGTTGTTGACTGTTTTTTGTGCGTCCATCCACACGAGCGCTCGCCAGACAAGACACCGCGCACTTGTTACAAGGTAGAGTTTAGAAAGTAGTCAACGCGCCTGCATGGCCGAGGGAAGAATGGCATGGCATGCCCCCACTTGGCCATCAATTTCATTATATTTACCAGTTTTATTGATACAGTACATCGTGTAATTCAAGTGCGGCAGGGTGAGGTGCGAGCTAGGTGACTTAAGACAGACTGGAGAGGCTTGGCGCGGGACACCAGAGAAGCACAACAACACTTAAGAGTATAGTCGAGCGTATACGCTTGCTATTCATGACTAGGGTAATGTTCAGTATACTGTCTCGAGCTGCTCTATGACTGTTTAGATCTGAGGCCCATTAGCTCGATCTTTTACTGAGTTCAAATAAACAAAATGATAAGCGAACAAAACTGAAGTTCCCTTTTTCTCACAGTATAATAGGACGCCGGGGGGGGCAGCTTCACTTTTCAGCCGTTGCTCATTTGCTCATTGCCGTTGCAGTTCAGCCGTCGCGCTAGTTTGGCCAGTTTGTGCTGGCTTTATATTTATACGAACAACGTAAGTTTTGCCTTTTCTTAAACTTTACTATTTGAACTGTTGAAATCAATAACATGCTTCCGAAATTAAGACAATGGTACTAAGGTATATAATCGTCAACAGCTAGCCCCGAACTCACGCTACCACGCGGCTTAAATGTTAAGCCGTTTATTTAATACTACTAGCTTTATCACAGGCGTAGTTTGAGCAAGGATTTTTTATGAGGCATGTCTCAGCCTGCTGTCGAGGGGGGGGGGGGCGCCAAGCCTGCTGGAAGGGGAGGGACCGCGGACCCTCTGGTTCCCCTGGCACTCTGGCTATAAGGCCAGAGTATGTTGCAGCTTTTCAAAACTAATGTAACTTTAGAGCCTGTAAGTGATGGTGCCCTGGTGTCTTAAGAAACTGGTGCTAAAGCCTCTGGTGCTAAAGCCTCTGTTGCTAAAGCTCCTGGGGAAAAGATTCGTCCCCCCATTAAAACTTGGCCTGGCTACGTGATGGCGTTTTCGTATCACCAGTGGTCTCTGATGACAGTAGCTTTGATGTGCATGCGTCTACACCGTCATCCATGGATATGCAGAGCATCAATGCAGTATAACAGAGTCAATATACCAGGCTAAATTACAAATTCACCCACCAAACTGCAGGTCCGGTAAGGCGCACAGCCATAAGGGTCAGTAAAGGTCAACTACCATTGCTGCATAACATCGTGTCGAAGAATTCACAATGAGCTCTGAAGAATCCAAGCCGGACTCTGACGCTGAGGCTGGCTCCACTGGGACACAGGAAGACGAGATCCAGCAGCTTCCCGAGCTGCAGGATGGAGAAGGCTTGGATTTAGATGTAGAAACTCTGCTCGACATCATCGTGAAAGATCGTCCCGAGGAGTATCGCCTGGCTCGTCAACAAAATACGATCACCAATGAGACAAAAAAGATTGGTCGAATTAATTATCGATGATAAAACTCCACTCATCAAGGCCAAGCTTTCGCAATCAGACAATAACAAGCTTGGGAAAGTAGAATTGGATAAATTTTCCGAGCTCTCTATAGTCGACGTGGCTATTGCTATCGACAAAGTGGACATTCTGCTTGAGCTGGTTCGTTCCAGACGGCACGACCTGCTGCCCGCTTGCATCAGCTTGCTCATAAAATTGAGACCGAAAATTGCCTCAAAGAAAGGGAATGAAAAGAAGCTGAAAAAGCTATACGCTGATGTTTCAAACTTGGCTATGAACTGTCTTGACGAGCTCTACTTCAGAGCAAGCGAAAGCCAGAAGCAGCTGCTCTTTGGCTACATTAAAGGATCGATTCCGGACAATGATCACGACACCAAAGGCCCAAAGTTCCCATGCCAACTAGGCGCAAACACACGGAAATATTTCACCCTGTTGGAGATGATAGACATGTGTGGAGAGGGAGATCTGTACGCCACCGAGTGCTTGCACAGGTTGATCAATGAAGAATGGGACCCGCCTGGAGCCGCTTGTCTGTGTTGCGGAGCGCAATCCAAGAAAGCCAACTCTTATGATTACGATGGTCGGACAGAAGCCAACAACAGTCCCCAGAAATCCAACGAGACTATAGGCAACGAAGTTCAGTCGTGCGGAGAAAGATGCTTCCAAGAGCCATACGTAAAGCCAAAAATTAAATTTTACATCCATCTTTTCTCTTTCATCACCTTTAACATCTTCTTCGCCTGGTACATTATGGACCTTCCGAGAACGTTTCGACTTTGGCCAGTAGAATTCATTCTGGCAGCCTATTTTCTGTCCTTTTCTTTGCAAGAGGTTTTGGACATCTGCAAAAGAAGCAGAATCGATCGTCTTTACTTATGCGACTTTAAAGTAAAGTGCCCTGTGTACTTCAAGGATGTGCTCAACCTACTCGACTGTTCCGCCTTAATATTGATGTGGGCCGGGCTGCTGCTGAAGCTTGCCATGTGGGGCTGCATCTTCGACTATGTCACAGGGGTGGAAAGCTCCTCCATGTGCAGCGAGACCAACTCAACGGCCTACCAGGCACTCTTCCGCGGTACGTCAGCTAATCGAACGTGGACCCAGCCGACTCCGTACAGCGCTTACGCCTGCCAGATGGTGCTGAGCACCGCGTTCCTGCTCTGGGGGTTTCGATCTGTCGCCTTCCTCGGCTACTCGGAGCGAATCGGTCCGGTGGTGTCCATGCTCAGGACTTTGATCATCCAGGACTTGATTCCTTTCTCTGTCATTATTGTGATCATATTTTATTCGTTCGGAGTTTTCTTCTTCAACCTGCTGTATCCGGTTGTCACCTCGACCGAAGCTGACAGAAGCATGTCTGACTACAGCTGGCATGCCTTTCTGCAGGTGTTCATGCTGCCGCTAAACCTGCTCTTCACCAACTTTGACGTTCTTCCCACTGAGACGGCTAAAGATAAGGATCAGGTACTGGGAGAAGTGGCGCACCACCTTGGTTACAAGTGGTTCAGCAGAGTTATGATGTTCGTCTTCCTACTGCTCTCGAATATCGTGATGATCAACTTGCTGATCGCCCGGTTCAGCCTGACTGTCAGCCGGATGGACAGCAAGTCGGTGGAAATCTGGAGAAAAAGAAACGTTGAACTGCTTCGCGAATACCAGAGCTGCAGTCCCGTACCCGCGCCGCTCTCCTTTATTCACTACATCTACAAGATCTTCCAGTGGTGCCAGAAGCGGCGGGATCAGGTCCTAAACCCTGGGAATTACCATCAATGCCAACTTACCATCAATGCCTGGGATAGCCATCGTAAGGGACGCCATCGTAAGGGACGCCATCGTAAGGGACGCCATCGTAAGGGACGCCATCGTAAGGGACGCCATCGTAAGGGACGCCATCGTAAGGGACGCCATCGTAAGGGACGCCATCGTAAGGGACGCCATCGTAAGGGACGCCATCGTAAGGGACGCCATCGTAAGGGACGCCATCGTAAGGGACGCCATCGTAAGGGACGCCATCGTAAGGGACGCCATCGTAAGGGACGCCATCGTAAGGGACGCCATCGTAAGGGACGCCATCGTAAGGGACGCCATCGTAAGGGACGCCATCGTAAGGGACGCCATCGTAAGGGACGCCATCGTAAGGGACGCCATCGTAAGGGACGCCATCGTAAGGGACACCATCTTAAGAGACTCCATCATTTCTGCCAGCTTAATAGAGGGTCCGCGGCCCCCTGCCCTCATACCTATACGCCCCTGCCCTGCATGTACATAGAAGTGGGCGCTTGATGTTGTGGTATACCCCAAAACCTGTCTTATTCCAACAGTAAACTCACTAGTGGCTGAGCAGCACTGGTCACATGAGCTCTTCAATTGGCTGGCAGACCAAAGCTACTCTTGGTTGCCCTGGGCGACTTTCATGGAAGCATCTCTAAAGCGATTAATTTCAAGTGCCAGACTGCTTAGCAAGCCAACTCTCTACTGACACAACGCATACAGATCGAGCTAACAACAGAATGCAGGCTGTGTTATTCCCCCTGATTCTTTGGTCAGCTGTGACAACTGCTCACGGCTGCTCTCCGACCAGTTCTATAAAGTTCGCTAAAACGGACAAGTGCCCAGAAACTGCGAAAATCTCACAGCTACAAAAGCTAGAAGGAAGTCATTCGGTAGAGCTCTGCGTGTACAAATGTGCAACCAGAACCGACTGCGCGGCCACTTACCGAAGCCAGGAAGGTATTTGCTATTTTGGCACTGCATTTCAGCTGAGTTCAATTTTTACACCCGCCAGCCCACCTGCAGCTGCTGGATGTGTGAGCTACTTCAAGAATGCGGCAACCGCTGCAGCCGCGCCTCAAGTGCCTGGACTCGATTCCGCACTGGCTTCGAAACTGCTTCTACTGTACGACTTCAGGCAGGGCTACAGCAACCTGGTTAATCCGGCTAAGTATAATGTCACTCCTTACGGTACCATCTCGCAGACCTCCTCAGGTGCCTATTTTCCAGGAGGAGTTAGTAGCTATATTGAAGTTGACAACGATGGCAACACTCTCGTCCCGAGCTTCCTGACAAAGACAAAAAGCTTTACCTTCTTTGTCAGGTTACTTAGAAATGCGCACAATGCGCAAGTCTATCACCATTTCTATGATTGTTCGACTAACAACAAGCGAGGTTACTTGGGTGAACAGGGCGGTAGATTATTCGTTGAACATCTATCGTATCACGATGCAACTTTTGTCTCTCAGAGCAGCAGTAGTGCAGTGCTGCTGGCAGATGGCACTCTTCAATTAGCATCCGTCGGAGCTGTGTTCTCTGTTGGCAGTCTAAATAACTTTTATCTGAATGGATCTTTCATTGGTCCTGGCGTTAGTACCGGCTACAATCCGTCTGGAACTCCCAGCTGCTTGCGTCTTGGCTACTCAACCGATTCTGGTGCTGCTCTTCAAGGCCGGATGATTTGTTACGCTATAGCCAAGGAGGCGCTCACGGAGGCTGAGCTGCAGCAGCTGGACAACTTTTGCCAAGACACTTAAAAGAAAAAATCCATAGACTCATCGAATTTGAGCAACGATCATTTTATTTGCATTATCGAACTTTTGGAAAAAATATTCAATATGCCACTTGTCAGCAGAACTTTCATCTCCTGACTTAGTTAGAGTCAGTGGGTCTGTGTTTAACGGGGCGCACTTTAAGCGACATTGTCACACAACCGGCGAAAGGCATTTACTGCCCATTCCTCGCGCCGACTCCCCTGAGCTGGCACACAAGTGCGCGGATACATATCGGAGTCATACGCACAGTCACAAACTCACCCAGGAGTGTACAGCGGTCCTAAATTGATTTAATCGTTAGGCATGTACACTTCACTGAGATTTGGGGTTGGCCCACAAAGGCGTTAAACTTGGAATCGAGCCTGGGACGCTGGCACATCAGAACGACGCGCTATAGACCCCTATAGGCTACCCCTACGGCTGACCACAGGCTTTAAATATAGATTTGCGTGCTCATTCTAATAGGTAAAACTGTATAATGAATGGTCACGTGTGGTATGTGCAGTTTATATTATAAATTACACCCATAATTTATATTATATTATAAATTATGGGTTACACCCATAGCTGGGTCAATCTAGCAAGTATGTGCAATGCAGTTACATTATGGTGTACAGCTAAGTCTTTTAAAGACAGGACTTATGCCGACAGGAACTGAAAGGACGTGAAGTCGGTTAATTTTTTAGTCTCTACTTTTATGCGCTCTTTTCTTTTATTCCTGTACCCTTTGGCATGTTTGATTAAGCGTAATACACGTAACTGATAAATTTATATGTAATCATTTTTTTTCATTTTTTATTTTGATGCCACGATATTTGCTCTTGCTACTAATATTCAAGCTGGAATCAATCTTAATCGATAATCTTTCTATTTCTATTACTATTTTTTCTTTAACTTTTAAACAAAATTTTTTTAAATGTATTTCCCTGTCGATCGATACTTCGTAGGCAAATTTAAATTGTGATACAAAAACGTTGCCTAAGCAAGATTTATCTCTTAAAGAGCACTTAAAAAGTTAATACTGTACACCAACGGTATAAACTTTTGGACGTTAAGCTCCATTATTACTGATAAGAGCTATGTTCAGGTCTGTGACAGGCAACTCTTGAAAGATTTTTCAATGACTTTCATATCGGCCAAATTGTTACCTCTTCTTCGCAAATGCTGAATTATTATTTAATATTCTTTGCGCTCATAAAGCATTACTTAAAGTAGCAATTAAAGCTGTCTTTACTAATACCGTATAAAACTGTTACTATTTCATTGTAAGCTACTATATTATAGTTTAAGTCTAGTGGTCCTTGGTTTCTTTTTTATAGAATAAGCAACATGTATTTGAAAGCTAACGTGCCCATCTTCTATAATAAGCAAAGATGAAATCCATAATTTTACTTAGTAGTTAATACTGTAATGTATTTCATGACGTTTACTTTGATCAAGCTTTGACAATCAAATTGTTTAAAAACCGTCAAATCACTCGGATCAAACAGAATAGTCACAACAATATTTAGTTACGAATTATAATAATGATAATTGATTATACCCACCAAATTGCGCCAGATGTGCAACCCACAGCTATAAATTGCTCGGCGCATCTGAAGGCTGCGTACGGCTGTTCAGTCCAAGGACTGGGGGGTCGCCACACACCCTCAATTACCCCAGCTAATGCTGGCACCCATTTTACAGCTGGGTGAACTGTAGCAATGCAGAGTTAAGAGTGTCCTGCTCAAGGACACAAATTGTTCTTGTGGAATAGGGAATCGAACCCCCGACCTTCAAGTCGTGAGTCCCGGCGCTCTAACCACTCGGCTACAACCCCCTACTTTCTTACAACCCCCATGGTTACAAAAAAGAAGTACTTATAAAGCACAGCAAAAGAAGCGCAATGTCACGGCAATAGTCAAGGCTTCGAACTGCGTAATTCACACTGGGTATATGCCTCGAAAAATCGAAACTTGAAAACATTGCAAAGTCGCCACTCTATGCGCCAGTGAGCAATTTCTCTTGGATTATTCTGAAATAAAAGATACGAGAAAACTGATCGGGGTAGCTTTAATCCGTCCAAGCCTCGCACACTTCATTCCTCAACTCAAGTCTGCCGCGGCCTTAGCAAGTTGAGTCACTCGCAAAGATTGAGAGACTTTACCCGCACTCTCAAAAGTGGCGACCACAGATGGAATTTTCTTTGATGAAGACTTTTCTACTTGTTTGTTGCTGAGTATATTTATTTTCTGTACATATTTTTACCCCCGTTGCCCTTCTCGAGCAGTTTGGAACATTAAAGCATAGTTTTTATTATTACGAGCGTTTCGTGCCTTTCGCAAACACTCTCGAACTAGATGGTGCATGCGACTTAAGTTTTAATATCACTGTGACTGTTAACTCGTGTGTTTGCGTACAACTGTACCTATATGGGGCTGAGAGTCTGTATGAGAACTTATGATAAGTTTTGTCTTTTGCAATTTGTTGTTGACTGTTTTTTGTGCGTCCATCCACACGAGCGCTCGCCAGACAAGACACCGCGCACTTGTTACAAGGTAGAGTTTAGAAAGTAGTCAACGCGCCTGCATGGCCGAGGGAAGAATGGCATGGCATGCCCCCACTTGGCCATCAATTTCATTATATTTACCAGTTTTATTGATACAGTACATCGTGTAATTCAAGTGCGGCAGGGTGAGGTGCGAGCTAGGTGACTTAAGACAGACTGGAGAGGCTTGGCGCGGGACACCAGAGAAGCACAACAACACTTAAGAGTATAGTCGAGCGTATACGCTTGCTATTCATGACTAGGGTAATGTTCAGTATACTGTCTCGAGCTGCTCTATGACTGTTTAGATCTGAGGCCCATTAGCTCGATCTTTTACTGAGTTCAAATAAACAAAATGATAAGCGAACAAAACTGAAGTTCCCTTTTTCTCACAGTATAATAGGACGCCGGGGGGGGCAGCTTCACTTTTCAGCCGTTGCTCATTTGCTCATTGCCGTTGCAGTTCAGCCGTCGCGCTAGTTTGGCCAGTTTGTGCTGGCTTTATATTTATACGAACAACGTAAGTTTTGCCTTTTCTTAAACTTTACTATTTGAACTGTTGAAATCAATAACATGCTTCCGAAATTAAGACAATGGTACTAAGGTATATAATCGTCAACAGCTAGCCCCGAACTCACGCTACCACGCGGCTTAAATGTTAAGCCGTTTATTTAATACTACTAGCTTTATCACAGGCGTAGTTTGAGCAAGGATTTTTTATGAGGCATGTCTCAGCCTGCTGTCGAGGGGGGGGGGCGCCAAGCCTGCTGGAAGGGGAGGGACCGCGGACCCTCTGGTTCCCCTGGCACTCTGGCTATAAGGCCAGAGTATGTTGCAGCTTTTCAAAACTAATGTAACTTTAGAGCCTGTAAGTGATGGTGCCCTGGTGTCTTAAGAAACTGGTGCTAAAGCCTCTGGTGCTAAAGCCTCTGTTGCTAAAGCTCCTGGGGAAAAGATTCGTCCCCCCATTAAAACTTGGCCTGGCTACGTGATGGCGTTTTCGTATCACCAGTGGTCTCTGATGACAGTAGCTTTGATGTGCATGCGTCTACACCGTCATCCATGGATATGCAGAGCATCAATGCAGTATAACAGAGTCAATATACCAGGCTAAATTACAAATTCACCCACCAAACTGCAGGTCCGGTAAGGCGCACAGCCATAAGGGTCAGTAAAGGTCAACTACCATTGCTGCATAACATCGTGTCGAAGAATTCACAATGAGCTCTGAAGAATCCAAGCCGGACTCTGACGCTGAGGCTGGCTCCACTGGGACACAGGAAGACGAGATCCAGCAGCTTCCCGAGCTGCAGGATGGAGAAGGCTTGGATTTAGATGTAGAAACTCTGCTCGACATCATCGTGAAAGATCGTCCCGAGGAGTATCGCCTGGCTCGTCAACAAAATACGATCACCAATGAGACAAAAAAGATTGGTCGAATTAATTATCGATGATAAAACTCCACTCATCAAGGCCAAGCTTTCGCAATCAGACAATAACAAGCTTGGGAAAGTAGAATTGGATAAATTTTCCGAGCTCTCTATAGTCGACGTGGCTATTGCTATCGACAAAGTGGACATTCTGCTTGAGCTGGTTCGTTCCAGACGGCACGACCTGCTGCCCGCTTGCATCAGCTTGCTCATAAAATTGAGACCGAAAATTGCCTCAAAGAAAGGGAATGAAAAGAAGCTGAAAAAGCTATACGCTGATGTTTCAAACTTGGCTATGAACTGTCTTGACGAGCTCTACTTCAGAGCAAGCGAAAGCCAGAAGCAGCTGCTCTTTGGCTACATTAAAGGATCGATTCCGGACAATGATCACGACACCAAAGGCCCAAAGTTCCCATGCCAACTAGGCGCAAACACACGGAAATATTTCACCCTGTTGGAGATGATAGACATGTGTGGAGAGGGAGATCTGTACGCCACCGAGTGCTTGCACAGGTTGATCAATGAAGAATGGGACCCGCCTGGAGCCGCTTGTCTGTGTTGCGGAGCGCAATCCAAGAAAGCCAACTCTTATGATTACGATGGTCGGACAGAAGCCAACAACAGTCCCCAGAAATCCAACGAGACTATAGGCAACGAAGTTCAGTCGTGCGGAGAAAGATGCTTCCAAGAGCCATACGTAAAGCCAAAAATTAAATTTTACATCCATCTTTTCTCTTTCATCACCTTTAACATCTTCTTCGCCTGGTACATTATGGACCTTCCGAGAACGTTTCGACTTTGGCCAGTAGAATTCATTCTGGCAGCCTATTTTCTGTCCTTTTCTTTGCAAGAGGTTTTGGACATCTGCAAAAGAAGCAGAATCGATCGTCTTTACTTATGCGACTTTAAAGTAAAGTGCCCTGTGTACTTCAAGGATGTGCTCAACCTACTCGACTGTTCCGCCTTAATATTGATGTGGGCCGGGCTGCTGCTGAAGCTTGCCATGTGGGGCTGCATCTTCGACTATGTCACAGGGGTGGAAAGCTCCTCCATGTGCAGCGAGACCAACTCAACGGCCTACCAGGCACTCTTCCGCGGTACGTCAGCTAATCGAACGTGGACCCAGCCGACTCCGTACAGCGCTTACGCCTGCCAGATGGTGCTGAGCACCGCGTTCCTGCTCTGGGGGTTTCGATCTGTCGCCTTCCTCGGCTACTCGGAGCGAATCGGTCCGGTGGTGTCCATGCTCAGGACTTTGATCATCCAGGACTTGATTCCTTTCTCTGTCATTATTGTGATCATATTTTATTCGTTCGGAGTTTTCTTCTTCAACCTGCTGTATCCGGTTGTCACCTCGACCGAAGCTGACAGAAGCATGTCTGACTACAGCTGGCATGCCTTTCTGCAGGTGTTCATGCTGCCGCTAAACCTGCTCTTCACCAACTTTGACGTTCTTCCCACTGAGACGGCTAAAGATAAGGATCAGGTACTGGGAGAAGTGGCGCACCACCTTGGTTACAAGTGGTTCAGCAGAGTTATGATGTTCGTCTTCCTACTGCTCTCGAATATCGTGATGATCAACTTGCTGATCGCCCGGTTCAGCCTGACTGTCAGCCGGATGGACAGCAAGTCGGTGGAAATCTGGAGAAAAAGAAACGTTGAACTGCTTCGCGAATACCAGAGCTGCAGTCCCGTACCCGCGCCGCTCTCCTTTATTCACTACATCTACAAGATCTTCCAGTGGTGCCAGAAGCGGCGGGATCAGGTCCTAAACCCTGGGAATTACCATCAATGCCAACTTAAGGTAAGCAAGTTAGCTCTTACATGTTATTTTACTTTAATTTCTACTTCACAGCCAAATTTTTATACTTTTCGGCACTAGTATGATATATTTCTTGCATAAATCTTATAAAAGATCTGAAATAGCTACGGAGGCACATATATATGAGTAGACATGTTTTTATGCAAACATAAAACTAGTAGTAGTAGTAGTAGTAGTAGTAGTAGTAGTAGTAGTTGTTGTAGTAGTAGTAGTAGTAGTAGTAGTAGTAGTAGTAGTAGTAGTAGTAGTAGTAGTAGTAGTAGTAGTAGTAGTAGTAGAAGTAGTAGTAGTAGTAGTAGTAGTAGTAGTAGTAGTAGTAGTAGTAGTAGTAGTAGTAGTAGTAGTAGTAGTAGTAGTAGTAGTAGTAGTAGTAGTAGTAGTAGTAGTAGTAGTAGTAGTAGTGGTATTACATGTACAATTAATACTAGCATGCATTCAATCAAAAAGTTTAAGTAAGTTTACGTCAACAACTGCATCGCTCAGGAAACTTGGTACAACGAGTCGGAATACCCAAATGCCTACAAAGAATACCTGAACTTCCAAACCGAACAGCTGCAAGACATTCTGCCGCAGCAGCAATGCAGCGAAGTCATGCAAGGAGAGATCGACAATGAGCTTATGAGACGCGTGAATCATCTGGTAACATCCGCCGCTAGGGTCATGCTCAACGAACTGTTCAACTTATTGCAGAGCTCAGGCGGTACTCATTTTCCTGCTGGTAGGCGCATGAAAATTTCAGGTGCGAATCAGGAAACATCGCATAGCTGAAAGGATTGCAGTAAAACATTTCAGTTGCTTTAAAGTAACTTTTATAACATCATATAACATCAAGAGATTGGGTGTGATCCTGAGAGATTGTGTGTGATCCTGAGAGATTGTGTGTGATCCTGAGAGATTGTGTGTGATCCTGAGAGATTGTGTGTGATCCTGAGAGATTTTGTGTGATCCTGAGAGATTGTGTGTGACCCTAAGAGATTGTGTGTGATCCTGAGAGATTGTGTGTGATCCTGAGAGATTGTGTGTGATCCTGAGAGATTGTGTGTGATCCTGAGAGATTTTGTGTGATCCTGAGAGATTGTGTGTGATCCTGAGAGATTGTGTGTGATCCTGAGAGATTGTGTGTGATCCTGAGAGATTGTGTGTGATCCTGAGAGATTTTGTGTGATCCTGAGAGATTGTGTGTGATCCTGAGAGATTGTGTGTGATCCTGAGAGATTTTGTGTGATCCTGAGAGATTGTGTGTGATCCTTAGAGATTTTGTGTGATTGATTGTACAAAATATTTTTCTTGATTGTTAAATCCCTGAGTCCAAGGAAGGAACCTGGATGTAATGCCTCATCCTTTCTTAACCAACTGCTACGACAAGTAGACAGGAATGAGACAAACTTCAAAACATTTTCTTTAAGATCTGAACTTTTACTAAATTTTTTTGCTGTGAAGGGTAATGCTAACTGCGTTAGCTGTTTGATGTGCCTATAAAATACAAAATATTACCTATAAGTTTTGTCCCACTAACCTGCTTTTTAGAAAAACTCGGTCTAACAACCCTAAAAATCACAAGTACAAATTGCTATTCAAAGCTTCAAAGCTATAAGTTTGACTTTTCAACTCATCGTTTTATGAAGATGCTTTGCTTTAAGTTTTTGTTGTAAGTTTTTATGATAACAATATTCTTAATTAGCGTGTATTTTATCGGCATTGCAGGTACACCTATCAGCGATGAAAAATGTTTGAAACTTTTAATGATGTCTTTTCTGCCGAAACAATTGTTTTGTATTAAGTATAAGGAACAATTTTACCAAGTTAAATTTATAAAACTATAGTTAGTTTGAAGTATTTCTATTGTTACTTTTTTATGCACATTTAGTCGAATAATGAAAGCTAGATAATTCGAGACTGACGTGACTTGAACCGGAAGCTGAATAGTGGATGGGGAACCGCAAGCTGAATAGTGGATGGGGAACCGGAAGCTGGGACAAAGGAGCGGTGACCGACATTCAAATGTAACGGCGAATTTTCGTTTAAATTTAGCTCATTAGAGTTAATTTGAAAAATTTGAACAAACAGATGAAAAATTTTAATCATTCACTCTGCTGCCACTTGGCACAGGGGGGTTAACCAGGAGATCGTAAACGCAGAGAAGGTGCTGTGCAGGGACTTGACTCAGAGCTAAGCGGACCGTCGCTGCATAATTGTCTTCCAAATTATTCAATTGTGCCCACGATGATCTATGTATGTTTTAATCTAGAAGTTTATAAGCAGGCTGAAATGATATGCAGTCAAGTGTGTGTGGTTTCAGTGCAATACTTGTACCTGGTCGAAGTTACAAACCTATACAGAAGACTTCTGTGATGGCCCCCGGTCGTATCATATATACTCAGAAACATCGAAAAGTCGCCATCACAGAAGATTCCGTTTGTGGTTGCCATTTTTGAGAGTGCAGGTAAAGTCTCTGAATCTTTGCGAGTGACGCAACTTAGCTACCCATGGAAGACTTGAGTTGAGGAATGAAGTGGGGAGCGGTGTGCAAGGGTTGGACGAATTAAAGCTACCCCGATCAGTTTTCTCGTATCTTTTATTTCAGAATAGTCCAAGAGAAGTCGCTAACTGCATGGCGCATAGAGTGGCGACTTTTGAATAGTGGATATAGTCCACTATTATAGTCCACTATTATAGTCCACTATTATAGTCCACTATTATAGTCCACTATTATAGTCCACTATTATAGTCCACTATTTTAGTCCACTATTATAGTCCACTATTATAGTCCACTATTATAGTCCACTATTATAGTCCACTATTATAGTCCACTATTATAGTCCACTATTATAGTCCACTATTATAGTCCACTATTATAGTCCACTATTATAGTCCACTATTATAGTCCACTATTATAGTCCACTATTATAGTCCACTATTATAGTCCACTATTATAGTCCACTATTATAGTCCACTATTATAGTCCACTATTATAGTCCACTATTATAGTCCACTATTATAGTCCACTATTATAGTCCACTATTATAGTCCACTATTATAGTCCACTATTATAGTCCACTAATATAGTCCACTATTATAGTCCACTATTATAGTCCACTATTATAGTTTACTATTATAGTCCAATATAGTCCACTATAGTCCAGTATATGTTGCTGAGGATATAGTCCGGCCATTTTAAGACTTGAGAAGTTATTTATATTTGTCCATTTCATGGCGTTTATTAAATCAAGCTTTGACAATGGAATCTTTAAAAAACAATCAATCACTGCATGGGATCGAACTGACGTACTGACGTTCTGACAGATAAGGACAACGTACTAAGAAAGAAGTACATGTAGAGTCTGAAAAAAGCAGAGTAACCTGCCCCGATGTCTGAGTATCCCCTATAAAAATGTGTCTCTTTTGTTGTAGTCATTGCTGCGAGTAACGCGTGAGCCAAGTCAGGACGTTTGGTGAATTTTTGTGTTCTTTAATTCATTGATTGTCTACAACCTAAGAGTTGAATTTTATTTGAGAAGCAAACGCGCGAGCCAGATCTCTTAAAATAAAAGACCCCGCCACTCTTCACCCCACTTAATTTCACTTCAAAGGCTTTTTTACAAAGCTTACCGCACGATCCCTTTTCTTAAAGTCTAAACGATGATACTTCAAAAACAAAGGCTGAAAATATTGTTTGCAAAGCAGATGTAGGTTCTCAAGTAGCCTCAAAAGCATTCTTACAAGTAAGACTCCAGCTTGTTCAGTGCACAATTCATGAGACTATTTCTTTGTTCTACATTGAAGGCGTTGGTTATATAAGTACTGCATAACAGGTAGAAGAAAAGCTTCGATGAAGACTCTACAAGCGCAGCATCATTTTCAGTGAAGCTGGAGCTAGAGTAATGCTCACCAAAGTTACTATTCTTCTGTGTCTAACAGCAACTGCAGTCTACAGCTGTGCTCCAAAGTCTCGGACAAAGTTTAAAACCATTTTCAGTTGCCCGTCGGAAGTTGATTTTATCCATCTGAACAGAATCGATGCAGCTCAGGCCAGTGCTGCGTCTTGTATCTGGGCCTGCGCGACTCGACAGAGCTGCTATGTGGCATACGTATCGAAGGACCTTGTGTGCTATTTGGGCAACGAGAAGAATATGTCCGAGTACTTCAATTCGCTTGGAGATCCCACGGCTGTGTGCAAAAGCTACGTAAAGGGTACGGAGCCAATGGAGGACTCATCATCAACAGGATCACCTGGCATGTTAGCCGTTCCCGTTTCCCCAGGGCTATAACAAATTAATGCATTTCTGGGAGTCTTCAGGTGGACGCTAAAATGTCGTATACGCGAAAGGTTTGCCTAAACTAGACTTGAATTGCGAGAGATGCGAAAAGTCAGCATGTACTATTTCAATGACAGCAATATGCTGATAGGCAAAATTATACAGCGAATTGCAGACTTAGGGAAACGATCTAAATACCAGTTTATTTATAAGCAATTATTGGAATATATTTCTTCTTCAGATTATATTATAGTCAAGTCCAGTTCAATGTTCCATCGCAAAAGACGCTCAATTGGTTCTGCCCAATTCCGGATTTAGATGCTTTTTTATAAAGTGAAACATTCTGTTATTCTGTCGAAACCTACTAAAGTAGCTTTGCTACGATTGAAAAAATATATGGGACCTGTGTGTGCGCATATTCGATATGTCTTCAAGTCTTAAAAATCACATTGATTTGTTATGATAATAACACAAATTTTGTTGACTACCGAGTATAGCGCTACTATAGTCGTGAGAATATTACATTTTTTCTGGTCATTGTATAACGATATTTATGGGCACTCTTTGAGATCGGCTCTGAAGATAAATAGCTCGTAGTGTAATTAATTAAGACGAGCACAAGACACACAGAGCTGACGCACGTTGAGACGCTTCTTCAGAAAGATTTTTGATATCACTTCTTTAATCTAGTTAATAATTAATTAAGTTGAGTTAATCAACAATAGGCATGACTTGCATTATAATTGCAAAATAAAAAAGAGAAATTTACGCTCGTATTTCTTCGCTTTTTACAACGATCGAAGTAGTAGGTCATCGATTTAACTAGCGCAACAGCTTTCAACCAAAGCGCCGGGAACGTGCTCGCAGTTATTCATTTAAAAGACTTAGTTGATAAGAAAAAACCAAATCCTGTTATCTATGTAAAGAATAGACAACAAAAGGAATCAATTTTAAACAAATGAAATAATTTTCAAAGCAACAATATAGTAAATCTCTTTCTATACTGACTTGAAACTGCAGCCGTAACACGAACACCAAGACAAGCTATTAAATACTCGTAACTTTGGAATTTGTACAAGTAAGTCATGGCGCTTGAGCAACACTGGAGCACACGATGCGTTGCGTTCTGAGGCCTGCCTTCGCGCATGCACCATAAAACTTTTTTACAATTGAAGCATTCTTACATGTAGCTCGATTGTATCAGTAAAAGTCTATCCTTGGTGGTGTCTTGGCTGTCCATCAAGAAAGCTGTCAATCAAAATTTTAAATCGGTAGGGTGGAAAAGCACCTAACAATCAGGGTTTTATGCGGTTTCTCTGCTCATATAACGAGCTGTTTTCGTGAAAGAAAATATGCAATAAATCTAAAAAGCTTTCTTCCATTCAAATATTCCAGACAATGTCTGAGTTACTTAAGACGCTTTTATCTGTGCATTAAGCAGAAAACTCAAAATGCAAACTGACTAAATGACAGACAAGATCGGTGCAATTCAATGCCAGTCAAAGACAAAGAAGTGCTTCCAGATGCCTTTAAATGGACGTAAATGTAATAGGTAAGAACCGTATTTAAACTACAGATATCAGACTACAGTCGGGGCCTCAATTTTGAGCATCGTTCTAACATCTTGCAAATCAAACAGACAATAACCGAAACAACAAATCATTTGCTTTGTCTGAAGTGGAAAATGTATAATAAAGCTCGTTGGGGCTCCCACGCCATTTTGCTGACGCTACTGCTGCTGGCAACTCTCTGCTCCGCCAACCAGAAGACCTCGCTGCTCCGGCCTGTGCTCAAGTGCCCATCGGAGGCGAGCCTGGCCGCGCTGAGTCCCGTCGACTTCGCCCACGACTTGTTCGACTGCACTGTGGCCTGTGTTGGCTCCAACCTCTGCTCCGCTGTTCACTTGTCCAAAGTCAACGGCAAGTGTTACCATGGTAACAGTCTACAGCTGAGCAGTCTGTGGGACCGAATCAGCACCGATCCAACTGACGGCTGCGTGACCTACGTGAAGAGCGACGACGACTCTACTAACTCTGCTTCAACCAAGACTGGAGCTCTGACGAGTCCAACAAGTGCTACGAATCTCACACATGTATCCGTGATCTCAGGTCTGAGCTCTGCTCTGGCCAACAAGCTGGTCATTTTGTTTGACTTCAGACAGGGCTACTCGAACCTCGCTAATCCTGCCAAGTACCCGGCCACTCCCCACGGCTCGGTCACTCGAGACAGCCAGGGCGCTCACTTTCCAGGAAACAAGGCGGATTTTATCGAGGTCGACACTGATAGTAACACGCTGGCTTCTGGCTACCTGGACCACTCGCACAACTTCACCTTCTATGCGAGAGCGGTGCGGCAGACCTGGGGCCAGCAACACTATCATTACTTTCACGACTGCAACGGCAGTCAGCGTGGCGAATTCTCCGATCGCAACGGTCAGCTGTACGTCAGCCATTCCTTCTCTGAACAGAGCGCGCCGGGGGACCAGACTGAGACAATTCAGTCGTTATCGAATGTCCTTCGCACCGACGACCAACCACAGGACGTTTCAGTTGCCGCCGTTTTTACTGGAATTCGATTTGCTAGATTTTATTTCAACGGCACGGCTATGGCTAATGGAGCTTACAATTACCTGGCGTTCGCTGGAGTTCCTCTGTGCTTGCGTCTCGGCTACAATCCGACCAGCACTAACGCTCTCAAAGGTCGCTTCGTGTGCTACGCTACGCCCGTATAGCCAAAGCGGCTCTCAGGACTGACGAAATTGACGAGCTGAATCGTTATTGCGGGTACTGACAATGAATCGGTTGCTAATATAAGCCACTTGTCATATGGTTGAACTTGGGAACACGGTGGTTATTAAAGGGAAAATTTCACCTAAGATGAGGCCTAACCTAAAAGACAGCTGGGGACACCACTTAAAAGACAGTGACCCCACCTAAAAGACAGTGACCCACCTAAAAGACAGTGACCCACCTAAAAGACAGCTGGGGACCCCACTTAAAAGACAGTGACCCACCTAAAAGACAGCTGGGGACCCCACTTAAAAGACAGTGACCCACCTAAAAGACAGTGACCCACCTAAAAGACAGCTGGGGACCCCACTTAAAAGACAGTGACCCACCTAAAAGACAGCTGGGAATCCCACTTAAAAGACAGTGACCCCACCTAAAAGACAGTGACCCACCTAAAAGACAGTGACCCGACTAAAAGACAGTGACCCCACCTAAAAGACAGCTGGGGACTCCACTTAAAAGACAGTGACCCCACCTAAAAGACAGTGACCCACCTAAAAGACAGCTGGGAATCCCACTTAAAAGACAGTGACCCCACCTAAAAGACAGTGACCCACCTAAAAGACAGTGACCCACCTAAAAGACAGTGACCCACCTAAAAGACAGTGACCCACCTAAAAGACAGCTGGGGATCCCACTTAAAAGACAGGCGACCAGTTTAAAAAATTGATACAGAGTTTTGTTCGATACTGCTTCGATAGTGCTTGTAAGTGATCGAGTAATTTGTAAAGATTCTTACGCTTCTCCATGGATCCACCCAAAGTTATATATTTTTTGAAAATGAATAGGTCTGTGTTGGGTAAAGTTGCTGCCCTTTTGTAGGAACGTCAAATTTCATTGATTGCGGAACTGGAAATCCTTGAGCATTAATAAAAACTCGAATCCTGGTTTGACATCAGTAAAAACTATAACCGTGAAGTGAAACTCAGATTCGGTCAAAGCTTTTTAAGTTTAGATTTTGACCTTAAATTGTGTGATTATCTGAGCACTAGAAATGGGGGAGCAGACCAGCGCATCGCTGTGGAACGTGTCTGACTCTGGCACCAAAATTCACGCCAATGATGAGGGCCCAACCTTGTACAAGTTGTCGAAACGACGATATGTCACGGTACAATTCGACAAAAAGTCTCCAGAGTCAACCAAGTATCACTTTGAAGCGTTTTAATGTAGCTGCTACTCTAAAACAACTAAAAGTGACTCTGGCGTGACTCTAGAGACTATAGGACGATGGTATAACGATTCTGGGGCCGTAGTGTCGTATTTGAGGCGTGCTAAAAGAGCAACAAGTTAACGCGGCGCATGCTGGCCTGCTGCGCGCCGCCTTCAAGATCGGCTACGAGCGAGTGACCTACGCAGCTTTGTATCACCGCACCGGCCTGGTCCGTCCAAGCGACCTGTTGCGCCGTCGGCGACTCCAGCTGGCAGGCCACATAATCCGCGCCGAGTCCTACTGCCCACAGCCGGTGCAGGTGCTGCTGCTAACGCTGCAGGCACCCTAACTGCAGGGACAGGCACGCACTCGGCGTTTCGTCGACTGCCAGCCAGCTAGACGCCGGCGCCCCGGATCGGTCAGCGGCGTGGCGTTCATTCATGACCTGGCCTTGGGGCGCGCCCTGTGACGATGCACGCGTATTCTGTTGTCTGTATAGTCGCTGTAAAGTCACTGAGCTGAATTTAAGCAGTAACTAGCCTTAACTGAATTAGCTTGTAGTAAAAAGTTGAGCGCCAACATAACGATTCTTGGAAGACTCTTTTACGAGACTTTTAAAACTTAGGAGTACGTGATGCGTTTGTGTTGCAGCAGTTGACCTCCGCAGCATCAGTCGCGCTTTAGTCGTTCAAAAGTCATAAAAGAGTCGCCCCCCAAAGTCGCTAGAGTCACTGGAGTTGTTTGCAACGACTTTTTTGCGATTCTAATTGTCACGGTGTCGTTTCCATCCGTTATTAAGATGGCCCAACTATATCAATAAACTTACCCAGATGCTCCTTGTTTTTCCTTGTTTGAAACTTTTCAACCCCAAATGTCGGAAACGCAGTTTCAAAGCCGGTAAATTCTATGAGTTTGACTATCGTATAAAATAGCATAAACACCTGGACTGCATGCAGTATGCATCTCTGGGCGTACTGTAAGAACTTAGTTCTGCTTTTTTACTTACAGAAGTATCTCAACATAGGAAAATGCATTTAGATATGCGTTTCATCAATCGTGATTTCCTATTTTTAGTCTGTTATTTTTACTGTTTGGGTCAGATTGCAAATCGATAATAATTTTGTGCTTTTAATTTTCAATGATTACCACCTTTGTTCACTAATAACACTTGGTTTTGGTAATTAGTTATACTTTGCGTTTGAAATTAATTATTTATATTTTAATCGGTTGTTGGTTGTCGGCTATTGTTTTTTCGTTATCGGTTATATCGGTAAATCGACTGCAAACATGCTTGCCTACCTTCTACCGACTCAAATAAAAACAGAGAGCAAGTATCTGCATTTCAGTTTTAACGGCAGAGTTCCCGAATACGAGTAATTCTTTGAGAAGATCAGTGACTAATCAAAGGCGCAATGCTTTGAAATTTATCTAGATAACTGTAACAATAAAACCGAAAAATAATTAGCTTTTATAACAATATATACAAACTCAATTTGAATTATACATGTGAAAGAGCGCGCAATTTTGGAAACAAATTTTTAACTTGGACTGATTATTAATGCACGCCAAAAAGGTGCAGTTTGAATTTTGGAATCATGAATGCAGGTCAACTTCATCAAATAAATAAAGAAAGAGACAGTGTTTCAGAGCAGGGAAATACCTTAGCATCTACAGTGGTAAAAATAGACAACAAAGCAGATCAGGAAAAAAAGAAGTTAATTACGAAAAATGCTGCGAATAAAATCCGCGGAAAAAAATATAAATAAATAATTATTAATATTTATAGCTCGTAATTTAACTAACAAAAACAATTAGACAGATTATTAAATGTATTTTGATTAACAAATTTGCCACACAAATTTTACGATTATTATTACGTAGTTAAAACTTTGGTTTGCACTGAACTACTCGAGCAGTAGAAATGTAAGCGAATCATATTAAAATTTAAGATATTCTATGAAATATGATGCAACCTTTTTAAAAATATATATTTTTGATTTATTAAAATAACGACAGCGTTGTCAAACAAGTTCCCAGTCAGTGCACTCAGAGCCCGAAGATCTCATACGCGAGATGGTTCTCTGTGCTCCTGCTGTACCTGGGAGCTGCGACGAAGATTGGGGAGACTGCGCGTGCGCCTCCTTGATGACGACTTGTTCCTGAGAGTGACATTCAGTTTGAAAGGGGGAAATGTTGGTAGCCATGTGGAAGTTGCAGACTGACCGTGTTTATTAACAGACACTAGATACCAAAATGTGGCCTGTGACCAACTGACAGAACACAGGGTGACCAACCGACAGAACAGAGTGACCCTGACCAACTGACACTACAAGGAGTGACCAACTGACACTACAAGGAGTGACCAACTGACACTACAAGGAGTGACCAACTGACACTACAAGGAGTGACCAACTGACACTACAAGGAGTGACCAACTGACACTACAAGGAGTGACCAACTGACACTACAAGGAGTGACCAACTGACACTACAAGGAGTGACCAACTGACACTACAAGGAGTGACCAACTGACACTACAAGGAGTGACCAACTGACACTACAAGGAGTGACCAACTGACACTACAAGGAGTGACCAACTGACACTACAAGGAGTGACCAACTGACACTACAAGGAGTGACCAACTGACACTACAAGGAGTGACCAACTGACACTACAAGGAGTGACCAACTGACACTACAAGGAGTGACCAACTGACACTACAAGGAGTGACCAACTGACAGTACAAGGAGTGACCAACTGAGACTACAAGGAGTGACCAACTGAGACTACAAGGAGTGACCAACTGAGACTACAAGGAGTGACCAAATGACACTACAAGGAGTGACCAACTGACGCTACAAGGAGTGACCAACTGACACTACAAGGAGTGACCAACTGAGATTACAGAGAGTGCCCAAACTGACACTACAGAAAGTGCCCAAACTGACACTACAAAGAGTGACCAACAGAGCAACACCTGTACCAAGCCACAATACGTACCGTCATTCTCACTAATCGGCCCTCGCTATCAACACAGATCACGTGACCACCGGAGGCGGCCGCCACTTCGACAATCCGCCGTCCATGGCACCCGATAAGTTTCCACTCGCCGCCAGCCGCCAGCGGGTCATCGCTGCGTGCGTACACCCGGCCGAGGCGACGGCACACGGCGTACACGCAGCCGTCGGACATGGACAACTGGCGCATGTCCGGTCCGGGCACCGACACCCAGCGGTCCTTGACAGTGCGGGCCAGTACTCGACCGCGCGAGTCCCAAGCCCAGATGGCGCCGCCAGGTGTCCATGGACAGCCGGCAATTCCGGCTAGGCCGGTTGGCGCTGAAGCGACTTCGGTGCCAGCGTCGGCGCAGGAAGCGACGCTACTAACGACGCGAAACTCCGGACCCGCCAGCCACAGGCCGCCGCCGCTGCCCAGGCCAAACAGTTTTCCAGCCGAACAGGCGATGCTGATGAAGCCGCTGCTGATTGATTTATAACCTTTTTTATTGGGCCATTTAATTCGCTTCCAGCGGAGCCCGAACGGCTCGGAGTCGTTGATGCCTGCGGGTGGCAGCATTGTCTATTGTGTTGCCTATTGTGATGTCTATTGTGGTGTCTATTGTGGTGTCTATTGTGAATGTTTATTGTTATGTCTATTGTGATGTCTATTGGGAATGTTTGTTGTGATGGCTGTTGTAGTGTCCATTGTGGTGTCTATTGTGATGTCTATTGTGGTGTCTATTGTGGTGTCTTATTGTGATGTCTATTGTGAATGTTTATTGTGATGTCTATTGTGATGTCTATTGGGAATGTCTATTGTGATGTCTATTGTGGTGTCTATTATGAATTTTTATTGTGATGTTTATTGTGATGTCTATTGTGATGTCTAATGTGATGTCTATTGTGATGTCTATTGGGAATGTTTATTGCGATGGCTATTGTGGTGTCTATTGGGAATTTTTTTTTGTGATGTCTATTGTGATGTCTATTGTGGTGTCTATTATGAATTTTTATTGTGATGTTTATTGTGATGTCTATTGTGATGTCTAATGTGATGTCTATTGGGAATGTTTATTGTGATGGCTATTGTGGTGTCTATTGGGAATTTTTATTGTGATGTCTATTGGGAATGCTTATTGTGATGTCTATTGGGAATGTTTATTGTGATGGCTATTGTGGTGTCTATTGTGAATGTTTATTGTGATGTCTATTGTGAATGTTTATTGTGATGTCTACTGTGGTGTCTATTGTGGTGTCTTATTGTGATGTCTTATTGTGATGTCTATTGTGAATGTTTATTGTGATGTCTATTGTGAATGTTTATTGTGATGTCTATTGTGAATGTTTATTGTGATGTCTATTGTGAATGTTTATTGTGATGTCTATTGTGGTGTCTATTGTGGTGTTTATTGTGATGTCTTATTGTGATTGTAGTGCATGCGCCCTTGTCAGTTGGCAGGGCGCGTTGCACTTTGGGGCTGGGTGGGGGGGTTGGCGGGCGTGGCAGGGTCTGGCCCCGGCCGGGCTTTGCGCGTGCCCCTCCCCAGCCGTGCCCCTGCCCCGTGCTCAGGGCTGGTTGGCTGCGGCCGGGCCAGCTTTGGCGCGGGTGCAGCCCCTCCCCCCTTAGGCGGGGTTTTGATTGGCTGGGCCGGCGTGGTTTGTTTTGGTGAGCTTAGCCGGTGGGGCCGTCTGCCCCAGGGTTTGGGTGCTATTTATGGTGCGACTCTGGCTCTTGCCCACCACCTGCGTGCTTTTTGTGTTTTGGTGTGCTCCGAGAGTGCAAGCGCGAGACCTGATAAAAGAAACAGCAACATTAGCTACTTTGATAAAAGAAACAGCAACATTAGCTACTTTGATAAAAGAAACAGCAACATTAGCTACTTGGATAAAAGAAACACAATAGCCTAATTGAGAAGAGTCTTGGAGAATTAAGAAGAAGTCGGAAACTGCGCTTGAGACCTGCGAATAATAAACGGTGAACAGTCATCTGGCCACTGGTAAGCCGCCTGCTGTTTGAGTCCTTTCTTTCCGGGAAGCTTGCTAGGCCGAATTCTTGCCAGAGCGTCATAACGCCGGGAGACCATATAGCTTCTGTAGTACGGTACCGTTTACCATATATATTGAGTACGCCCTACGGTATAGAGAATAGAAGCACTCGAGAGTGTCACCACACCTCGAGCCGCAGCGTGAACTCTGAGTGTCACAACACCAGAGGGATCGAATTATTATCGCAGAGCGTCGCCACGCCTGCTCGTCGTATTCATAAAAGTACAGACAGAGCGTCACAACGCCTGTTATATCACATATAATATATATTGTACTCGGGACTGGGCACCCAAGCCGACCCGGGTTACAACATGATGTCTATTGTGGTGTCTATTGTGGTGTCTTATTGTGATGTCTATTGTGAATGTTTATTGTGATGTCTATTGTGAATGTTTATTGTGATGTCTATTGTGAATGTTTATTGTGGTGTCTATTGTGATGTCTATTGTGATGTCTATTGTGATGTCTATTGTGATGTCTATTGTGATGTCTATTGTGATGTTTATTGTGATGTCTATTGTGATGTCTATTGTGAGGCCTATTATGATGTCTATTGTGGTGTCTATTGTGGTTTCTATTGTGGTGTCTATTGTGGTGTCTATTGTGGTGTCTATTGTGATGTCTATTGTGGTGTCTATTATGATGTCTATTGTGGTGTCTATTGTGGTGTCTATTGTGGTGTCTATTGTGATGTCTATTGTGGTGTCTATTATGATGTCTATTGTGGTGTCTATTGTGGTGTCTATTATGATGTCTATTGTGGTGTCTATTGTGGTGTCTATTGTGATGTCTATTGTGGTGTCTATTGTGGTGTCTATTGTGATGTCTATTATGATGCTTATTGTGGTCTCAGGTGCCTCACCCTGACACAGGTACAGCTGGCCATCTGAGCACAGAGCCCACACGCTGCCCTGGCCGCAGCAGAGTTGCACCACCCGGGAGCCAAGGCTGCCAGCCACTGGCAGAGTCTCCGAGCGGAAGCCCTCAGGCCAGAGGCAGAACACCTCGCAGCTGGAGGGTCCTACGGCCCATACGTAGGCTTGACCGCCAATGCAGGTAACGGCCGCGTGAGCCCAGTTGCTAAGCAACAACTGCGACAGACCCTGCGGCTTCAGCTGCGCCCATGCTGTGCCCAGCAGGGGGCCGGAACAGGTGAGCAGCAGATCCCGGTCTGGCCAGTAAAGCCACAGGCCGAAGTTGGGCACCGAGACAATGAATGGCGACGCCGCAGCGCCGGCAGAGGCGTCAGAAACGGCGCCAACTCCAGCCAGAGCGCTGGTCAGTACGCGCCACGGCAGGTCGGAGCTGAAGGAATAAACAGTAGGAGCGATACTTGGGGGTGAGTAGGGGCGATTCTTGGGGGTGAGTAGGGGCGATTCTTGGGGGTGAGTAGGGGCGATTCTTGGGGTTGAGTAGGGGCGATTCTTGGGGGTGAGTAGGGGCGATTCTTGGGGTTGAGTAGGGGCGATTCTTGGGGATGAGTAGGGGCGATTCTTGGGGGTGAGTAGGGGCGATTCTTGGGGGTGAGTAGGGGCGATTCTTGGGGGTGAGTAGGGGCGATTCTTGGGGGTGAGTAGGGGCGATTCTTGGGGTTGAGTAGGGGCGATTCTTGGGGATGAGTAGGGGCGATTCTTGAAGGTGAGTAGGGGCGATTCTTGGGGGTGAGTAGGGGCGATTCTTGGGTGTGAGCAGGGGCAATTCTTGGGTTTGAGTAGGGGCAATTCTTGGGTTTGAGTAGGGGTGATTCTTGGGTTTGAGTAGGGGCGATTTTTGGGTGTGAGTAGTGGCGATTTTTGGGTGTGAGTAGGGGCGATTTTTGGGTTTGAGTAGGGGCGATTGTTGGGTGTGAGTAGGGGCGATTGTTGGGTGTGAGTAGGGGCGATTGTTGGGTGTGAGTAGGGGCGATTGTTGGGTGTGAGTAGGGGCGATTTTTGGATGTGAGTAGGGGCGATTCTTAGGGGTGAGTAGGGGCGATTCTTGAGTGTGAGTAGGGGCAATTCCTAGGTGTGAGTAGGGGCGATTCTTGTGTGTGAATAGGGGCAACTCTTGGGAGTGAGTAGGTGAATAGGGGGGCAATTCTTGGGTGTGAGTAGGGGCGATTCTTGGGGGTGGGTAGGGGCGATTCTTGGGGGTGAGTAGGGGCGATTCTTGATTTTTACCGCTTATTATGCGCAGGCTTATCCAGCTCAGCAATCCAGAGCTCCAACGCCGGCAGGTCTTCCGACTCCAGCCAGCTTCCACCGCGCCAGCAGCGCAAGCAGCAGCCGTCGCTTTCGCCAGAAGCTGTCAGAGTCCACAGGTTGAACTCGGTGACCAGGGCAGCCAGGAGGCCACCGCTGCACCGCCCGATGGGCCACCAGCGATCCGGCGCGGACAGGGGAGCCGCCCAGAGCTCAGTGGGAGCTGCTGACTGGTGGTGGCGATGATGATGCTGTTGCTGCTGACTGGCCATGCAGACCAGGTGACCCTGTCCTATGCTGATGGATGCCTGAGAAATAGACGGGTGAATTAGTAAATAGATAGATAGATAGACAGACAGACAGACAGAAAGACAGACAGAGACAGACAGACAGACAGACAGACAGAGACAGACAGACAGACAGACACAGAGAGACAGACACTCTGACAGACAGACAGACAGACAGACAGACAGACAGACAGACACTCTGACAGACAGACAGACAGACAGACAGACAGACAGACAGACACTCTGACAGACAGACAGACAGACACTCTGACAGACAGACAGACACTCTGACAGACAGACAGACACTCTGACAGACAGACAGACACTCTGACAGACAGACAGACAGACAGACACTCTGACAGACAGACAGACACTCTGACAGACAGACAGACAGACAGACACTCTGACAGACAGACAGACACTCTGACAGACAGACAGACAGACAGACAGACACTCTGAAAGACAGACAGACAGACAGACACTCTGACAGACAGACAGACACTCTGACAGACAGACAGACACTCTGACAGACAGACAGACACTCTGACAGACAGACAGACAGACAGACAGACAGACAGACAGACAGACAGACAGACAGACAGACAGACACTCTGACAGACAGACAGACACTCTGACAGACAGACAGACACTCTGACAGACAGACAGACAGACACTCTGACAGACAGACAGACACTCTGACAGACAGACAGACACTCTGACAGACAGACAGACACTCTGACAGACAGACAGACAGACACTCTGACAGACAGACAGACACTCTGACAGACAGACAGACAGACAGACAGACAGACAGACACTCTGACAGACAGACAGACAGACAGACACTCTGACAGACAGACAGACAGACAGACAGACAGACAGACACTCTGACAGACAGACAGACACTCTGACAGACAGACAGACACTCTGACAGACAGACAGACACTCTGACAGACAGACAGACACTCTGACAGACAGACAGACACTCTGACAGACAGACAGACAGACACTCTGACAGACAGACAGACACTCTGACAGACAGACAGACAGACAGACAGACAGACAGACACTCTGACAGACAGACAGACAGACAGACACTCTGACAGACAGACAGACAGACAGACAGACAGACAGACACTCTGACAGACAGACAGACACTCTGACAGACAGACAGACACTCTGACAGACAGACAGACAGACACTCTGACAGACAGACAGACAGACACTCTGACAGACAGACAGACAGACAGACAGACAGACAGACACTCTGACAGACAGACAGACAGACACTCTGACAGACAGACAGACACTCTGACAGACAGACAGACACTCTGACAGACAGACAGACAGACAGACACTCTGACAGACAGACAGACACTCTGACAGACAGACAGACAGACAGACACTCTGACAGACAGACAGACACTCTGACAGACAGACAGACAGACAGACAGACAGACAGACACTCTGACAGACAGACAGACAGACAGACACTCTGACAGACAGACAGACAGACACTCTGACAGACAGACAGACACTCTGACAGACAGACAGACACTCTGACAGACAGACAGACAGACAGACACTCTGACAGACAGACAGACACTCTGACAGACAGACAGACAGACAGACACTCTGACAGACAGACAGACACTCTGACAGACAGACAGACAGACAGACAGACAGACAGACACTCTGACAGACAGACAGACAGACAGACACTCTGACAGACAGACAGACAGACAGACAGACAGACAGACAGACAGACACTCTGACAGACAGACAGACACTCTGACAGACAGACAGACACTCTGACAGACAGACAGACAGACACTCTGACAGACAGACAGACACTCTGACAGACAGACAGACACTCTGACAGACAGACAGACACTCTGACAGACAGACAGACAGACACTCTGACAGACAGACAGACACTCTGACAGACAGACAGACAGACAGACAGACAGACAGACAGACACTCTGACAGAAAGACAGACAGACAGACACTCTGACAGACAGACAGACAGACAGACAGACAGACAGACAGACACTCTGACAGACAGACAGACACTCTGACAGACAGACAGACACTCTGACAGACAGACAGACAGACACTCTGACAGACAGACAGACACTCTGACAGACAGACAGACAGACAGACACTCTGACAGACAGACAGACACTCTGACAGACAGACAGACAGACAGACAGACAGACAGACACTCTGACAGACAGACAGACAGACAGACAGACAGACAGACAGACAGACAGACACTCTGACAGACAGACAGACACTCTGACAGACAGACAGACACTCTGACAGACAGACAGACAGACACTCTGACAGACAGACAGACACTCTGACAGACAGACAGACACTCTGACAGACAGACAGACACTCTGACAGACAGACAGACAGACACTCTGACAGACAGACAGACACTCTGACAGACAGACAGACAGACAGACAGACAGACAGACACTCTGACAGACAGACAGACAGACAGACACTCTGACAGACAGACAGACAGACAGACAGACAGACAGACACTCTGACAGACAGACAGACACTCTGACAGACAGACAGACACTCTGACAGACAGACAGACACTCTGACAGACAGACAGACACTCTGACAGACAGACAGACACTCTGACAGACAGACAGACAGACACTCTGACAGACAGACAGACACTCTGACAGACAGACAGACAGACAGACAGACAGACAGACACTCTGACAGACAGACAGACAGACAGACACTCTGACAGACAGACAGACAGACAGACAGACAGACAGACACTCTGACAGACAGACAGACACTCTGACAGACAGACAGACACTCTGACAGACAGACAGACAGACACTCTGACAGACAGACAGACAGACAGACAGACAGACAGACACTCTGACAGACAGACAGACAGACACTCTGACAGACAGACAGACACTCTGACAGACAGACAGACACTCTGACAGACAGACAGACAGACAGACACTCTGACAGACAGACAGACACTCTGACAGACAGACAGACAGACAGACACTCTGACAGACAGACAGACACTCTGACAGACAGACAGACAGACAGACAGACAGACAGACACTCTGACAGACAGACAGACAGACAGACACTCTGACAGACAGACAGACAGACACTCTGACAGACAGACAGACACTCTGACAGACAGACAGACACTCTGACAGACAGACAGACAGACAGACACTCTGACAGACAGACAGACACTCTGACAGACAGACAGACAGACAGACACTCTGACAGACAGACAGACACTCTGACAGACAGACAGACAGACAGACAGACAGACAGACACTCTGACAGACAGACAGACAGACAGACACTCTGACAGACAGACAGACAGACAGACAGACAGACAGACAGACAGACACTCTGACAGACAGACAGACACTCTGACAGACAGACAGACACTCTGACAGACAGACAGACAGACACTCTGACAGACAGACAGACACTCTGACAGACAGACAGACACTCTGACAGACAGACAGACACTCTGACAGACAGACAGACAGACACTCTGACAGACAGACAGACACTCTGACAGACAGACAGACAGACAGACAGACAGACAGACACTCTGACAGAAAGACAGACAGACAGACACTCTGACAGACAGACAGACAGACAGACAGACAGACAGACAGACACTCTGACAGACAGACAGACACTCTGACAGACAGACAGACACTCTGACAGACAGACAGACAGACACTCTGACAGACAGACAGACAGACACTCTGACAGACAGACAGACAGACAGACAGACAGACAGACACTCTGACAGACAGACAGACAGACACTCTGACAGACAGACAGACACTCTGACAGACAGACAGACACTCTGACAGACAGACAGACAGACAGACACTCTGACAGACAGACAGACACTCTGACAGACAGACAGACAGACAGACACTCTGACAGACAGACAGACACTCTGACAGACAGACAGACAGACAGACAGACAGACAGACACTCTGACAGACAGACAGACAGACAGACACTCTGACAGACAGACAGACAGACAGACAGACAGACAGACAGACAGACACTCTGACAGACAGACAGACACTCTGACAGACAGACAGACACTCTGACAGACAGACAGACACTCTGACAGACAGACAGACAGACACTCTGACAGACAGACAGACACTCTGACAGACAGACAGACACTCTGACAGACAGACAGACACTCTGACAGACAGACAGACAGACACTCTGACAGACAGACAGACACTCTGACAGACAGACAGACACTCTGACAGACAGACAGACACTCTGACAGACAGACAGACACTCTGACAGACAGACAGACACTCTGACAGACAGACAGACAGACACTCTGACAGACAGAAAGACAGACACTCTGACAGACAGACAGACAGACAGACAGACAGACAGACACTCTGACAGACAGACAGACAGACACTCTGACAGACAGACAGACACTCTGACAGACAGACAGACAGACACTCTGACAGACAGACAGACACTCTGACAGACAGACAGACAGACAGACAGACAGACAGACAGACAGACACTCTGACAGACAGACAGACAGACAGACACTCTGACAGACAGACAGACAGACAGACAGACAGACACTCTGACAGACAGACAGACACTCTGACAGACAGACAGACACTCTGACAGACAGACAGACAGACACTCTGACAGACAGACAGACACTCTGACAGACAGACAGACACTCTGACAGACAGACAGACACTCTGACAGACAGACAGACAGACACTCTGACAGACAGACAGACAGACACTCTGACAGACAGACAGACACTCTGACAGACAGACAGACACTCTGACAGACAGACACTCTGACAGACAGACAGACACTCTGACAGACAGACAGACACTCTGACAGACAGACAGACACTCTGACAGACAGACAGACAGACACTCTGACAGACAGACAGACAGACAGACAGACAGACAGACAGACAGACAGACAGACAGACAGACAGACAGACAGACAGACAGACACTCTGACAGACAGACAGACAGACAGACACTCTGACAGACAGACAGACAGACAGACAGACAGACACTCTGACAGACAGACAGACACTCTGACAGACAGACAGACAGACAGACAGACAGACAGACACTCTGACAGACAGACAGACAGACAGACACTCTGACAGACAGACAGACAGACAGACAGACAGACAGACAGACACTCTGACAGACAGACAGACACTCTGACAGACAGACAGACAGACACTCTGACAGACAGACAGACACTCTGACAGACAGACAGACACTCTGACAGACAGACAGACACTCTGACAGACAGACAGACAGACACTCTGACAGACAGACAGACACTCTGACAGACAGACAGACACTCTGACAGACAGACAGACACTCTGACAGACAGACAGACACTCTGACAGACAGACAGACACTCTGACAGAAAGACAGACAGACACTCTGACAGACAGACAGACAGACAGACACTCTGACAGACAGACAGACACTCTGACAGACAGACAGACACTCTGACAGACAGACAGACAGACACTCTGACAGACAGAAAGACAGACACTCTGACAGACAGACAGACAGACAGACAGACAGACAGACACTCTGACAGACAGACAGACAGACACTCTGACAGACAGACAGACACTCTGACAGACAGACAGACAGACACTCTGACAGACAGACAGACACTCTGACAGACAGACAGACAGACAGACAGACAGACAGACAGACAGACACTCTGACAGACAGACAGACAGACAGACACTCTGACAGACAGACAGACAGACAGACAGACAGACACTCTGACAGACAGACAGACACTCTGACAGACAGACAGACACTCTGACAGACAGACAGACAGACACTCTGACAGACAGACAGACACTCTGACAGACAGACAGACACTCTGACAGACAGACAGACACTCTGACAGACAGACAGACAGACACTCTGACAGACAGACAGACAGACACTCTGACAGACAGACAGACACTCTGACAGACAGACAGACACTCTGACAGACAGACACTCTGACAGACAGACAGACACTCTGACAGACAGACAGACACTCTGACAGACAGACAGACACTCTGACAGACAGACAGACAGACACTCTGACAGACAGACAGACAGACAGACAGACAGACAGACAGACAGACAGACAGACAGACAGACAGACAGACAGACAGACACTCTGACAGACAGACAGACAGACAGACACTCTGACAGACAGACAGACAGACAGACAGACAGACACTCTGACAGACAGACAGACACTCTGACAGACAGACAGACACTCTGACAGACAGACAGACACTCTGACAGACAGACAGACAGACACTCTGACAGACAGACAGACAGACACTCTGACAGACAGACAGACACTCTGACAGACAGACACTCTGACAGACAGACAGACACTCTGACAGACAGACAGACACTCTGACAGACAGACAGACACTCTGACAGACAGACAGACAGACACTCTGACAGACAGACAGACAGACAGACAGACAGACAGACAGACAGACAGACAGATAGACACAGACAGGTACTCTGACAGACAGACAGACAGACAGACACTCTGACAGACAGACAGACAGACAGACAGACAGACAGACAGACACTCTGACAGACAGACAGACAGCCACAACTCACGGGTCTGAAAGGGCACTCCACCGACGCGCCAGGCAGCTGCTGTCCCACATCGGCCAGGGGCACCAGGAATACGCCGCCGCCGGCATCCAGGCCGCACAGGTACCTGGCCGACCCGGCACCGAGGCAGCGAACACCTTCGCGCACCGTCTTCCACTCCGACACGCGGTATCCAACGCCGGAAATCCGGCCAGCTGACAATTTCCTGCCGGAAGCGGTCAGACGGAGCACCAAGTCAGGCGGGGCAGGCTGCAGCTGCAGCAGTTGATCGCCGCTGACAACGCTAGCCAGAGAGCTCTCTACCTGCCAGCGGAGCCTGGCGTCGCCTTGGTTGCTGAGCACTCGAGCTGAGTAGGCCGACCCGCTCTTTGTGGCGAACAGGACTGTACCGGACTCCAGGCTGGGAGCAGCGGATGCGCACAGGCTGGTCAGCGGCTCCGGACAGTGGTGTGGCCACCATCGGTTGGTCTGCTGATCTTTTAGAAGCTGCAATTTGGCTGGGCCGCTTGGCAGCTGCTGGATTGGATTGATGGCAGTGGACTGATGCAGCACTGATGAAGCTGCAAGCTGATCATCGACAGCCCACTGGAGACGGGCGAGGGCTACGCTGGGACTCAGCGGCTCTTCGGGATTTTCCTGACGATTCTTGGGATCTTCCTGACGATTCTGGGGATCATCCTGACGATTCTGGGGATCTTCCTGACGATTCTGGGGATCTTCTTGACGATTCTTGGGATCTTCCTGACGATTCTGGGGATCTTCTTGACGATTCTGGGGATCATCCTGACGATTCTGGGGATCTTCCTGACGATTCTGGGGATCTTCTTGACGATTCTTGGGATCTTCCTGACGATTCTTGGGATCTTCCTGACCATTCTTGGGATCTTCCTGACCATTCTTGGGATCTTCCTGACGATTCTGGGGATCAGCGATGGGATCTTCCAGACCATTCTTGGGATCTTCCAGACGATTCTTGGGATCTTCCTGACGATTCTGGGGATCAGCGATGGGATCTTCCAGACCATTCTTGGGATCTTCCAGACGATTCTTGGGATCTTCCTGACGATTCTGGGGATCAGCGATGGGATCTTCCTGACGATTCTGGGGATCAGCGACGGGATCTTCCTGGTGATTCTTGGGATCTTTGGTAGGATCTTCTTCCTTTTGATCATTTGGATCTGCAACGCCATCTCCCTTGGAATCCAAAGAGCCAAATCGCAGACAAGCATCGTTGAAGTCGCCGTGTACAACTTCGTCCACCAAGTCGTCATCGTCACCGCCGTCAGCTGCCTGCAGTCCAGCTAGCAGGCGACTCCGAGCAGCCTGTTGTTGCAGCTGGTGCTGCTGCTGCCTCTGACTGACTTGCTGATTCACCCGAGCCTGCAGACTCTCCAGACTGTCAGTCAGCGGTTCCAGCAGCTGTCGAACTCGACGTTCGGCTGCTGAAGAGGCGGAAGATGTCGACGGCGCAAGAGGCTCAGGTGTAGGAGAAGCGACGGGAGCCGGTGGCGGCCCATGCCTGCTCAGCTTCGGTACGATTCGTCGAACAACCAACTCGTCATTATCATCCGCAAGATCGTTAAAGTCATCGAAAGGTTCTTCTACATCACCTGGTTTCTCTTCTTCTTGAGCCTCTTCGCCGAATTCGATGTTGGCAGCGGCGGCAACCGAGGCGGAGTCGGCGCTGGACTGCAGCAGCTGGGAGACGGCGCGCTCTCCTAGCGGCAGCCGGTCTAACAGGGACTGCAGGTTGAACCGCTCGTCTAGACGGGGCAACTCGGCGAGAGATTCGTCCTCAATCATTGAGGTCGGGCGCTGCTGAGTCCGTCCAGCAGGTGACCACTGGTCCGTGCTGAGACGGACCACCTGAAATCGGGAGGGAAGGGGAGACGCTGCAGGATGACTGCGGGCACCCGGGCGAAACGCCTTCAGCGACCTCCGCCCAGCAACTACATGTAGCGCTTTTTTTCTAATGGAGAGAGGGCAATTTTCTTAATGGCGAGAGGGCGATTTTTTTAAATGGCGAAAGGGCGATTCTACTAAATGACGATAGGGCGATTTTCCTAATGGTTAGTCGGCGATTTTTCTAACAGCGAGAGAGCGATTTTTCTAATGACGAGGGCGATTTTTCTAATTTCGGAGGGCGATTTTTCCAAATGGAGAGAGGGCGATTTTCCTAATGGCGATAGAGCGATTTTCCTAATGGCGAGAGGGCGATTTTTCCAAATGGAGAGAGGGCGATTTTCCTAATGGCGTGAGGGTGATTTTTTCAAATGGATAGAGAGCGATTTTTCCAATGGCGAGAGGGTTCTCCTGATGTCGAGAGGGGGATTTTCCAAATGGCGAGAGGGCGATTTTTTCTAAATGGCGAGAGGGCGATTTTTTCTAAATGGCGTGAGGGCGATTTTTCCTAATGGCGAGGGGGCGATTTTTCCAATGGCGACAGGGACGAATTTCTCAAATGGTAAGAGAGCGATTTTCGACAGCCAGCCCAGCGCACTAACCTGCGGATAGAGACTGCCAGCCCTCAGAACCATCAGTTCCCCATCTTCGGTAGCAACCACATCCAATAGCGGAGCCAGCAAATCTGTGGAACCAACAAGCTCGCCGCTATCCAAATCCAACAGATGCAGAGCTGCCCGATTCCACATAGCAACAGTTCGAGTTGACGGGATTCGAACTACTCGAATGCTACTGTTGGTTTTCGAGTCTGGCTCGGTCAGAGGACGGCTCGGGGTGAGCAGTGGGATGGGCCTGGCGCGTAGGGCCGCGGCGGACGGCTGCGGCAAGGCGAGCGAGGCAGACACCTGGCCTTGCAGGTCTGCCAGCCACAGGTGCCAGTCGGGCTGGGCGCAGAGCAGGGTGGTCCGGCTGGGCAGGCTGGGGTCGGGCAGGAAGCAGGCGCCGAGGGGGCTGGGGGTCTGCGGGGAGGGGGCGCTTGTTAATTATGCAATAGCCTACCTGACTTATCATCTATAATACATTGCCACTCTACCTGTCTTTATTATCTAACTACCTACTCTACCTGTCCTTATTATCTACCTACCTACTCTACCTGTCTTATTATCTACCTACCTACTCTACCTGTCTTATTATCTACCTACCTACTCTACCTGTCTTATCATCTACCTACCTACTCTACCTGTCTATATTATCTACCTACCTACTCTACCTGTCTTATCATATACGTACCTACTCTACCTGTCTATATTATCTACCTACCTACTCTACCTGTCTTATTATCTACCTACCTACTCTACCTGTTTTATTATCTACCTACCTACTCTACCTGTCTTATTATCTACCTACCTACTCTACCTGTTTTATTATCTACCTACCTACGCTACCTGTTTTATTATCTACCTACCTACTCTACCTGTCTTATTATCTACCTACCTACTCTACCTGTCTTATTATCTACCTACCTACTCTACCTGTCTTTATTATCTACCTACCTCATCTAACTGCCTTAATAATCTACCTACCGACTCTATCTACTGTAACTGTCTTATTGTCTACCTACCTACTCTGCCTCTCATATTACCTTTCTACCCACTTACCTGTTTTTATGAGTACTATCTACCTAGCAGATACTCTACCCTGCCCTACTGTGTACTTACCTACTCTACCAAACAATATATTTAACAATATCTCTCCCCCCATAAAAAATGGTTCTCACCTCCCAGCGCTTGCCGCCGACAATCCACACGCACGAGCCGTCATCCGAGTACACAGCCGCCTGAGCTTCGGTGGCCACCAGCAACCGTCGTTGGCAATACTCCAGCTTCACCACTGGCGACATCTCTTCTAAGAAGACGGAAGATTCGCACGAACCATCCGGAACGTTCACTAAAGTACGCGACACTGTGCCGCCCCGATCACCAACGAACACTTTCTGACAGTTTAAGCTGACAGCAATTGACGTGATGCGGCTGCGATGACCGCAGGCCAGTTGGAATGCTTGACGGCGAAACGAGGGCGACAGAGGCACCTGCTGCTAGGGGGGGAGGACAAAGTTAGTGAATGAGCACTCTGTGACTGGATGAGGTGTGAATGAGAACTCTGTGACTGGATGAGGTGTGAATGAGCACTCTGACTGAAAGTGTGAAAAGATCTGGACGATAAAGCGCGAATGAGGAATGAGGCTCGATTCCAAGTACATTAATTTTTGGCTAAATTAGAAATTCAGCTTGAGTCTAGCTTGATCTATTAACGCCCTTGATCGGTCTAATATGCTGAACTCTAATCTAATCTTACACACTAATAAATCCCACACAGGGCACCTACCTGAACCGAACCTCGCTGAACAGGAGTCGCCGAACTGGCAGTAAAACTCGAACCGGCTGGCGGAGGCGGCGGCTCAACGTAGATGACAACGCGAGCATCTTGAAAGCCGAGCACTGCCAAAGTTTCCAGACTGTGCCCAAGGCTGGCGGCTGTGCATGGAGCGATCCCAGCTGATGAGCCTACGATGGACGCGACAGCGGGCGGCGCCGCGAGCTGCCGGTGGCAGGCCCGGCTGGAACGATCCAACAGGTGCACGGAGCCGACACTGGTGCCAACTAGGAGGCAGTATGTGCTAGCCGCCAAGGCGGTGGCTTCCACTGGCGGCAGCGACGAACGGAACAGGCCAGAGAGGCCCGGCCGCTTTGGTAGGCAGCGGAGAAGCGGCTCCAGGGACTGCGTCTCCTGGTAGACTGACCGGCTACTCATGCCTTCAGCTAGGCTCTGGAACGGAAAAGAGACTTAGGCAGGCGCTCTATGGCAACTGGCCATTTCGAAACCTGAAAGTGACGATTTGAATTGAGGTAATGGGGTAAATATCCTCAAGCAAGCCTTAAGTTCAAGGATACTAGCTACATTGCCATTATGATCTAAGCTTCTGGTGACCGGATGTTCTCAAGAATGCTCAAGAATGAGCTTTAATAAGCTGCGTCATAGTAACCGAATGTGCTCAAGAATACAGCTCCAATAAACTATCTGATGATGACCGGAAGTGCTCAAGAATACAGCTCCAATAAACTACCTGATGATGACCGGATGTGCACAAGAATAAAGCTCCAATAAACTGTTTCATGGTGACCGGAAGTGATCAAGAATACAGCTCCAATAAACTACCTTACGATGACCGGATGTGCTCAAGAATACAGCTCCAATAAACTACCTTATGATGACCGGATGTACTCAAGAATACAGCTCCAATAAACTGTTTCATGGTGACCGGAAGTGATCAAGAATACAGCTCCAATAAACTACCTTATGATGACCGGATGTGCTCAAGAATACAGCTTCAATAAACTATTTCATGGTGACCGGAAGTGCTCAAGAATACAGCTCCAATAAACTGTTTCATGGTGACCGGAAGTGATCAAGAATACAGCTCCAATAAACTACCTTATGATGACCGGAAGTGCTCAAGAATACAGCTCCAATAAACTACCTTATGATGACCGGAAGTGCTCAAGAATACAGCTCCAATAAACTGTTTCATGGTGACCGGAAGTGATCAAGAATACAGCTTCAATAAACTGTTTCATGGTGACCGGAAGTGCTCAAGAATACAGCTTCAATAAACTATTTCATGGTGACCGGAAGTGCTCAAGAATACAGCTCCAATAAACTGTTTCATGGTGACCGGAAGTGATCAAGAATACAACTCCAATAAACTAGCTGATGATGACCGGAAGTGCTCAAGAATACAGCTCCAATAAACTACCTTATGATGACCGGAAGTGCTCAAGAATACAGCTCCAATAAACTGTTTCATGGTGACCGGATGTGATCAAGAATACAGCTCCAATAAACTACCTTATGATGACCGGATGTACTCAAGAATACAGCTCCAATAAACTGTTTCATGGTGACCGGAAGTGATCAAGAATACAGCTCCAATAAACTACCTTATGATGACCGGATGTGCTCAAGAATACAGCTTCAATACTGTTTCATGGTGACCGGAAGTGATCAAGAATACAGCTTCAATAAACTATTTCATGATGACCGGAAGTGCTCAAGAATACAGCTCCAATAAAGTACCTTATGATGACCGGAAGTGCTCAAGAATACAGCTCCAATAAACTACCTTATGATGACCGGAAGTGCTCAAGAATACAGCTTCAATAAACTGTTTCATGGTGACCGGATGTGATCAAGAATACAGCTCCAATAAACTACCTTATGATGACCGGATGTGCTCAAGAATACAGCTCCAATAAACTACCTTATGATGACCGGATGTACTCAAGAATACAGCTCCAATAAACTGTTTCATGGTGACCGGAAGTGATCAAGAATACAGCTTCAATAAACTATTTCATGGTGACCGGAAGTGCTCAAGAATACAGCTCCAATAAACTACCTTATGATGACCGGATGTGCTCAAGAATACAGCTCCAATAAACTACCTTATGATGACCGGATGTACTCAAGAATACAGCTCCAATAAACTGTTTCATGGTGACCGGAAGTGATCAAGAATACAGCTTCAATAAACTATTTCATGGTGACCGGAAGTGCTCAAGAATACAGCTCCAATAAACTACCTTATGATGACCGGATGTGCTCAAGAATACAGCTCCAATAAACTACCTTATGATGACCGGATGTACTCAAGAATACAGCTTCAATAAACTGTTTCATGGTGACCGGAAGTGATCAAGAATACAGCTTCAATAAACTATTTCATGGTGACCGGAAGTGCTCAAGAATACAGCTCCAATAAACTACCTTATGATGACCGGATGTACTCAAGAATACAGCTCCAATAAACTATCTGATGATGATGACTGAAAGTGCTCAAGAATGCACAAAAACTTATAGCCAAACACTCTTAAAACACAGTGTATTTAAATTTGTATTGGATCAAGAAGACAATATTACTCATACTCAAACAATAAAATGAGAAAAGTAGCATTATATTGGCTTCGGTGGTTAAATATACCTACTAGTACAACAAAGGACTAAACAATTACTGTATAATGTTATAGAATAATCTGCATTAAGGTAGAAAATATATAAATGGAAAACCGCGCAATGCAATCTATCCGTTATTAATACTAATAACTATAGACAAAATTGCGAATCCTATATTGATATATAAAGGTTAATATAATAAGCAACAATACGCAACGATCACCTGTAGGCGGATAAGGATTGAGGCGAATATTTTGGGGCTCTAATTGAATGCAACAGGACAGTTATATAATCGAGGTCAGAACTATACTTAACATCATCAGTAGGAAAAACGATTAAAATAAAAGGGCACCAATGTCTTAGCATACTTAGTAATAACTTATACTTATATAGTAGGATAATATAAATGGTGGTAAAAAAAGAAACTTTGGCAACAGCATAAACCCTGTATAAATAATAACACATCAATTATAGTAGATGGCAAAACACAGGCATCAGGAAGACTTTAACTGTGTTAGTAGGCATTGTTAAGCGAAGTTACAGCTAGCAACATCAAACTGAGCTTAGATGTCAACCACCAGCTTCTTGTGAATGTCCAGGCCGCTGACCATATCGCAGAACTCTTCGTAAGAGATTTTACCGTCTCCATCTTTGTCGGCGAATATGATGGTTTTGTCAACAATCTGTTGCAGCTGCTCGTCTTTCAGGTTGTTGCCAACCATCATTTTTAGCACCTGAAGGACCATGCGAGTTTTGGTATCTAGATTTGTGAAATTAGTTCTCTAAGATATAATAATAAAAAAGCATAATGAGATTAATGAGGATGAGATCTTTATGAGAATCTAAAATTTCAATTTGAGAACCTGAGATCTCAATTTGAGAACCTGAGATTTTCAATTTGAGAACCTGAGATTTTCAATTTGAGAACCTGAGATCTTCAATTTGAGAACCTGAGATCTTCAATTTGAGAACCTGAGATTTTCAATTTGAGAACCTGAGATCTTCAATTTGAGAACCTGAGATCTTTAATTTGAGAACCTGAGATTTTCAATTTGAGAACCTGAGATCTTCAATTTGAGAACCTGAGATTTTCAATTTGAGAACCTGAGATTTTCAATTTGAGAACCTGAGATCTTTCAATTTGAGAACCTGAGATCTTTCAATTTGAGAACCTGAGATTTTCAATTGAGAACCTGAGATTTTCAATTTGAGAACCTGAGATTTTCAATTTGAGAACCTGAGATTTTCAATTTGAGAACCTGAGATTTTCAATTTGAGAACCTGAGATTTTCAATTTGAGAACCTGAGATCTCAATTTGAGAACCTGAGATCTTCAATTAGAGAACCTGAGATTTTCAATTTGAGAACCTGAGATTTTCAATTTGAGAACCTGAGATCTTCAATTTGAGAACCTGAGATTTTCAATTTGAGAACCTGAGATTTTCAATTTGAGAACCTGAGATCTCAATTTGAGAACCTGAGATTTTCAATTTGAGAACCTGAGATTTTCAATTTGAGAACCTGAGATCTCAATTTGAGAACCTGAGATCTTCAATTAGAGAACCTGAGATTTTCAATTTGAGAACCTGAGGTATTCAATTTGAGAACCTGAGATCTTCAATTTGAGAACCTGAGATCTCAATTTGAGAACCTGAGATTTTCAATTTGAGAACCTGAGATTTTCAATTTGAGAACCTGAGGTATTCAATTTGAGAACCTGAGATCTTCAATTTGAGAACCTGAGGTATTCAATTTGAGAACCTGAGATCTTCAATTTGAGAACCTGAGGTATTCAATTTGAGAACCTGAGATTTTCAATTTGAGAACCTGAGGTATTCAATTTGAGAACCTGAGGTATTCAATTTGAGAACCTGAGGTATTCAATTTGAGAACCTGAGGTATTCAATTTGAGAACCTGAGATCTCAATTTTAGACCCTAGTCTTCAATTCGACTCACCTTGAACAGTTCCGCATTGCTAATATAGCCATCTTTATCAATATCGTAGATCTTAAAGGCGAAGCGTAATTTAGCATCTTTGTCTCCTTTGACAGAAAACTGTGCAACGCCTTGGATGAATTCTTTAAAATCCACTTCGCCATTTTGATCCACATCAAATATATCGATAACACGCTGAACCAGGGGATTCTGCTGCAGCTCTGGCAGAGTCATGAACTCCTCAACTGACAGACTGCCAGATCCGTCAATGTCCAGCTTTTTAAATCGCTTTCCAAGCCGACGCAGTTCGTCCATATCGAAATTGGTGCACATCTCTACTGGTATTGTGTTGCCCATGATGAATCAATTTAACAGTGTGATCGTTCTAAGGTGGCATCAGGGCAAGATTAAATATGATAGTGTCTTATTTTGACTATTTAATGAATTTTTTTGCAATATTACTACTATAAGTAAGATAGATAGAAGTTTAATTATTATAGTTTTAGTTTTAACTTTGAAATTACACTGGCCATGCAACTTTATTTTGTAACTTACCAAATAAAAATATATCTTTGACTTTAATTATGAAAACACTTGTCTATTTTATGACTTACCTTTGATCTCAATAATTTATTTTTCAACCTTGGATAGAGAAATACACTAAAGATAAGAAAACTTAATGTCCCAACCAATTTAGCTAAATGCAAAATTGCTGATCAAAAAATTAATTACTGCACTTGGAATCAAACCAAAGCTATTGGCATTTAAGAGCACCACACTTGATTACTAGGCTGTAGTCCCTTAATTTTAACAAGAGCTAGCTAATGAAATTAGTAATTGGAATTGATTGATAACTAGAAAATGTGCAGATGCCCTATCAAGTAGAGGTGTTGCGAGATCTCAACGAGACAAGATTTGAGATGAGATCTTGACATTTTTTCTTGTCTTGAGAAATCTTGACTTTTGTAGAGAATCTCAAGATGAGATTCAAGAAATTAAGAAACTTTTTGGATTGCTAAAATGAAATTTTTGATTAAGCAAGTATTTTCTTTAAAACACCTAAATACTATTGTTGAACCTGTGCTTTTTTTAATATTTCAGCAAGATGATTTTGAAATGGATAAATTCTGTGATAGGTTAGGTTAGTTGAGCAGTTTTATAAATGAATAAATACTTTTAATTTTAATTTTTTAATCTTATCTTGTCTCATCTTGAAATTTCTAGACTTTAGACTTTTCTTGTCTTGAATCTTATCTCGATCCAAATCCTAATTTCCAACAGCTCTATTATCAAGCATGCAAACTTTGATCCTAGTGCATAGCTATATGGAATCATAAGAACACTTTAATTCAAATATCTTTAGTGTTAAAAAAAACAGATTTTAATAAAATTTGAATTTGATATTTCATGATTTTAATCTTTTCCGAATACTAATGGGGTCAATTTCCTATCTAAGTTGCAAAAATGATACAAATCTATATTTATAAACAAAACTAAATTGATTTCTTTAATAAAAGTATGAAAATCAATCTTGCATGACATTTAAATATAGCCAAACAATATATTCAAGCCAAGGTACAAATTTAAAGTTATAACCTTTGGAATACTAAAGCTAAAGATTAATTTATTTAGGCTATATCATAAAGCATGATCTAGATTATAAAATTCTTCTTTTCTCTTACTTTTTTCTCTCCATTGCTTTTTTATGTGTCTTTTCCTTTCTACTTTCCTCTGCTTTCATACCTTTCTTTATTCTCTATATTATCTTCTGTTTCCTCTTTACACTGTGACATTTTCAATTTAAGTAGCCCTGTCAAGGGCCATTTTAGCATTTGTTACCAATCTATAATATTGTTAATTTAATGGTACTCTTACCTCATGTCTACTTAAAGTAGTGCCCAAAGAATTTTAAACTACTTGCATATGTTTGTAAAGCCTAAGTACAGTAGGCAATTGATAGGCAATTATAATTTCTGTTCTTTTCATTGGCCAATAAAAAAGCTGCACATAAATTATATTAGCCTAAAATTAAGTCCTCTGCATATACCCACCCCCAGCCTGCTCCTTGTCAGTCCTATCTGGTTGGGGCACTTGGGGTTAGCCCGCCTTAGACCCTTGCCACCCCACTTCTTGCCTGCCTTTACAGCGGCACTCCTTGTTTGCTTGCCTTCTCTTTCTGCCTTACTCTACCATTGTTCTAAACCACACCTCTGCCAAGTCTCAGACATGCCATCTCTACTGTCTGTATGAGCTCTCACTACAAGCACCGCCACCACACGTTCACCGCCATCATATTATCACCATTGCCTTAGGCTCATTGACTTTTTCTATCATTTACCATTTATCTTATTGTTGCATAGCCGCCTAGTGCATTTCTTATGGATTCAGCAAGTACTCTGACCTATCTCTGTTGACCACCCAGACAGAATTGATAATAGCAAGCCTAAATATCCTCTCATATGGTTACAATAAATAAAGACTATGGCCATCACTCATATCAATTGTTATTATCAAGTGCTACCACTACAAAATTTGCCTCTGCCATATTGGTCTTTGATAATCATTTTTGAGTCTGCCAGATAATTGTTACAATACTCTCTTATTTTCTTTCTTTTCTCTTTTCTTTCTCCTCATTCCTTTCTGCTTTTATATTTTCTTTATTGTTTTACACACTTTTCCTAGTTATTTTTTTGTTTTGTACACTTAATATATTAAATATATCCTAGCTGCTCTATTTTCTCTTGTGAGTAGCTTATAATTATATTATATTATACATTTACATATACTTTAAATCATTAAATATATAAATAATAATATTTGATTTCTATTTATATAATCATTAGTCTAAAAAATGAAAAAATAATTAATATCATTATAGAATAAGTATTAAAATCCCAACAAATATAATTAAGTGCCTATTTTTATAGCCTTTTAGCAATTAAAAAAATAATATTTAAAACTAAAACTTTTAAAATAGGCCTAGCTATAGCTATAAATAATTAGTTCTTACCCAAATAAATAAAAATGACAAAGTATTGATTAGAAATTTAAAATAGGCCTATAAAATTGTTTTTGAAAACTTATTGTTAAATTGCCTTGCCTAGGCCCCTACCCTGGCCCTAGCCCTAGCTAGTTAGGCTGGGTGCTAGGCCCCTAACCAATTTGGTGACAAACAAATTTGGCAAAAATATACAAAATTGTATAAAATATTTGATGTCAATGGTTTTGATCTCAAATAGTCATAAATTATTCAATATATGCACTAAATTAAATACATCTAATCTAACCCTACCTACTTACTTACTAGTACAAAATTCACTAGGGGGCCTACTGTACTGATGAGTCAAGGATTTAATTAGTAATAGTTGTCAATTGTAAAGGATGGATGACAAGCAAGCCTTTCTCTAGTCTAGTCTAGTGCTAGGCTAGACCCCCAGTCTAGTCTACATACACATAATTTTTTAATAGGGATACAATACAGAACCATGAGTCAATGATAAACATTTTTCATCTCAAGCCACCATTCTGGGGGCCTAGCGACTAGCGAGCAAATATTTTTTCTTTGTTGAATAATTGAATTCTGGGTCAGCAAAATCTGACACTGGGGCAATTCAAATCGGGGATAGTATACTGTTACCCCCACTATGCGCTACTTGTGGAGCACTCTCAGTCTGCATTCTGTGTTTTCGCGTTGAAACTGAATAGGGACGAGACCGGAGGCTTGAAATGCTCAGATTTCTTCTTAACTGGCTTCTTTCTTGGAATTTCTTTGCTGCATTCAAATCGGTGTGGGATTTCACGGTTCTAACAATTTAAACAAACTAGGGATACTAGGGGAGCTCCGGCTGCTGAGTTCCTCTGGATCAGGCGAGAAAGGTTGTGGTCGTGGCTGAGCGATGAAGATAATTTGAGGGAAAGTTTGCACCGAGGGGAAGTTGGAGGCCTCGCCCGCCTATCACAAAAATAAAACGAGGTTTCCTAGAATCTCCGTTGCTATTGATAGGTTTGTCGTTTAGGGGGTGTTCAAAATTAGTTAACAGAAACTTTGTGATGATAACAGTAGAAACTCGCAGCAAGCGACCTGCTTAATATAAAGAATTACTTTAGGCTAGGATTACATGTAGGTACTGTAGATACAGTTTAAATCAAAGATCATACATGCAAGAATATAACCCTGTATTATCTATGGTTTAAATAATCCTACTGAGCTCACGCATACTACTAGTAGGCATGCAAAACTGTAGTTCTGTACATGATCTAGTCAAAAGGTAATCCCAAAATAGGCCTTAACCAGGACAGAAACCTAGTCCAGCAAAATGGCTAAGGCTCTAGAATCTGAGGCTTTTGAATGACCCCAGCTTTGTTGTTAGAGTAAGTGGTTTACATAGCGGTTTTTATCTTTCAAAGACCGCTCCAATTATCCATTGTGCATCATGTTCATTTGCTCGCCATTATTATCTGATGTCTGAAGCTATAGTTTTCTGGGCAGGGTTTAGTTTTATCCTACAGTAAATGTAGTACAACAATAATTTCGATTGTCTTTTGATCTAAGTAATTCTGTTTAATATCAACAAGTCATTTTAGATGTTTTCATCGTTGCGCTTCTATGGACGCTGCTGCGCGGGTGGGTCGTCGCCAGCGGAGTGGGGGGGGGACCTGCAGATGTGTTGTTCAACCCCCCCCCCCCCCAGTAAAAGCCAAGACATCGCTCCCCCCTCGCCAGACTTTTGTAGGCCGTTATGAAAATTAACAATTTTGTTCCAAAATCCGAAATCTCAATATTTAAATGTATATGAACTTAAATTCGCGTCCTCATGTGTACACACAATGTATCAACGTACAAAAATTATTACATGTACATGTACTTTTACATTATGCTTATGTAATTAAACCAACGCGGTTATAACGGATCGTCATCTGTCGGCATAGCGTAGAAATACATTTTGCCAGCGACGTCTATTAATGTCTGGGGTAAGTTGAAACGCTGCGCGCTGTACATTTACAATGTACATCGGGTACATACATGTAAGGAGGACAGTCGGCATGTTGCACGGGGGTTGTGTATATGTAACACGTGTAGCCTCATTTGAAAAGTTAGGCTCGAAAAACTCGAAGATGAATTCTTGTCTACTTCTTTTCTACCTTAATGTTTGTTTGAAAGAGGGCAAAATTTTCTTTTTTTATATATCTAGATTAGCTTTAGCTATGCATGTATAGCTTTTCATTTAAAGTTTTAATTAAAGTAATGTAGCGATGGAAGCTGTGCATTTCAGAAACCTGACTATAATTTAATAAGCTGTTGGCTACCAAAATACATGAATAACTACATGTATAGCTGTCTCAATGTGAATTTCGCTTAATTGTAAACGCTGCTTTTCAAGTGAATTAGATAACCCCCTGCTTAAATATGCAGCAAGGGCCAAGCGGTTCAAAAATAGAATTCAACTGTGGGCAGTCAATCTAAAATCCCCTCATCATCATCTCGAGAGTCACGCAATCGCTGAACCAAAAATGAACGCCGTAAATCATGGCTTTGATGTCATCCCTGATTGCCACTTAATCTGCTGATTGACGTGGACGATATTTCTACCCCCACATGCAGCAGCCAGTGCAGCGCCAACAAAATGTCTGATCGAAGTTTTGCTGACCATTTTCGGCACGTAAATATTAAATTGAATTTTTTTCTGTCTTTTCGAGGGAGTCCTATCCCAAATGTGTATTTAATTCGAAATTATCACCAGGTGTTATACGTGCAGCGAAACTCGGAAAGGTTATTTTTCATCTGCATGGTTCGATGCTTTCAAAACATGCACTTGAAAATTTAAGGGCTGCTTGAATCTGGTGTCATTATGCGAGCAATATACGAGTAAACATACATGTATCGGCGATCAAACACGCTTCAGGTGTTAGGCAAGAACTGTCTACGCTCAATGTGTTCAGAGGACCTATAGCATTTTGTGTTGCAAAAATGCATGACATCTGTACTTGCTGTACGTCCATAGAATACCAGAATTACCCAAATGTAAATGAAGGCAACAAGAGGTGCTTGGACATTTTTACTCTCGGTCTCTCACTCGATAACCAAAAACAAATCTTTTTGCTCACGCAATAGATCGAGGTTATAATTAGTTGCAGTGGACACTGAAGAAAACCTGGATGATAGCTTAGTAAATGGGATAGTTTTACACTACACGACTATAATGTACGCTATCAAAGACCGAAGCCAACGCCCTTGAAAGCTGGTGCACGTTCACTATTAATTATGGATCATAACGCATCATTCTTCTGCTCATGCTTTTAGTCTTTTTTGATCGAATGTGCACCCTCTTTTAACCGACAAATAGAGTTTGTCGGTATTTTAGAGTTGGAGACAAAGGTTTGGAGTCAGTTATAACCATTTATACAGGAATTTATAAGGTTTTAAAGTTAGGGGACTTGCTTACTTTGACTTAGCTACAGGGGGCTCCGTGAGTCCGGAAACAGCAAGGAGGCGTTGCCGCCCATTCTGCTGACCCCTGGCGACCACGGGCAGCTGGTGCTGCGGTGTCACGCTGGGAGATCCGGTGGTGCCGATGTCCGCAGCGCGGTCCCCCCTCCCGAGAGTCCAGGAGGTGGATTGTCGCTCGGCGGTAGCCCTCAGGTAGCGGTCCGGGTTTGGGCCGAGGTAGGTGAGCCTGTCCTGAGTAAAGGCGGGGTATTCACAGATGAAGTGCTCCGCATTCTCTACACCGGAGAGGCAGAATGGGAATTCCACACTGCGGATTTGTCCCTGGAGGTGGCGATGTCTGGCAAAACAGCCATGACCCGAGAGGGCCGTGGTCACCGCCCTGATGTCTCTGCGGTTGAGTCCGAGCAGGGCTTTGAACAAGGCGGAGGAAGATCAGAGACAGCCGCGCTGGATTGCTGGCAGTCGGGTGCGTTAGCCCACCTCCTCCCTGTGCTTTGAAGCCACCCACTGGTTAATCTGAGTGGTGACAACGACAGTGTGGGTGGGTGGCACGGGCAGGGGACCAGTAAAAGAACCGGTCGAGCCAGCCTTAGCCTTAGCCAGGCGATCGGCTAACTCGTTGCCGGGGTTACGATCATTACATTAAAGACAACTTGCTGGAGAAAGTTAAGAGACTGTGTCAAGCCGTTCTCTCTTGCAATATCAACAGATAAAAAATGATTACACCAGAAGGTCAAAAAAGCAGCGTCACAGGCCTGCCTTAGTTCGTTCCTGGGCACGAACGTAGTCCGCACTATAGACAACGTCCACGGTGCCAGCGTCGTCAGCCAGCAGGCAATTGATGAATGTCGCACGTCTGTCCTCCTGGATTGGCTGCTGTGGGCAGTACAACTGAAGCAACACAAATATGATCGAGCGCTAATTTTGCTAGCAACCAAAGCTTCCTTAAGAATTTGGCTGCTCTGCGTTCCGACAGATGCCCTCCTGGATTCTTCCTGAAATCTATTAGAAGTCATTGCTCAGGAAAGAAAACAAAATAGAATAGAATAGAAAACAGCAAGCAAGTACATGACGATCTTTTGGCAAATGTTAAAAAATCGATACTGCTGATTGAGTCTAGGTATGTCAGCAATTCTCCCGCCTCTACATGTAAGCTTTGGCATCTCAGCAAATCCTCCCTTGAGTAAAGTTGCAAGTGTGCTTTATTGCCTATATGAACTATAAAATTCATACTGTACGGCTGAATGCATTGACATAATGCTTGTGATGATCTTTATTGTAGCGGTTTCTTCTAGTAAATAAACGCTTCACTTGATACAAGCGACGTCAGTTGCACCATAAAACCAAACTAGAGAAATTAAAAATCCTAAGAAGGCATTCACATTCACATCATCGCCAGACGTTGATTTATAAAAAGTGATTTTAACAAACTCATTGGCATTGAGAATTGCGGTCACTTTTGATAGCACTAGCATCCAGTTTTGTGTTAAGTGGAATTTAGCTATGCTTCGCGGTTATACTTCGTATCCCAATATTTTTAACTAACTAATAGCCAGAGCACAAATACCGGTAAAGTTAATTTCCACAATGCTTCGATTTTCCCAAAAAATGTTAAATTAGCCTAAGAACTAAAGTGAGAAATGAAATTAAAAATAATCCATAGGAAGGCCGAGCATGTAAATGTGAGCTAATTTTATTCTCAGACACAAGCAAGAGCCAACAACAGATGGTGAAATATTACTGTCAGCGCACTTCGATAGTAGGCTAAAAGTCCGCCTACGCAAGTCAGTCATATTCCGAGTGGGTTTGCGAGAAAATTAAGTCGATTGCCAGCGGCAGCTCAGGCCACTTCAGCTGCCAGATAATCCGCTACCACGCCTGAGCAACAAACGGGTGCTTCGACCGCTTGCCGAATCGATAGCGGCTGCTCCCTTGCTGCAGCAGCTTTGTCAGCATCGAGTTGGCGACCTCAGCCTCGGGATGCGACTTTGGCAATCGCGACTCACCCAGCAGGTCAACATCGTCGGGCAGTTCAAACGACGCATCGTTAGCGACGGACATTCCAGCGGCAATAGCCAGACTCATTGCTACTAGGAGAGGCGGAAGCAGTTTACGCGCCGATTGAGAAGTTGCTCGGCAAATCATTGCGAGACTCGAGAATTCTACGTAGAGGCGTGGGTTTCGATTTTGTTCGTAAGTCGGTTGTCTTCAGGTCAAGTTTATTTGATTAAATTTACAACTTCAATCTTAAAAAAAGCTAAAAAGTTCAAATATCATTAAAAAACAAATCAGGAGCTACGTTTGGTTTGACGGAACTCTGCGCTACACAAAACCCCTGCCGTGACCCTCTGCTGGGGGCCGTCTGACTTTTTTAAGTTTGGGAAAATTCAAAAAAATAACGAATACAAAAGTAAAGTTAGAAATTTTCCATGAAATGCGACTCAAAACCTGTGTATCCCCCGCCCCCTCCTTCCCATGGCTTGTAGGAAGCGTTGGGCTTCCTAACATTTTGGGGGGGGGGGGTGAGGCATGAACTTCACGGTTAGCGAAATATTTCAGAAGCAGCAACCCGAACCAGCACCAGCAGTCAATTTTCATTGATGCAGAATTTCAGGGTGAAAGAGACCAGCTTTTTTCTCTCCAAACTTTTTGTTTTTAAAGCGATTTCTGCTACTCTCTGTTTGCTAGGTACAGGAAGATACAGTAAATATCTTGTATGCTTTCACACCAGAAGTTGCCTACTGGATCTCACGGACAGACAAATGATTGCCTTGAAAATGCTCTTAAAATGTCAGATCTTTAAGCATTCAAAAACCGATAGAGCAGTAAGAGCACACTTCAGCTTGAACAAACTCACTCTTTAGTGCTTGATTTTGCAGACCTGCTCACACTCGGACTTTTGTTGTCTGTCGGTATGATTTGCGCACAGGTGTCCGTTCAGAAAAAAAGTGCTGAACTCGACGGAAGCTGTGGCTCTTATAGGATTTTTTGAGCAGTCCAGCTTGGCGTCCTGTAAGAGCCAATAGAGCTGCGTGCTGAGTTCTAATTGGACCACGAGCTCCTGAGATATTTATGGATGTTCATTTTTGTAGCAAATTCAAAGTCAAGATTTTCTGCTACAGCTGCATGGAGAACTATAGTAGGTGAATTCTTTACTTATCAATTAGAAAGGAACTGGATATATGTCGTATCGCTCGCTAGAGCATTTAGCGTCCTCGTCCTCTCCAGAGAAGTCGGATTTTTATAGCGCAGATTTTTCCAGACAAATTTTGTCTATGGCAAAAGCTTGTTTATCGGTCTTTCGAGGTCTTCAACGCTCGGCATGCAGTCGAACATGCTATCAAGGTCAATATTGTCGGACAGCACAAAATCCTCATCTCCATTCGACGGTTGCTCGATTTGCTTCTCTAGAAGGCGCTAATTTTCGGTTTTCTGTGAAAGGAGAACATCCATCTGTGAGGATGACACTCCAGATATGGCTTCTCCAGGAAGTTAGTTGTAGTCGATATATAGTAAACACGTTTAACTGGTGGCTCTATGGTCTACATGTAGCTTTGATCGTGTGATTTCCCTGTTTCTCCCCAGTACTTCAAACCCTCCATATACATGTGGATATATGTATATGTCCATGGCCGAGAAGGAGACTTCAAACCATATATACGAGCGTATGTTTAAAAAGCGTGCAGATAGCTTGCAGATGTCTATGGCCACGAGGGAGACACGTTTCTATAATGCGTCTAACCAAGGAGTTCTACAATTAGCAATCTGGAGCGGAAACGAGTTTTACCTCATGAGGCCACGCTAATTGTAAAGAATAAGGAGCCAGCACTGAATGTCTATGGCTCTGTCTGACTCTGTCTATGCAAGTCTGGCCTCATGAGGTAAAACTGAAAAACTCGTTTCCACTCCAGGTGGCTTATAATAGAACTCCTTGGTCTGGCACTAAATTTTTCGAGCTGTTAATTAAACGTCTACTTCTATGGAAGTTAGTGTCAATCATGGATTATACTAAAGCACACTACATGAACGAAGATCGAGATTACTCCTCAAACTATACGCCATACATATAAATATTTGTTATAACATTTTATTAGCTTATATACTTTCTGATGACGATTAAGCTAATCCATGATAGAATTTAACCCAGCCTCCCACGCTTGTCAGTTATGCAGGCATCACTTAATCAAAAGCTGAGTAATTTTTTTTGTACGATGATCCGAGCTCTAAGCTGATCCTCCCAGTTTCACTGAATAATTTGGGCTCTTCAAAAATCCTTTTAAAACAAAACGAAATTGTTGAGGCACTTTGTTAAACTTTTTATAATAAAAGAGTGTAAGCATAAAATGAGTGATTTAATGAAGTTTCACTGTAGCAAAACAAACTGACAAAGACAATTAATTAAAATAAAATTTCAAGAGAATGATAGGATTTGCAAAATTGTTTCATATATATATGCTTAACGGAATATTATGTTGTTACCATTCGGAATTTGTCGACAACGAGCGACTGAAGCTTTTAAAGGAACGGGCGATTATAACATTTGTTTGTTTAAATTGACTTTATCAGCGTTTCAAAAATGATCTCACCTAAGCTAAATACTTCTAACTCTATCCTCACTTCTTCATAGTCATAAGGTGTTTTCTATGCAGGCGAGGTAATTCAAGATAAACAACTTCTTTTCTTAATAATATGGTCATCTACATTCAAGGATATTTCTTAAGCCTTTCCGCTCGGCACTGAACAACATAATCAAATCTGCGCCGATAGCAACACAGTCCAATGAACTCTCTGGACAAAAAACCATTGACGACAAGATGCGCAAGGATGCACTGATAGGTCTTATCCATGCAACTATTAATTTAAAGCACAAAGCATTATAGTTATCAGAAGACAGAAATAGAATTTACGAAATGTGTGACATCTTCAAAGCGATCTATCGGAACACGCCACAAAAGCGACAAAGGTTGACAAAGGATTCCTTTGAATTCTACAGTTACAAAACTTTAGACAGACAGGCAGATCAACATTCGCAGCTGTGAAACAGAGGCGTCAAACTGTTAATCAGATGAGTTCGTACTTTCTCAGATGCATCCGCTGGATGATGTCGCGGCAGTCTTTGAATACCCGACGAATGTTCTCAGTGTCCACCGCGCAGGTGAAGTGCGGATAACAGTTGTGCTGGCTGGGCTGGTCCACTGAGCTGATTTTCTGCAAGTTCAGGAAGTTCAGGGTGCATGTAGCAAGGGGGGGGGGCAACTTCAAACAACCCCCCTTTGTGCTGACGCCATTTGCTTGTCCAAGTGACGGGGGCGAAGCAAACGCATGCAAGCAGATGCTGCGTACTAACCAATGATCAACTCTGCTTAACCTGTAGGCCTAGCGGGCCTAAATGTACTTTTAAAACAACATGTACTTTGAACCGCACAAATTAATTAAAGGACAAATGTACTTTGAACTATACAAATTTAAGGACAAATGTACTTTGAAATGTACAAATAAAAGGACAAATTTACTCTAAAATGAGCCTAACTTCTTAATTTCTAAAATGTAATTAAAATACTTTAGCACACTCAGTTTAGAAGCCAGTAGTAGCATTAAGCCAGAGTTGAAATATTCTGCTAACTAATAAATGTATATTTTTATACTCCTACTTATAGTAGGATAAAAGCCCCAAAATTGCATGACATCTACTCACCAAAAATTGATCCCTAATAAAGCACTTGGCCCTGACAACCGTCGGCTCCTCTCTGTGAAGCGAGCCATTGGCTGAAAATTGTTATGATGAGTAGGAACGCTCGATTTGTTTCTTTGTTTTATCGTTTTAATTAAATATATCAAAGTGCAATCAATACACACTACTAAGCAAAATCAATGAGTAGCAATTACTGCTCACCATCGCTCGGTTGCAGCTGGTAATCAGCGTAGGCTGGGAAATAGTCCTCCAGGTGGAACTTGCCGGCAAGAATTTTCTCGGTCAGTAGGTCCTGCTTATTTAGAAATAGAATCACGGATATGCTGCGGAGGTACCTGGAAAATGGCAATTTTTTGTGGATTAATTATTTGCATGGGCTCAATCCCAGCTGAGATCATTTCTATTTGGAGATTTTGTTCGCTTAGTTTAAAAGTGCAGGAATTATTGGCGTATAAATGAGATGGAATGGTTGGGGTTAGGGTTTGGGGACAGGTAAGGTCAGGGCCAAGTGTCCGAAAAGGTGCCTTCTCTGGGTTGCCACCGTGAAGGGCGCGCTCTGCATCTCTCCGACTTGCTCTTGACCTTCACCTGTTAGTCCAAATTGACTGGAACAGTTCCAGACTCTCTTTCAGCCGATTCTGAGACGGGTCCTCACGCAGTACCATGTTGTACGAGGAGCAGGCAGCGACAAATATGATGGCTGTGACATCGTTGAAGCACTGGATCCATTTGCGACGCTCGTCTCGTTGACCGCCCACGTCAAACATGTGAAAGTTGACCTTGTCCACGGTGAACTTTGTCTCGAAGATGCCCGAGGTGAGCACGCGACAACGGAGAATGTCCTGCTCGCTGGGCTCGTAGTCATCGCGACCGACTTCTGTCACCTTGTCTAGGAAGCTGGCGGCGGTGAGGCAGGTGTGTCAGCTGTTTGGATGGGTAATTATCTGGGAGACAGGTGTGTCATTATCTGTTTGAATGTGTAATTATCTGGGAGACAGGTGTGTCATTATCTGTTTGGATGGGTAATTATCTGAGAGACAGGTGTGTCATTATCTGTTTGGATGGGTAATTATCTGGGAGACAGGTGTGTCATTATCTGTTTGGATGGGTAATTATCTGAGAGACAGGTTGCGTCAATACCTGTTTGGATGGATAATTATCTGGGAGGCAGATGTCATTGACTGGTTTGTTGCTTATGGCAGACAAAAGTGCAAATATTCAGTACATGGTTACAAGTCACTTTCTGTGTACGGATAAGATACCTGATTAATAAAAGTACATAGTGACAGTTGGTACGAGTATACCATTCAGGGCTTAGCCATGATTTTTAGTGTGAGGCGCACTTGACAGACTCATAAAAATTTACGGAATCCCAGCTCCATGTGATTAATCAGTCAGTCAGTCAAAACTCGTCTTGTTACATGTAAGAGCGTGAGCAAGTCATCCCTAACCATGTGAGCCCAGATCTCACATCTTGCCTGCCGTTATCAGTTCCAAGTCCTCTCTCTCTCTCTCTCTCTCTCTCTCTCTCTCTCGCTCTCTCTCTCTCTCTCTCTCGCTCTCTCTCTCTCTCTCTCTCTCTCTCTCTCTCTCTCTCTCTCTCTCTCTCTCTCTCTCTCTCTCTCTCTCTCTCGCTCTCTCTCTCTCGCTCTCGCTCTCTCTCTCTCTCTCTCTCTCTCTCTCTCTCGCTCTCTCTCTCTCTCGCTCTCTCTCTCTCTCTCTCTCTCTCTCTCTCTCTCTCTCTCTCTCTCTCTCTCTCTCTCTCTCTCTCTCTCTCTCTCTCTCTCTCTCTCTCTCTCGCTCTCTCTCTCTCTCTCTCTCTCTCTCTCTCTCTCTCCTGCTGCTGCTCCAAGCTCTGCAGCCCTCCGCGCACCAGCCTGTAATCTGCAAACAAATCCATAATTCTATTTTTGGAACCAATTCTGTCATATATTCTGAAAAATGAATAATACACATAGGTACAGAAATATCTTTAAAATATATTCATCATAAACAGATCGCCTAGGAAATATTTCAGGAAAAAAAGTTTGATAAGTACATTAATAACTTTCTGATAAATTGATGGACCTAAAAAATAGCTATGGCGCCTACAATCAAATGAAATGGCGCCTACAATCAAATGAAATGGCGCCCACAATCAAATGAAATGGCGCAAACAATCAAATGAAATGACGCCCACAATCAAATGAAATGGCGCAAACAATCAAATGAAATGGCGCCCACAATCAAATGAAATGGCGCAAACAATCAAATGAAATGACGCCCACAATCAAATGAAATGGCGCAAACAATCAAATGAAATGGCGCGCACAATCAAATGAAATGACGCCCACAATCAAATGAAATGGCGCCTACAATCAAATGAAATAGCGCCCACAATCAAATGAAATGACGCCCACAATCAAATGAAATGGCGCCTACAATCAAATGAAATGACGCCCACAATCAAATGAAATGGCGCAAACAATCAAATGAAATGGCGCCCACAATCAAATGAATTGGCGCCCCTAATCAAATGAAATGGCCCCCACAATCAAATGAAATGGCCCCCACAATCAAATGAAATGGCGCCCCTACAATCAAATGAACTGGCGCCCCTACAATCAAATGAAATGGCGCAAACAATCAAATGAAATGGCGCCCACAATCAAATGAATTGGCGCCCCTAATCAAATGAAATGGCCCCCACAATCAAATGAAATGGCGCCCCTACAATCAAATGAACTGGCGCCCCTACAATCAAATGAAATGGCGCAAACAATCAAATGAAATGGCGCCCACAATCAAATGAATTGGCGCCCCTAATCAAATGAAATGGCCCCCACAATCAAATGAAATGGCGCCCCTACAATCAAATGAACTGGCGCGCCTACAATCAAATGAAATGACGCCCACAATCAAATGAAATGGCGCAAACAATCAAATGAAATGGCGCCCACAATTAAATGAATTGGCGCCCCTAATCAAATGAAATGGCCCCCACAATCAAATGAAATGGCGCCCCTACAATCAAATGAACTGGCGCCCCTACAATCAAATGAAATGGTGCCCTACAATCAAATGAAATGGCGCCCCTAATCAAATGAAATGGCGCCCCTAATCAAATGAAATGGCGCCCCTACAATCAAATAAAATGGCGCCCACAATCAACTGAAATGGTGCCCTATAATCAAATGAAATGGCGCCCCTACAATCAAATGAAATGGCGCCCCTACAATCAAATAAAATGGCACCCACAATCAAATGAAATGGCGCCCCCTAGTCAAATGAAATGGCACCCAAAAGAAAATGAAATGGCGCTTTTTTCGAATAAAAAACCTCTCTGCACTCGCTAATGCGCTGAGCATATTGCCGTTCTACCCACTAAAAACTCGTAATCTGTCTGTAAAATCCAGCCAAACCAAACCAGCAATAAAGTCGGTCGGTCAGTCGGGAAAAGTAAACAAAACTGGCTGCTGGTGGGCCTCTTGTTCTCTGCTCTGTTCCTGCGAGTGGCTTAGATTGGGCCAAGGAGAGCTTCAACCGGAATCTGGATTGCAAACTCTTTTCCTGAGCTCGCGGGTCTTACTTAGTCTTGACCAATTACGAGTAAAACAAATTGCCTTCATTCTTTGAAGAGACAGAGCAGTTCAGCGTTTACCGCGTCTTGATTTCGATGTGTGTTCTATAATCCTTGATCAGTCTGAAGGCGTCTTGAAACAAGGGATCTGGGTAAACAGTCCCGACCTCCTTGGCTCGACCCCAACCCGCGCTGAGTCTTGAGTTGAGAAAAAATGCTTCGAGCAAAAGCAAATGTTAGTTTATCTGTGGAACCAGGAAAACTTGTATGGCCGCCACGGCTGAAACAGCTGATAAGCTTTTGCTACGGCCAGGGTAGTGGATAAGACAACAAGTGTTTTGTAAGGCGCAGCCCCATGCATAAGCGTAATTATATAGACAGGAAGTTATGAAAAAGTAATAACACAAGCCTGGAAATTATTTTGTGACTCTAGAAAACATATTAAGACTCTAGCAACCGCTTGTGAGATCTTAACAACAATTTGGAGAACATAGCAGCCATTCAGATACCCTAACAACCATTCAGATACCCTAACAATCATTCAGATACCCTCCCTAGCAACCATTCAGATACCCTAGCAACCATTCAGATACCCTAGCAACCATTCAGATACCCTAGCAACCATTCAGATACCCTAGCAACCATTCAGATACCCTAGCAACCATTCAGATACCCTAGCAACCATTCAGATACCCCAGCAACCATTCAGATACCCTAGCAACCATTCAGATACCCTAGCAACCATTCAGATACCCTAGCAACCATTCAGATACCCCAGCAACCATTCAGATACCCTAGCAACCATTCAGATACCCTAGAAACCATTCAGATACCCTAGCAACCATTCAGATACCCCAGCAACCATTCAGATACCCCAGCAACCATTCAGATACCCTAGCAACCATTCAGATACCCTAGCAACCAGTTAGATACCCCAGCAACCATTCAGATACCCTAGCAACCATTCAGATACCCCAGCAACCATTCAGATACCCTAGCAACCATTCAGATACCCCAGCAACCATTCAGATACCCTAGCAAACATTCAGATACCCTAGAAACTATTTGTAAGACCTTAGCAACCATTTCGAGACCCAAAAAAGACCATGCACACAGACCCTAGCAACCATATGAAGACCTTGGCAACCATTTGACAAAAACCCTAACAACGATAGAGTCCCCAGCAACAAGGAACCCTCAACCAATCAAACTCACTACTTGGCGCAGTCGATCAGCTGGTACTCGTTGGCCCTCTCATACGCCGCCTGCACGCCTGAATCCGACCACAGAGCCTGCGTGTGCCTGAAGAACTCGGGCGGATAGTCAAAGTCTGGCCGGCTGGCCGAGCTGTGCATGAACTCCAGGCTGTCCGAATTTCCGGGGTCACCCAGCTCAATTGGCGGATTGAGGCCCGACATCGCGCCGGTGATGGACAGAATCGCGTCGCGGACATTTCTACGAATGTCCTGCACCTTCTGTCGTTTCTCTCTGTGGGAATTTGTTCAATGTGAATTCCCGCACGATCGTTGAATTCTTTAAGCCAACCAGTTCTTCTACTCACACCTGTCTTTCTGTGCTTAATCCCATGACACATGTGCTCAATACCCTGACACCTGTGCTCAATACCCTGACACCTGTGCTCAATACCCTGACACCTGTGCTCAATACCCTGACACCTGTGCTCAATACCCTGACACCTGTGCTCAATACCCTGGCACCTGTGCTCAATACCCCTGACACATGTGCTCAATACCCTGGCACCTGTGCTCAATACCCTGACACCTGTGCTCAATACCCTGACACCTGTGCTCAATACCCTGACACCTGTGCTCAATACCCCTGACACATGTGCTCAATACCCTGACACCTGTGCTCAATACCCTGACACCTGTGCTCAATACCCCTGACACATGTACTCAATACCCTGACACCTGTGCTCAATACCCTGACACCTGTGCTCAATACCCTGACACGTGACCAATACTCTGATCGCACTAGCGCTGGATATCCTGATACCTTCTTTTAATCTACTGTACCAGAATTTATTAGAGGCAGGGGGTGCACTTTAAGACTACTTGGCTGCGGCCCCCTCCCAATATACCTGCTTACCTGTGCACTTAATCCTTTGACACCGACTCTAAAACCATTAAAAATTCAAAGATTCAAAGAAATCGACCAATCAAACTCACTCAGCGCTGAATCCGTCAATATGCAAAATGCGCATCTGCTTGACTATAGTGCTCTTGCCTGACTCGCCTGCACCTGTCAATTGGATTGTAAACATACACATAGACTTGGAAAAGGTTGTAGCCTAGTGAGGGGGTGTAGTCTAGTGAGGGGTCGTAGCCTAGTGAGGGGTTGTAGCCTAGTGAGGGGGTGTAGCCTAGTGAGGGGTCGTAGCCTAGTGAGGGGTTGTAGCCTAGTGAGGGGGTGTAGTCTAGTGAGGGGTTGTAGCCTAGTGAGGGGGTGTAGTCTAGTGAGGGGTCGTAGCCTAGTGAGGGGTTGTAGCCTAGTGAGGGGGTGTAGTCTAGTGAGGGGGTGTAGCCTAGTGAGGGGTTGTAGCCTAGTGAGGGGGTGTAGTCTAGTGAGGGGTCGTAGCCTAGTGAGGGGTTGTAGCCTAGTGAGGGGGTGTAGCCTAGTGAGGGGGTGTAGCCTAGTGAGGGGTTGTAGCCTAGTGAGGGGGTGTAGTCTAGTGAGGGGTCGTAGCCTAGTGAGGGGTTGTAGCCTAGTGAGGGGGTGTAGCCTAGTGAGGGGGTGTAGCCTAGTGAGGGGTCGTAGCCTAGTGAGGGGTTGTAGCCTAGTGAGGGGGTGTAGTCTAGTGAGGGGTTGTAGCCTAGTGAGGGGTTGTAGCCTAGTGAGGGGGTGTAGTCTAGTGAGGGGTCGTAGCCTAGTGAGGGGTCGTAGCCTAGTGAGGGGGTGTAGCCTAGTGAGGGGTTGTAGCCTAGTGAGGGGTCGTAGCCTAGTGAGGGGGTGTAGCCTAGTGAGGGGTTGTAGCCTAGTGAGGGGGTGTAGTCTAGTGAGGGGTCGTAGCCTAGTGAGGGGTTGTAGCCTAGTGAGGGGGTGTAGCCTAGTGAGGGGTTGTAGCCTAGTGAGGGGTTGTAGCCTAGTGAGGGGTTGTAGCCTAGTGAGGGGGTGTAGCCTAGTGAGGGGTTGTAGCCTAGTGAGGGGTCGTAGCCTAGTGAGGGGTTGTAGCCTAGTGAGGGGTTGTAGCCTAGTGAGGGGTTGTAGCCTAGTGAGGGGTTGTAGCCTAGTGAGGGGTCGTAGCCTAGTGAGGGGTTGTAGCCTAGTGAGGGGTTGTAGCCTAGTGGGTGAGGTTGTAGCTTAGAGCGTCGGACCTTCGACTGGAAGGTCGGGGGTTCGATTCTCATCTCACTCGGAACAATTTGTGTCCTTGAGCAAGACACTGAACTCTGCATTGCTTCAGTTCATCAAGCTGTAAAATGGGTGCCAGCATTAGCTGGGGTAATTGAGGGTGTGGCGACCCCCCAGTCCTTGGACTGAACAGCCGTACGCAGCTAGCTGCCGCTGAGCTGTCGGTTGCACATCTGCCCATTAGAGCAGATGTAATAAAAATATAGACAATATACAGATTTAGTGCATTCAAGATTGGGATTTAAAAATGGGGAAGGACAGGTGAACGAACGCTGGCCACCCACCCAGCAGAAGCAGTCTGTGAGTACCGCTGTACTCCTCGCGCTCCTTCCGCAGCTTCCTCTCGATGCTGCGACTTCGAAGTTCGCCCTCGTCTGGTTTACCGAGTCTAAAGCAGCCCATTGTCGGCAGCTGCACGAAGTTTTTCTAATTTCTGGATGCTTTTAAAGACAGCAGACTATGGTCTACATTTTTTACTTAGCTGAGATTCACTCAGCTTTGCGATGTCTGTAGAGAGATTTCTTCTTACGAAAGTACTGAATTTAAATGCGCGCCCATTCGTCGTTAAATTTATCGCGTTATTTGGAATTCCGTAAAAAAGCGCTATGCATAGCTAAGAGAAGTCTTAAGTTCTTAACGTTTGCTGAAATATTATAGCGTTTTTTGTGCTAATAATTACAAACATTTTTTTCAATAACAGCTAGATTCTGTGTTAGATCTTGTCCATCCGCCACTAACTGGACTTGTCCATCAGACACTAACTGGACTTGTCCATCGATCAGACACTAATTGGACTTGTCCATTAGACACTAATTGGACTTGTCCATCGATCAGACACTAATTGGACTTGTCCATCGATCAGACACTAACTGGACTTGTCCATCAGACACTAACTAGACTTGTCCATCAGACACTAACTGGACTTGTCCATCAGACACTAACTGGACTTGTCCATCAGACACTAACTGGACTTGTCCATCAGACACTAACTGGACTTGTCCATCAGACACTAACTGGACTTGTCCATCAGACACTAACTGGACTTGTCGATCAGACACTAACTGGACTTGTCCATCAGACACTAACTAGACTTGTCCATCAGACACTAACTGGACTTGTCCATCAGACACTAACTGGACTTGTCCATCCGACACTAACTGGACTTGTCCATCAGACGCTAAATAAGCTTATCTATCAGACATCATAAAGGTTTTTCTATCATACACCGGCTGAACTTGACTTCTAAAAGCATGAAAAGAAATGAAAAGAAACTCCATCTATAGAAATCCTCACCTAGCAACAAGAGGCGATAAGTAGACGCGTAGTTCTTTTCCTCTTGTTTAATTCGTTTTTCGATCTGTTTGGCCTTAGACTTGGATTTTGTAGAATTTCCAAGAGAACCCCGTCGAGTGCCGTCGAAATCCGACAGGTCTAAATTGTCGCCGTTGGCTCGATTCTTGCCCAGACAGCTGACCATGCTGGTGACCATAAGACTATGGCACTGGGAAATTCACTCTCTCTCTGCTTCTTACTTCTAGCACAAGCCGCTGAAGATTGCATGCATCGTTTTCAGTTCTCGCTATAAGATTTAGTAATATATACACTGAAAACCACGTCTGTAAAATATGAACTGGTCAAATACAAGCGCCAAACACGCTGACCCATGAATATTGTCCAATTTGACTAGAGATCTTCACTTGGGCCGACCCGTGTTTGTGCAATTTAGTGAAATTTGTGCAAACAAAACCACCGTGCGCGAAAGACGTTGTATGTATAAGTTTAAATGAACCAGAGCTAACTGCATAGGGCAACCCACTGTAAACATACTGAACAGCTATAGGGTGAAAAGCAAGATAAGTACGTAGAGAACATCTAAAGCATGCATATCGAATATTTTGTAAAAGAAGATTTAATTGAAATTGAAATTAGAATGCACAGAGACAAAAAGTTGAGTTTCAACAGTTTGAGTACAAACAAAAAATATGAGTCAGCGTAAATGCAAATCTTTAAGAGGGGTAAAGAAGCCAAAGTTTTTATTAATCTGTCGATGCTCAACCCCTTTTGTCGACCAGATATTCTCTTGGTTTCGTATGGTATTTTAATCCCAATCTGATTCACATTGAAGATTCCAATAACGCTATGCATGATGGAACTGATCTGCAAAACCCGCCGTACCCGTACAACGTCAAAAAGAAATGTCTATCTATTGGGAGTTACTTTGAATTTCGATAACTCTTGAACAAGATGACAGACCAGCTGGAAGCGTGGCCTTGTAGAAGAGGACGCAAAAATGAGTAAATTTTCAATATGGACTTCCACCGGTCAAACGTTGAAGTCAATGAATGAACACTCATGCACTGAACTTGATTCTAAAACTTGGCGATTGAACTAAATGAGCCGTTTTCTTTGATATTTGATTCTTACTACTTGGTTTGACAAAGTCAATAGTCAGTATGTACTGGAAAAACCCATTGGTTAGTCAGAGCAGCTCATCGGTAAACCCGACTGACTCTGGCGACATGACCCCTGGTTCGATTACCGTGCACGGTCCCCACATTAAGGTTCAGCAACCTTTAAGAGGCAGCACTCTAACCAGAAGAAAATCTATACTTGCTCAGAAGACTAAAAACACATAGTCTATGGTTAGGTTAATCTCCTCTTGCAAGTAACAAGCATGGATGAATAATAACTGGATCGCCAGAAGCTCGATTTTTTGGTCCTAGCCATGGACAAGCACCAGCATCACAAGAAACTCTTAATAATATAATATATTATTCATTCACGGTGAAAGTACGGCATTCTGAGCTTCTTGTGATGATGCTGGTGCTTGTCTAGGGCTAGGACCAAAAAAATCGAGCTTCTGGCCATCCAGTTATATTATTCATCCATGGTAACAAGTTACTGTGTAATGTCTATGAAGCATTGGCTATTCAGATAGAGTGCCCCAGGAGAGACAATGGTTCAACAGATGACAGACGCGCAAAGTCGGAATGTTGGGAGCATGTACTACGGCGCTAGCAGATCGACGCCTGATGAACCTACTGAAACGCTATTGCTTTCGCGTGGGACAAAATTGGATTTTTCGGTGATCTGTTCTCGAAATGCCACGTCGATCCAACAACGCCCTGTTACTTGCGACAGGAGGCTACACGGATTTCTGAAGCTCTATCACGAGTCACAAAAACGTCAGCACAAAGTTCTGTGGTTAATCGAACTAAAAAAGACGCAATGGAAAGAGAGATTAAAGTAAAAATGCACCCGATCAGTGTCAATAGTAAGGCGTATTAATCGTTTTAAACGCGTATTTCTATTTATATACGCGCTTAAAATGGCGATTTAAAAGTACGTGAATAAACTGAATAAAACTGGCGCGTAGTAAAACTTCAAAAATGTTTAAACATCCCTTTGTTTAACTCAGCTCCGGTCACGACCTAAATGTGCGTCCATTTAAAGAACATTGTGACTGGTTTTAAGGTGAATTGGCCCAATTGTAGTGATGACAAGCAAAGTTCCCTCGAAATTTGAGCGTTTCCTTTCTACTTGGTGTATTTTTTCCAGTCCAGAGATTGATTGCTCTCAACCAAAACAAAATAATGACACAATTCACAGTCAAAATTTCAATAAATTCTCTTAGCGTTAATTAAATAAAATATATTTATACTTAGAAATCTTTTGTTAGTTAGTATACGCATGTTTGCCAGAGGGTTAATACATCTGCATGTACCTCAAACCGAAACCCATTATATAAATATCAATCATTCGCTATCACAAAAAGTACATAAGCAGCTGAGTTGTGAATGATAAAAAAATGATTTGCATGCTAATTGGGCGGATAAGTGGAGCATATTTTACGTTGAAAAAATGTTACGCTCCCTTTCTGTCCTTCCAAGTGTTACAAATTATTAAGCCTATAACAGCGCAGAAAGCACTCACCACTCCCAAACTTTTAAAGGTTATCAAGAGAGAAATATTAAAAACAGATGCAAGAAAATTTTGTTTGTGCTGCACTGGACAACAGTTCACGGAGTAAGTTTGTGTGCATGTTGAGCCTTGTTGCATCGCGGTTATGTTTAAAACAAAAATAAAAACATTCTGAGATTAGTACATGTATAGCAGTAGCATATGCGGGATTATTCAGCTAAATATTCCAGAGTTTGGAGATTTCGCATCAGTGATTTTATACCTGAAAACCAACGGACACCAGGGCTAAGGGATGAGTGCTTAAAGAGATTTCATGACAGACGCGGGAACTGCATCTGACGCTTGAAAAATTAGTCTCAACCTGGATGCAGATGCGGTGTCGTGCCAGCCAGCGAGGCGATGCGACTGCTTCGATGAGCGCCACGTGGACTGCCAGGCGGCGTCAGCGAGTCGTCATCGGCAAAGGCCGACGTCTCGTCGTCCTCCTCCTCCGTGTAGATGATCTTGCCGCAGACGTAGGCAAGCACCAGAGCTGAGGCTTCGAGCAGTTCGAAACCGGTGAGCACAGAGAAGCCGAGGAATAGTCCGAGGGTGCCTCCAATGTCGGACAAGTAGTTGTCGACTGCGTAGGAGTTTTTCTCAATCACGTGCTCCGTCATGAGGCCGTCCATGTACACCAGTAGGTTGAGCAGGTTTCTCCTAGCCAGGATTTTTGTCTCGTTCTTCAAACTGCTAATCTTCGGCTTTACGTCCATCAGGTCGCCGAATAGTCGAGCCTCGTAGGAGTCGGTGGGCCACTCGCTCAGGGACTGTCCGTACTTGTAGGAGGACTCCTGGCACGGCAGCAGACAGCCGCAGTTAAGGTTTCCCTCCTCTCCTGAGTACTCAACGTCAATCATGCAGCTGAGCTCTTTCTCGCTTTGGCAGGGCTGCATGTGACGGACGTGATTGGCGTAGAACAGCTTGTTGGCTAGGTCGTAGCAGCCGCATTTCTGACGCACGCGATCGTGCTTGCAGCGTGCCATGCAGGCGCTGTAGGTGTACTTAATACCGTAGGTGGCATAAAACTTCTCACCGTCCTCGCAGTGATCATTCTGGTGGTCAAGTCTGGTGATCTTTTTCAGCGATACGCCGATGGAAGACTGGAATCCCGGGGGCACTGAGAACCCGAGTACTCGGGGAAGCCCATTGACCCTGGCTCGTGCAGCTGGACCTTCACGCCCGCACTGGGGATGAAGTTCGGTAGATATTCATCCAGCTCAAGAAACAGCGTCATGATGAGGCCGTGCTCGCGCCCGTTCTTAGCCACGGGTCGTTCGAATCCTCTGACCGACTGCCAGCCATTGAAGGTGAAGCAGTTTCCGTAGGTTTTGGTCAAACTCACGCTGAACATGTCCGGGTCGCATTTTTTACCAGCAAAGTTGCACTGCAGAATGAAGTCGCCGTGCTGGTAGCCCATGCTCAGCCGGTCTAACACGCTGATATTGCTGATAAGCTTTTCAAATTTCAGCCAGTCACTCTGCTGAGTCATCAGCTGCGTGCCGTTGTCAGCGACAGAGTAGTTCCTCGACAGTAGGTCGCTAAAGAAACTCTGCAGGTCGCTTGGACCGTTCAATTCAACGCGCGAACGACGCAGCGGATTGTGGTTGCAGAAGGTCACGGAAGGGAAATCGAAGGGCTTGTAGGATAATTCAATTGTTGTAGACTTCGGATGGCCCAGGTAGGTTCTGGTGAGACTGTACAGCTGCCGGATCGACAGGATGAGGCAAAGGCACAGCGCTATCGCCCATAATGTTTTCAGCACCGGATGATTTCGTTTCACAATGTTACTGATCGCTAAAAGGCTGCTGTTGGACAGCAGCGCGTCCATGAAGCCCTTGATGCTGTCCTCATAGATCTGCTTCTCCTCCTTCGTTCGACGCCGCTTTGGCAACGCGGAGGAACGCAGAGCTCCCGCGATGCCCTCAGATCTGCTCGATTTACTCGGAAGTGGTGGCGGCTTCGGCGGCTGCGGAGGAGGCAGAGGCTGCGGCAGCGGCTCCTCCTTGGTGCTGATCGCGCCGTATCGCGTCATCCGCTGAGGCGTCTGCTCCGCAGTCGGTTCCGCTGCCGCGTCTTCCGGCTTCGGCTTTGGCTCGGCCTCAGTAGTCGAGCCGGACATTCTGATTAGGCCTCAGCCCTGAGCAGCCGCTGTTTGAGTTGCACGTATTGGTTTTTATAATTTGCCGTTGAAGGAACGAAGTAATTGACTGCACACGCGGGTATACCTTGCTGACACAGTGGCTTGGATACAGAGCTAAGACGCTTTTTTATGTGTCCTTCAAAACTGGCCAATACTGCAACAATGCAGAGTGATCAAGTGGAGAAAAGTTAGAGAGGCTTTTCCAGCTCGCGCCGGTCAGTTCAAGTGGAACCTCCTATTTCACAGCCAATAGATCCTTCGACAGAGCACTGGGGGTTGCAGAGTCACCGACCCAAGCACAAGCGCTCCGCCCACATGTACACAGCTACTCCCATTGTGTAGCTTTTGTTGGCTTAGGGAGGATTGGCCGGAGAGTGAAGGCAATGGACACACAGAGCGAAATGCCAACTAAACTAATAAGTAATTTTTGTCAGAGAGCAGGCAAAGATCGGGTGTTTGCCTGCGTCTGCGCTCCCTCTCTCTCTCTCTCTCTCTCTCTCTCTCTCTCTCTCTCTCTCTCTCTCTCTCTCTGTACCCCTCTCTTTCTCCACATTTTACTTGAGCACGAGTTTGGGGGGAGGGTTGCTGCACGCATGCTCTGGGGTTGAGCTCGGGTTCGATAATACGCGATTAAGACGCCAGGTGCTGGCTTTGTGTGATCCTCTGTCCCCATTCCTCCCCTGGTCTCTCCTTGCCCCGCTCACACCATTGTGTAACTGTGAGACTTCTAAGATCAGTGGATTATAGCGAAGCTTTACCCTCTATAGAGCGAAAGTCTGCTGCCCATTCTTTATAATTTCTACAAGTGCGTACACCCTGAGCAGACTGCCGACCCACTTCTACAATTACAATTCTAATTGCAAAATGGAACATTTAGGGAATTTTCCCACACACTATAGAGAGCTGCAGGGAGCTCACGTGCTATGTCCAACTTGTCCATTACTTAAAATAAAAGAAAACATTGAATTTCTCAAGAAGTCAATGCCCACACAAAAACTTGACACAGAATCGCTCAGTAATCTGGGCGAAGAATCCCTCAGCTCTTCCTTCAGGTGAACCAGCGCTGCTACCCCTCCCTGACCCTTCAGGTGGGACTGCTCCTTAGGCAATGTACCAAAACGTTCAAACACTACCGTGTGCAGAAACCGTTTAACGAAACCTGAAAACACGAACAGGAGCACTTTGGTAGATCGGTTTCAGGTGTACCTTCATAATTCAAAGCTGTCTCTAAAAATACGAAAAATAATTAACTTTGCTAATTTCTATCTTCTGCAATGTTTAGAAAGAGAAAATTATTAGTATTTTTTGTCCGTTTGAGTCTTACATTCGAGTATTTAAATTTATAGTTTTTTTGTTTTCATTGTTATGACATTTTATGACATTTCATTACATTTTATTTAGTTAGCAGATTCGTAGACATTTACAATTTTCGTTATTTGTGCAATTTAAATAACTCGATTTTTGGAAGATGTTGATCATTTGACTAGCTTGCAGTTTGAAAAGATTATTCTGTGTTCGTGAAAAGCTACGCGTAGGTGTCAGTTACAGCAACGCTCGTAGTTCTTAGATTAAGCAATAGAGGCCGGCCCTATTTCAATTTGCCACCATAAACCCGTGCCGAGCAACTTCAGTCTACCAATGCCTAGCCCGAATTGGATTTGGTGGATAAAAAATTACGAGTAGTTTGAGTCAGTAGCGGGGACATAATTGTGTGATAGATAAGAATTTAACAATCACCCTTCCCTTCATTCCAGATACCTGCACACTGCAGGCCAAGCGAGTTGACGTCAATCCCCAAGCGACCGAAATTATGATAATTGGGGCTTGATTGCAAGGGGTGTGCAGATCTTGCGTACGTATTGACAATTGCTTTCAAGTGCATAATTGTAATCATTGCAATTGGCTTACAATTGAATTGAAATTATCACAAAATTGTTTTGAAAAGTTAATTCAATAAGGTATTGGAATGATTTTAACATAGTCATGATTTTTTACAATATAACGTGCATCTAAACAACACACTTATTTATAAATAAGGCAGAATAGTGAGTTAAAATTTTCCCAAGTAAATTTACATTTTATTCTACTATTAGTAACGATAGTAGAGTACATTTATAATTATAAAACTTGCAATTAGCTTGAGTTAATTAAGTTATTCATTTGAGTTAATTGCAAGCAGATTGCAATCAGTCACAATTCCTGCGCAATCCGGGCCTCTGGGGTTAACGCTTGGGTCAGTGTCTTAACGCTTGGGCACTATACCACCACGTTTTGCGATGGAGACAATTTTGAGAAATGAGAAATGTATGAAATTGGGATTGAGAATTAGATTAAGTTTACTTCTTGAGCTTGTTTTAGTCTTCTGCTTAGTTTTAATAATCTGCAAAACTACTTGTAGACAAGCGCTACAATGCTAAGGAGCCACCCGAAGGGGGGGGGGGGCAAAATGGGTAGTCCATATACTAAAATCTTGTCTATAATTCCTTTTTCCTTTATTCCTTTTTTAAAGAATTTTCTTTGTTACTCAGTCGTAGACAGAAATTGCTTTCGCTTCTTTATCATTTTACCTAACGTCTCATTTTTTCATCTCCATCTTCACTAACGAGTAAAAGTTTTACACGAATAAGTACGTCAAGTTTTTGGTTCCCTCTATCCTAACTATTAGCAATTTTTTTCGTTTTAGAAAGACTGCAAAAATAGTACCGTGGATTGGAATTCAGCGGGGTTTAAATAACGCGGGTTTCAACGGAGACTTCAGTAAAGACTTAACACGATAGAAATTCTGTATTTGCGTCTTTTCAAAAACTGGATAACTAGATACTAGGCTAAACGTCAGCAGATAAAAGAAAGATTTACGATCTTTACGAAAATAAATCATAAGTATTTAGCGGTGAACATTTCGAGACTTAAATAAAATTTTTATATTATTATGAGATTACGATCGTACTATATCGCTAGCTATTATCACGAAAAAAAGACATGCATTCTGCTTTTAAGTTAGCTATCTCTAGAAACTGATTTTTTCCTAAGACATAAGAAGTGAACTCTAAAAGAAGAACGTAACAGGTTCAAAGGTTTTAATAGCGTTTATGGTTAATTACTATGATTGACTGAATAAAAATTTGAATTTAAACTAGAAACTTGTATTGGTTAGTCTGTTAATAAGTTCTTTGCAGATTCAGACGTCATGTAGCTGGTAGGGCCACAAAACCTGACATTATCACTTTCAACAACCTGGCTTTTTCAGACCAGCTGCACCATCAGTCGGATGCTCTTCAGCGCCTCCTCAGAGTCAGCTGTGGCACCAGCCCAGTGCATGGCTGTGCGATCAACCACAGGAGAATTGCGGTAGAGAGCATTCGGATTCGATCTCGTACAGCCTCTGAACCACCAGCCAGCGCTCCCAAAGATGCTGGAACAGCTTGCGATGAAATGATCGTTGTCGCGATCCATTGTCGAAAAGGGATGTCCGTTGTTGTTGGCGAGAGAGTCGATCGATGTGTTGGAGCTACCGCTGAGGTAGGAGGCGTAGGTCATGGTGTAGTTCGTGCTGGCATTGGCCACCGTGAAGCCAGAGTACTAGCAGATGTTCAGCTCATCCGACCAGGTGACGGCTTCGACTCGCAGAAGCTTCGGCGAGCGTCAGGTTAGCTCGTGGATTTTCTGTAGACCTGAAAATATATTTTATATTGTAGTAAGACATAGTTTTGCGCGCAATAAAATTTGCTTTTACACTACTGACAGTAGTTTCAAGCCGCAGAAATATCCAGAAAAAAGCTGCCCAAACTCTTTATAATCTTGAAAGCCTTTTCCGTAGACTCGGGGCCCTGGGTGCCTTGTTACAGGTCAAAGCGATGCCCGGGGGTATAGCTGAGGTCCCTCTCTCGGACCTGCTTTTCAAAAACTTTCTGAAAAACTCTGAAATTTTTCTTTTCAATTTTCTTTTGTGCGCATTCTCGGTTAGTACTGTTGGGGGGGGGGCGGCCCCGGGACAGTCTTAGAACTCGTCTACCTGATTCCATTTGTTGGGTCCTCGGTGTCTTCCTCAATTTGTTGAGCCCTGCAGTTGCTAGGTCCAGACACCTAGCTCCATGCAATCCTGGTGACCCGGGCTATATGCCCCTGGTGGAATCACTGATTTAAGACGAGCTTCGCTCTCCACCCCGTTTAACAACAACAACAACACTAATTGATCAAATAAATTCAATCAGCTTAAAAGCCCGGCTGGGGCTGATGCGCTCGAACGTATCACGATGATGATGATGATGATGAAGGCATATAATTAGTCTTCCTCCATTTCTTGCTCTTAGAAAATTCTTAGAGTCATGTCTCAATCATCGGGAGGCCCTGCATATAGCAGAGAATTACTAGGGAAAGTTCAAGTCAAAATCCTTTTGTACTGACAGTTTCTCATAATTTTGTTTGAACAATATAATTATCTTGGATTCCAGTCTCTTTTCTTTAACCGGTTATGCTAGGATTAGAGCTAGTCTAAGTAGCCTGGTTTAAGTAGCCTAAAACCGCGAGATCACGACTCCAATATGATATTTTGTCCGACCCTGAATTCTCTTCCAATGAATATTATCATTCCCTGCTCACCGATCCAGAAGTCCGTATCGTCTCCAAAGCCAATCTCATACTCAGTCCAGCCGCGAGCAAAGCTGAGCTCGCCCTTCGATCTGTGCTGGATCACTTGGAATAATCTAGCGTTGATCTGGATTAGCTTCTCTGGAAAAAAAACAAAGAACGGAAGCTTTCATAGTATTAGATGCCATGTCAAATATCATACAGACCAAAATGCTCACTGTCGGTCTTCTTTCGATAAGCAAGGCCGCTGGGAGCGACCGACGCAAAGTCCGCATTCGGTAGTTCCGAGAGCAAACATATCTTCTTTTCAGGAACAAAAGCGAAAGCGTAACAGTATGTCATAACTAGGGGCTCGCATTTAAGCGCGATGAAGCAAGCGGGCATGTTGCAGCCACAAGGAGTCGGTAAGTAACGGCAGGAAAAGTTTTCAACTTAGCCGCTTTTGTAAAGGCGTTTTTAGTTTAAAAGGTCTGCCAAGCCAGTACTAAATATAGTTTTTGCGTGAGTGAATGCGTGGAGAATCGAGGAGAGTTCCCCACTAATTAGGAGCCGACATTTCTTCTCATTAGTTAGGCACTGACAGTTTCCGTCACGGAAAGCCAATTTAAGAGACTACTAGCATGGATACAGTAGCCAAGCGTTATGTTGTTAAAGCAAACTTCTTTTAGCCCGTGGGCGTCTTTGGCTGAATACGGGAACAAAACTATCTATATTGCCTCACTTTTCTCAAGTATTCAGCAGAGATCTTGTACACTCACTCCAGTGCACAACTGGTGTGGAAACACGCAGGGGATATCGTCATTGATTGTGTGGTGTGGAAGGGGGGGACAAAACCAAGGAATCCAAAATGAAAAACTTCCATATTATTCTGACATACGGGCTGTTAGGGCGTCGCAGACACTCATGTTGGCGTCTTGCAGCAGAATTAATTATGTTCAAAGAGCTGCACCAATGAAAAACGATTTCATTTCTATCACTACGGCTTCAGAAAGTGTCTTTTTAAGATTTCCATCATTGGCATGTTCACGACAGCTTTACAAAAATAGCTTTTTATAACATAGTCAAGCGAGGGTTCCATCAGGGACAAAAATTCTTGCAAGGTAGTCCCTTGTAAAAAATGTAATGAATAGATTTAAAAAATACTACTAAGGACCCTCATTTCGGCCCTTTTTGGAGGTGAGGCTTGTGTCAGGCCAAGAGGATTACCCTGCAGGACTTGGGGAGCGTTATTTTGGCCCAATCTTCCCACAGAAGCAGTCCAGTTTTCCACTCAAGAACGCAAGGGCGCGCATACTGCATGATCATAAGCGCCCTCCCCCATCTGCTCATTGTGATGACTTTAACGCCTTCCTCAACATTCCCAGCCAGCATTCTTATTGACGCCAGCATTCGTTTCCTGTCCCATAGAGTGATGGCATAAGCGCAAGCTCCTGTCTCATGCCGACTTCTACCTCAAAGACTTAAGAGACTTCCAATTTATCTGAAGGTGAAACTCGCACTCTCAGCCTCTTTCAGCGTTATATAGAAATCTCCGTGATACTTGACGAGGCGCAATAAACTGAAAGTTGATCTGACCAAGAAACACTGACTGGGTGTTTGCAGTAGTCTCAGAGCCAAATTTGTGTCCGCTCGAGCTCGGGGGCACCGCCGAGCAGCTGTCTCCTCAACAAGCTGCAGCCGTGTGCCCATCATGCTGCACAATTGAAGCAGGCCTTCTTCATGCAGGTGAGCCACCCCTCCCTGATCCTTCAGGTGAGCCACCCCTCCCTGATCCTTCAGGTGAGCCACCGCTGCCTGATCCTTCAGGTGAGCCACCGCTGCCTGATCCTTCAGGTGAGCCACCGCTGCCTGATTCTTCAGGTGAGCCACCGCTGCCACCCCTCCCTGATCCTTCAGGTGAGCCACCGCTGCCACCCCTCCCTGATCCTTCAGGTGAGCCACCGCTGCCACCCCTCCCTGATCCTTCAGGTGAGCCACCGCTGCCTGATCCTTCAGGTGAGCCACCGCTGCCTGATCCTTCAGGTGAGCCACCGCTGCCTGATTCTTCAGGTGAGCCACCGCTGCCACCCCTCCCTGATCCTTCAGGTGAGCCACCGCTGCCACCCCTCCCTGATCCTTCAGGTGAGCCACCGCTGCCACCCTCCCTGATCCTTCAGGTGAGCCACCGCTGCCACCCCTCCCTGATCCTTCAGGTGAGCCACCGCTGCCTGATCCTTCAGGTGAGCCACCGCTGCCACCCCTCCCTGATCCTTCAGGTGGCAGTCTACCAAAACCTGAAGCCGCTATCGTGTGCAGAAAACATCAATCAAGCCTTCAAACGCGAACAAGAGCACTTTGATAGAGAGTTTCCAGATTTACTTTCATACTTATAAATAAACTGTACCTAAAAATACAAAAAAAGAAAATTACAAAACCATAAATGATTTACAGCACGTGGCTTAAATTTATTGGCCTCAAAAAGTATTGACTGCAGTTTATAGTGCCCATATTCATGCAAAATAAATTATTTATCAGTATTATAGAGTTCAGAAGTATGATAATTTATCATAAAGAGTATAATCGCAGCTGTATGCATGCTAGTTACAGCCTAGTCTTTTCAAATAAAAATATGAATACTTTATCAATTTATACAACTAGAGCGATATGAAAAAGTGGGACAAGAGAGACAAAGAGAGATCCTTGGCAAAATATTTCACAAACAGAAATAAACAAGACAAGATCATGTAATTCATTAAGTCAAAATCAATCAATATTGACCAACAAGGAAATAGAACACCAGTTGAACAAGCAATCGCCCATGCAGTTTGTTTTGTTCAAGTTAAGTGTTCAGTTTGACAGGCTTGAGTACCCTGAGCACCTGCTGCTTAGGCAGTTGCGGCCCCAGCAACTAAGAGCGGCCTCATCAACTGCTGCTGCTTCTGCTGCTGAGATGCCGTCTGAAGATTAAAATTTATGAATATTGAGTGACTTTTTTCAGCGAATCGATGATAAAATCCACTAAAATATACTAAATATGCATGAAGACTACTGTTGCACTACGACTAGTAGTATGCTACAGATATTTTCACCTTAGGTTTTTCGATTCCCATAGACTCCACTCAGCTACACCCTCAGCTACACCGTGAGCTGCACCCTCAGCTGTACCCTCAGCTGCAGCCTCAGCTGCAGCCTCAGCTGCAGCCTCAGCTGCAGCCTCAGCTACACCCTCAGCTGCAGCCTCAGCTACACCCTCAGCTACACCCTCAGCTACAACCTGAGCTACACCCTCAGCTACAACCTGAGCTGCACCCTCAGCTGTACCCTCAGCTAAACTCAGCTGCAGCCTCAGCTACACCCTCAGCTACACCCTCAGCTACACCCTCAGCTACACTCCTCAGCTACACCCCTCAGCTACACCCTCAGCTACAGCCTCAGCTGCACCCTCAGCTACACCCCTCAGCTACACCCTCAGCTACACCCTCAGCTACACCCTCAGCTACACCCTCAGCTACACCCTCAGCTACACTCTCAGCTACAGCCTCAGCTGCACCCTCAGCTACACCCCTCAGCTACACCCTCAGCTACACCCTCAGCTACACCCTCAGCTACAGCCTCAGCTGCACCCTCAGCAACCCCCTCAGCTACCCCCTCAGCTGCACCCTCAGCTGCACCCTCAGCTGCACCCTCAGCTACAGCCTCAGCTGCACCCTCAGCTACACCCCTCAGCTACACCCTCAGCTACACCCTCAGCTACAGCCTCAGCTGCACCCTCAGCAACCCCCTCAGCTACCCCCTCAGCTGCACCCTCAGCTGCACCCTCAGCTGCACCCTGAGCTACACCCTCAGCTACCCCCTCAGCTGCACCCTCAACTACACCCTCAGCTGCACCCTCAGCAACCCCCTCAGCTACCCCCTCAGCTGCACCCTCAGCTACACCCTCAGCTACACCCTCTGCTGCACCCTCAGCTACACCCTCAGCTACACCCCTCAGCTGCACCCTCAGCTACACCCTCAGCTGCACCCTCAGCTACACCCTCAGCTACACCCTCAGCTACACCCTCAGCTACCACCCTCAGCTACACCCTCAGCTACACCCTCAGCTACCACCCTCAGCTACACCGCCTTCCTCACCTCTCTCAGTCACAGCGGCAGCAGCAGCAGCGGCTCTTTCTGGCGAACTTGCATCATCTTTTAAAGCGGTTTCAACCAGCGACCAGATCCTCGGCTTGCTACTGTCAGTAGTGCGACCGGCGCCTCCCTCGCCGCTGCCACTGCTGCTGCTGAATTCGCTGCCATTCGAACTGCCATTGGCGTCCTTCTTAAGTCTTCGACGGGCGTTGGCGAACCAGGTGGAGATCTGGGAATGTGGGAAAAAATTTAAACTCGAGTTAATTACTGTACTTTGAGCTGCCAAATACGAGTATACACGGCTTATTAAATGCTGTAGGATTTTCAGGTTGTTATACCTGAATGCATCTTTGTATCCAGTCTTGATTGCCATTCCGTGATCCCCAGTGATCCCCACTGATACCCAGTCCCAGTTATCCACAGTTATCTGCAGTTATCCCCAGTGATCCCCAGTAATCCTCAGGGAACCTCCGTGATCCCCTGTGATCCCCTGTGATCCCCGTGATCCCCAGTTATCCGCAGTGATCCCCAATGATCCCCAATGATCCCCAGTGATCCCCAGTTATTCCTAATGATCCCCAATGATCCCCAGTGATCCCCAGTGATCATCAGTGATCCCCAATGATCCCAGAAATCCTCAGGGATAACCAATGATCCCCAGTGATCCCTAGTGATCCCTAATGATCCCTAATGATCCCCAATGATCCCCAATGATCCCCAGTGATCCCCAGAAATCCTCAGGGATAACCAATGATCCCCAGTGATCCCTAGTGATCCCTAATGATCCCTAATGATCCTCAATGATCCCCAATGATCCCCAGTGATCCCTAGTGATCCCTAATGATCCCTAATGATCCCCAATGATCCCCAATGATCCCCAGTGATCCCCAGAGATCCTCAGGGATAACCAATGATCTCCAGTGATCCCTAGTGATCCCTAATGATCCCTAATGATCCCCAATGATCCCCAATGATCCCCAGTGATCCCCAGAGATCCTCAGGGATAACCAATGATCCCCAGTGATCCCTAGTGATCCCTAATGATCCCTAATGATCCCCAATGATCCCCAATGATCCCCAGTGATCCCTAGTGATCCCTAATGATCCCTAATGATCCCCAATGATCCCCAATGATCCCCAGTGATCCCCAGAGATCCTCAGGGATAACCAATGATCTCCAGTGATCCCTAGTGATCCCTAATGATCCCTAATTATCCCCAATGATCCCCAATGATCCCTAGTGATCCCTAGTGATCCCTAATGATCCCTAATGATCCCCAATGATCCCCAATGATCCTCAGTGATCCCCAGAGATCCTCAGGGATAACCAATGATCTCCAGTGATCCCTAGTGATCCCTAATGATCCCTAATGATCCCCAATGATCCCCAATGATCCCCAGTGATCCCCAGAAATCCTCAGGGATAACCAATGATCCCCAGTGATCCCTAGTGATCCCTAATGATCCCTAATGATCCCCAATGATCCCCAATGATCCCCAGTGATCCCCAGAGATCCTCAGGGATAACCAATGATCTCCAGTGATCCCTAGTGATCCCTAATGATCCCTAAATATCCCCAATGATCCCCAGTGATCCCCAATGATCTCCAGTATTTCCCAATGATCTTCAATGATCTCTAATGATCCCCAGTAATCCCCAATGATCCCCAGTGATCTCCAGTGATTCCCAGATTCTCAGCCACCCAGCAGCGCACCTGAGCAAAGCTCATATTAGTGAGAGCGGCCAGCGCTGACTTCTCCCTCTTCGACGGGTACGGATTGTCCGCGTGCTGGCGCATCCACGCCTTCAACAGCGCGCTGGCCGCTTGGGCGCTGGCGCGCCTCCTCAGCGTGGCCGGCAGGTGGCGCCACTTCAGCGCCGATTCGTCGGCTGGCGCTTCATTCGGACGGCGCGGCAGAATCTGCGACGTCAACGACTGCTGGTCGTGGCGCTGGTGCTGCGGAGGCGGCGGCGGCGGCGGCGGCAGTGTCGGTGGTGGCAGATGCCAAGCTGGCGATGCAATTGCCTCTTGATGATGAGGATTCTGCTGCTGCTCAAGCCACTCTGCCATTGCGTAGGTGGCAAGCGTTGGCATCGGATGGCTCTGATGGAGCGGATGGTCCTGCTGTAGCTGCTGCTGCAGCACCTGCTGCCACACCTGCGCGGAAGATGATGGTTGAAACAAGTAACGTCCTGAAACAGCTTTGCTGTCTTCTCTATCCTAAGAATTTAGTGACTTCATTTTCTACCATCTCACTCTCATGTCTACTATCTCACTCTCATGTCTACCAACTCACTCTCATGTCTACCAGCTCACTCTCATGTCTACCAACTCACTCTCATTTCTAACAACTCACTCTCATGTCTACCAACTCACTCTCATGTCTACCATCTTACCCTCATGCCTACCATCTCACTCTCATGTCTATCATCTCACTCTCATGTCTACCATCTCACTCTCATGTCTACCAACTCACTCTCATTTCTAACAACTCACTCTCATGTCTACCAACTCACTCTCATGTCTACCATCTTACCCTCATGTCTACCATCTCACTCTCATGTCTACCATCTCACTCTCATGTCTATCATCTCACTCTCATCTCTCTACCATCTCGCTCTCATGTCTAACATCTTACCCTCATGCCTACCATCTCACTCTCATGTCTACCATCTCACTCTCATCTCTCTACCATCTCGCTCTCATCTCTATACCATCTCACTCTCATCTCTCTACCATCTCACTCTCATGTCTATCATCTCACTCTCATGTCTATCATCTCACTCTCATGTCTACCATCTCTCTCTCATGTCTATCATTTCACTCTCATGCCTACCATCTCACTCTCATGTCTACCATCTCACTCTCATGTCTACCATCTCACTCTCATGTCTACCATCTCACTCTCATGTCTAACATCTCGCTCTTATGTCTATCATCTCACTCTCATGTCTACCATCCCACTTTCATGTCTACCATCTCACTCTCATTTCTATACAGTCTCACTCTCTCGCTCTCTTTATTTTCAAATCTATTATCCTAATGTGGATCTCAAATCGGAAAACTTATTCTTTTTGACTATGGCAGTCTTTTGAAAACTTCTTATTCTTTAACTGCATTCGCGTACGCCGGCACTCTCTCAGCAATAAATTAGGACGAAGCGCAGAGCATTCTCATTGCAAGCTCAGCATTTCAACCCCCAACCCCCACCCTCCTAAAAAATGCAAACAGCATTGCGGGTCTGCTCAATCATTGATAGCAATCGTTTTGCAATAAATATTACTGCAGACAGTAGCGGAGAGTCTAGCCCGGGCTATAGGGGCGCCACTCAGACCCAGTTGGCTACAACCCCTGCCAGACCTGGTGTCTGCATGTCTTGTCTGCCTGTCCTCAGTTAATAAATGACTTCGGTTTTTCTAAATAGAAGCTCTCGCTTCGCTTGTCTCCAAGTGGTTGAGGTTGGGTGAGCAGTGCTAGAGAGTATTTAATTATTATCATCAACAAGCGGCTACTTGAAAAAATCTTTAAGAATTTGACGCGTGGATTCAAGTTTGTTTGATCCAGCGACTGAGATATAATTTATCTTTTTCGCTTGTTTATCTGAGAGGGGGGGTTCACAAACTCGAAATTTCACAACGTCAAAAGCACCTTCTTTCACAAGGTCGAAATTTCACAACGTAGAAAACTACTGGTACTGCATAGTTCTTGTTATAGAGTCAGTTTTCGACGTGAAATTTCTAGCTTATGAAGTATCGACCTTGTGAAATAATTTACTTTTCAACGTTGTGACATTTCGACCTTGTTAAAGCACCCCACAAACCCGAAATATCACAAACCTGAAATATCAGACACCCGAAGTATCACAAACCCGAAATATCACAAACCCGAAATATCACAAACCCGAAATGTCACAAACCTGAAATATCAGACACCCGAAGTATCACAAATCCGAAATATCACAAACCCGAAATATCACAAACCCGAAATATCACAAACCCGAAATATCACAAACCCGAAATATCACAAACCCGAAATATCACAAACCCGAAATATCACAAACCCGAAGCATCATAACTCGAAATATCACAAACCCGAAATATCACAAACCCGAAGCATCATAACTCGAAATATCACAAACCCGAAATATCACAAACCCGAGATATCACAAACCCGAAATATCACAAACCCGAAATGTCACAAACCCGAAGCATCATAACTCGAAGTATCACAAACCCGAAATATCACAAACCCGAAATATCACAAACCCGAAATATCACAAACCCGAAATATCACAAACCCGAAGCATCATAACTCGAAATATCACAAACCCGAAATATCACAAACCCGAAATATCACAAACCCGAAATATCACAAACCCGAAATATCACAAACCTGAAATATCAGACGCCCGAAATATCACAAACCCGAAATATCACAAACCCGAAATATCACAAACCCGAGATATCACAAACCCGAAATATCATAAACCCGAAATATCACAAACCCGAAATATCACAAACCCGAAATATCACAAACCCGAAATATCACAAACCCGAAATATCACAAACCCGAGATATCACAAACCCGAAATATCACAAACCCGAAATATCACAAACCCGAAATATCACAAACCTGAAATATCACAAACCCAAAATATCACAAACCCGAAGCATCATAACCCGAAATATCACAAACCCGAAATATCACAAACCCGAAATATCACAAACCCGAAATATCACAAACCCGAAGCATCATAACTCGAAATATCACAAACCCGAAATATCACAAACCCGAAATATCATAAACCCGAAATATCACAAACCCGAAATATCACAAACCCGAAATATCACAAACCCGAAATATCACAAACCCGAGATATCACAAACCCGAAATATCACAAACCCGAAATATCACAAACCCGAAATATCACAAACCTGAAATATCACAAACCCAAAATATCACAAACCCGAAGCATCATAACTCGAAGTATCACAAACCCGAAATATCACAAACCCGAAATATCACAAACCCGAAATATCACAAACCCGAAATATCACAAACCCGAAATATCACAAACCCGAAATATCACAAACCCGAGATATCACAAACCCGAAATATCACAAACCCGAAATATCACAAACCTGAAATATCACAAACCCAAAATATCACAAACCCGAAGCATCATAACTCGAAGTATCACAAACCCGAAATATCACAAACCCGAAATATCACAAACCCGAAATATCACAAACCCGAAATATCACAAACCCAAAATATCACAAACCCGAAATACCATAAACCCAAAATAGCACTTCCATCTCTTAACCGAAAACGAATCACCCACATATCTCAATGGTTTCCAGTTAAACTAAAGAATTCCTGCAGAACCTGCTCACAGCTTCTCCCTTCTCGTCGGAGCTGTTGAGGGTGAAATGAAATCGCGAATCCACAAAACACGAAAATTCAGCTCTTGAAGAGATTATGATCTAAAAGAACTTGAGCACTCAAAACAGCAGGACAGACAGACAGCGGCTTGCAGGCACCGCAAGTTTTTTTTATCTCAAACTTGTCTCAATCGTGGAGACAAAGATCTTGACACTGGCGCCACCTCTGATGCCTCAGAGATAAGGGAGGGGGCGGTGCTGGGAGGGGTTGGCCAACCCAAAAGCATGGGTATTATAAGAGGCTTAAACAAGCAAAACAGCAAAACAAGAGCTCGCTTGTTGCAGCAGCAGAGGAGGGGGGTCGGTCCATTGCTATAGCGGCATTCCATTGCTCAAGCTAAGCTGGGAGGGGGCGGTCAGCGTGTCATAGCATGAAAAATGTCATTTGTCTTCCTCGTTCAAGTCAGGGGGCTGGCTGGGCGGCGCCAGGGCTGTGACATGGCGGCGGCAACAGGGGTTGGGGGGGTCCCCCAGCTAGCCCTGACCCCATGCTGTGTCAGCGCATGTTTTGAGCTCAATTGCATGTCTGTGCAATGGACGGATGAAGTATCAAGAGCTATTAGTTGTTGAGCAGTGTCTGATGCTGGTCCCTGATGATGCAGAAGTGATTAATTTGATTAATTAGTCAATCGTCAAAAAACTTATATAGACAGATACCAGATGAGCTGGTTGATGTTTTTGAAAAGTTTTCAACTGTAACTGCATGGACAAATTGCGTCTTTTGCGCAGCTGATGATGCTAAGCTAAATAAAATCTCAGTTAGCACAGTGTGACACAGACGCTGTGTGTATCAGTTTTCATGTTGCATTGAAGTGTACAATTTCACTTGCAATACATGCTTTTTCTGCGAATATTAGCCAATAAAAAAGTCACATGATATGATGATAGAGACACGGCCGCAATTGCTGTCTGTGTGCGCTTGTGGTTCAGTGCTTGGATTCTGAAGATTTTCTCACACCATCTTTGGCCCCTGATCCCTGTCTATCTCAACCTACCGGCCTCCACTCTTATCTCCCTCTCACTCTACCTCCACTCTCACTCTTATCTCCCTCTCACCTTACCTCCACTCTTATCTCCCTCTCACCCTGTCTATCTCCACTCTTATCTCCCTCTCACCCTGTCTAGCTCTACTCTTATCTCCCTCTCACCCTGTCTAGCTCTACTCTTATCTCCCTCTCACCCTGTCTAGCTCTACTCTTATCTCCCTCTCACCCTGTCTATCTCCACTCTTATCTCCCTCTCACCCTGTCTAGCTCTACTCTTATCTCCCTCTCACCCTGTCTAGCTCTACTCTTATCTCCCTCTCACCCTGTCTAGCTCTACTCTTATCTCCCTCTCACCCTGTCTAGCTCTACTCTTATCTCCCTCTCACCCTGTCTAGCTCTACTCTTATCTCCCTCTCACCCTGTCTAGCTCTACTCTTATGTCCCTCTCACCCTGTCTAGCTCTACTCTTATCTCCCTCTCACCCTGTCTATCTCCACTCTTATCTCCCTCTCACCCTGTCTAGCTCTACTCTTATCTCCCTCTCACCCTGTCTAGCTCTACTCTTATCTCCCTCTCACCCTGTCTAGCTCTACTCTTATCTCCCTCTCACCCTGTCTATCTCCACTCTTATCTCCCTCTCACCCTGTCTAGCTCTACTCTTATCTCCCTCCCACCCGACCCTATCTCCACTCTTATCTCCCTTTCACCCGACCCTATCTCTACTCTTATCTCCCTTTCAACCGACCCTATCTCTAATCTTATCTCCCTCTCACCCTATCTACCTCCACTCTTACCTCCCTCTCACCCGACCCTATCTCCACTCTTATCTCCCTCTCACCCTACCTCCACTCTTATCTCCTCTCACCCTATCTACCCCCACTCCTATATCTCCCTCTCACCCTGTCTCCCTTCACTCTTATCTTCATCTTACCCTACCTCTATCCCCTCTTATCTCCTTCTCACCCTACACCCTTCACTCTAAATAAAAAGTCCTATTCTAAATACCTTCAAGGATTGAGAAACGCACAATGGCAACTCACCTGCACAAGGCCCATATTGAAGACGCTTTGAAAACTTTGATAAGAATCCATACTAAACCAGATTGATTGCAAACTGAACTGCTATGCTATTTCTTAGCGGTTCTGCTTTCTTGATAAGATAAGTTGCTTTTTTGCGCGATCTATAATATCTGCAACAGATGATGCTGGTGACTCAGTGCTTTAGCATAAGCAGCATATATCGGGTTTCCAGTGAGAAAGACTAATAGAAACAGGCAGCCACCCCATCACCAAGGCCCCCTCATATAGGATTAGCAGCCATACAATACGGTCGAGTTGATCACAGCAACAGCGCATTGAAGCCGCGCATTAGCAAGCAGAAACTGCATTTGCTCCAGCTGGCGGGGGATGAAGACGGAACCCCTGCCCGCAGCCCCAGCAACACCAATGGGCGCGGCTCAGAACTGCAGACTGTTCTCATTGGTTGGTGCATTTCAAGCATTCATATATTAGCTGAGTCTCAGGAAGTCCAGAGAAAGATAGTTTAGATTCTTAAAAACCTCTTGTTACAGAATTAAATGAGTATTTATTTCATGAGAATTAGGAAATTCAAATTTATTATAAATGCAATTAATTGATTGAATATGAGCATTAGAGAGATATGAGTGTAAGACAATGTGAGATTCAGAGAGAGAGAGAGAGAGAGAGAGAGAGAGAGAGAGAGAGTTAGGGAGATAAGAGTGGGAGACAGGGTGAGCTGCAGAGAGAGTTAGGGAGATAAGAGTGGGAGACAGGGTGAGATGCAGAGAGTTAGGTAGATAAGAGTGGGAGACAGGGTGAGATGCAGAGAGAGAGTTAGTTAGATAAGAGCGGGAGGCAGGGTGAGATGCAGAGAGAGAGTTAGGGAGATAAGAGTGGGAGACAGGGTGAGATGCAGAGAGAGAGTTAGTTAGATAAGAGCGGGAGGCAGGGTGAGATGCAGAGAGAGAGTTAGGGAGATAAGAGTGGGAGACAGGGTGAGATGCAGAGAGAGTTAGGTAGATAAGAGTGGGAGACAGGGTGAGATGCAGAGAGAGTTAGGGAGATAAGAGTGGGAGGCAGGGTGAGATGCAGAGAGAGTTAGGGAGATAAGAGTGGGAGGCAGGGTGAGATGCAGAGAATGTTAGGTAGATAAGAGTGGGAGGCAGAGAGAGTTAGGGAGATAAGAGTGGGAGGCAGGGTGAGATGCAGAGAGAGTTAGGGAGATAAGAGTGGGAGGCAGGGTGAGATGCAGAGAATGTTAGGTAGATAAGAGTGGGAGGCAGAGAGAGTTAGGGAGATAAGAGTGGGAGGCAGGGTGAGATGCAGAGAGAGTTAGTTAGATAAGAGTGGGAGACAGGGTGAGATGCAGAGAGAGAAATAGGGAGATAAGAGTGGGAGACAGGGTGAGATGCAGAGAGAGAAATAGGGAGATAAGAGTGGGAGACAGGGTGAGCTGCAGAGAGAGAAATAGAGAGATAAGAGTGGGAGACAGGGTGAGATGCAGAGAGAGAAATAGGGAGATAAGAGTGGGAGACAGGGTGAGATGCAGAGAGAGAAATAGAGAGATAAGAGTGGGAGACAGGGTGAGATGCAGAGAGAGAAATAGAGAGATAAGAGTGGGAGACAGGGTGAGATGCAGAGAGAATTATGCTCTTGAGTTAACAGTGTGCTTACTTCAGTATCTTATGAAAACCAAAAGAAACCCATATCCAGGCTTTGGCTCAAGTATTCCTTGGCTTTGCCCCACCATATGAGACTCAACTATTAAATATTAATACTGCCAAACAAAGCACCATAAACAGCAGCATACACTGGAGTCACACTGCACAAATGGTCAGCAATTTCAGGAAAGGAAGGTGTTAAGCGCTAATTAGAGCAGGGGAATCGGCTTGAATGAATTTTTAGTTATTGCAACAAAACTGAATGTTATTTTATAACCCAGCATCTACTGACCAGCAACTCATGACATTGTTGATAATTAGTATAATCTAATAAAGAATCTCATGAGGTAATGCAGGGTTTCTATTTATAGAAGGCATTGATCCCTCGGATGATGGATTGCATGCAGATGAAGAATTTACAGCAAACCAATTCCCTTAATTGTTTTTACATTGCGACGCTTCTGGCAAACCTGGCAGGGCTGGCAGCGGTAACTCACCTGAAGGATCAGGGAGGGTGGCAGCGGTGGCTCACCTGGAGGATCAGGGAGGGTGGCAGCGGTGGCTCACCTGGAGGATCAGGGAGGGTGGCAGCGGTGGCTCACCTGAAGGATCAGGGAGGGTGGCAGCGGTGGCTCACCTGGAGGATCAGGGAGGGTGGCAGCGGTGGCTCACTTGAAGGATCAGGGAGGGTGGCAGCGGTGGCTCACCTGAAGGATCAGGGAGGGTGGCTCACCTGGAGGATCAGGGAGGGTCGCAGCGGTGGCTCACTTGAAGGATCAGGGAGGGTGGCAGCGGTGGCTCACCTGAAGGATCAGGGAGGGTGGCTCACCTGGAGGATCAGGGAGGGTGGCAGCGGTGGCTCACCTGGAGGATCAGGGAGGGTGGCAGCGGTGGCTCACCTGAAGGATCAGGGAGGGTGGCTCACCTGGAGGATCAGGGAGGGTCGCAGCGGTGGCTCACCTGAAGGATCAGGGAGGGTGGCAGCGGTGGCTCACTTGAAGGATCAGGGAGGGTGGCAGCGGTGGCTCACCTGAAGGATCAGGAAGGGTGGCAGCGGTGGCTCACCTGAAGGATCAGGGAGGGTGGCTCACCTGGAGGATCAGGGAGGGTGGCAGCGGTGGCTCACCTGGAGGATCAGGGAGGGTGGCAGCGGTGGCTCACCTGAAGGATCAGGGAGGGTGGCAGCGGTGGCTCACCTGGAGGATCAGGGAGGGTGACAGCGGTGGCTCACCTGAAGGATCAGGGAGGGTGGCAGCGGTGGCTCACCTGGAGGATCAGGGAGGGTGGCAGCGGTGGCTCACCTGAAGGATCAGGGAGGGTGGCAGCGGTGGCTCACCTGGAGGATCAGGGAGGGTGACAGGGGTGGCTCACCTGAAGGATCAGGGAGGGTGGCAGCGGTGGCTCACCTGGAGGATCAGGGAGGGTGGCAGCGGTGGCTCACCTGAAGGATCAGGGAGGGTGGCGGCGGTGGCTCACCTGAAGGATCAGGGAGGGGTTGGCAGCGGTGGCCCACCTGATGGATCACGGAGGGGTTGGCTGGAAGCCGAAATGAAGCAAACAGCAGACAAAAAGATCTCATGGCAGACATTTCGCAGTTTCAGCAGTTGAAACCGACAACAATATCATTAACAAGAGAGGGCTGTGGAAGACACAAGCACACTTATATATATTGTTATTTTGTTAAAAAATAAAATTTTGTGCTTCTGACAAATATACTATCTTTATAATTATTGGATTTTAAAAATGATTGAACAGCAATTTGATAAAAAATATCAATTTCAATAATGACGCTTGAATGGCGATAAGAATGAGTCGAACATCTCTGGCTGAATATCGAGCAAGAAGTCGATGCTTAGTGTTTAGAATACACCAACCTTATCAAATGGTACAAAAGTACACAGGAAGCTAGTAATGAAATGTATTGAGCGCAATTAAATAAGTATTGTAATTAATTATCATATAAATTTAGTAAAAGACGGGAGATGGTGAATCGCAAAGAAACCTGGATAACATTCTCCGAGCCAATTCAGCTCACCAGATACTAGAATAACTAGAGGTCACACGCAAAATATGCGCCCCATCTACTCTTTTTCAGTAGTAATGTTAGCGTTTTCTGCTTTTACGAGTATATAAGTAAAAGTAGATATTTCAAGTTTCTATCGCCTAGGGAGGGGATTGTAGCCTAGAGTGGTTTGAGCATGGGACTTACAACTGAAAGGTCGGGGGTTCGATTCTTAACCCACTCGGAACAATTTGAGTCCTTAAGCAAATGACTCAACTCTTTATTGCTTCAGTTCACCCAGCTGTACGTAAAATGGGTGCCAACAATAGCTGCGGCTGAGCTGTCGGTTGCACATCTGCCCAGGGCAGGTGTGCGAGTAATCAGTTATTATTATAGCGAACAAGAATGAAAAAGATTGGTGCCCCAGCCTCGAGTCAGGCTTTCCTCTTGTCCGCTTGTGTCACACTTGGACCTCTCTTCTTACTGCTCTCTCATTGGCTGAGCCAGATTGGGCCTGCCCCTTAGACTGGGTTTCGTCCGTTTGACTTTGATCTCTCTCCTGACTGCCCTCTGATTGGCTGAGCCAGATTGGGACTGTCCCCCTCCCCTGGGGCTGAGTTTCGTCCGTCTGACTTTGCCCTCTCTCCTTACTGCTCTCTCATTGGCTGAGCCAGATTGGGCCTGCCCATAGGCTGGGTTTCGTCCGCCTCACTTCGACCTCTCACTTTACTGCTTTCTCATTGGCTATGTGTAGAGAGACGATGCAATCATTTCATCAGTTTGGAAAATGCTATAAATAAAACACACAACAAATAAAATAGCAGTAAGATATGGACAGTTGGTTCAGCGAAAAATGAGAAAAAATTCCAGCCAGACCGCCTTTATACTACGTTAAACAGGCTATGAAGAGTACAGTATACTAGATATAAATATTTTGATACATATATAGACAATCTTTAAAAATCAGAATTATTTATTAAAGATACAAAATGCAAAGAACACTTACATAGCGGATAGGGGCACAGTCAAAACAATAGTCGGTTATGTTTATTATTTATTGAAAGGCACACATGAATACAAGCAAGGCTATGCGTGAACATTTACTATTTACAAATTGACAAAATAGTCAAATTAAAAAGAGCCTCTATATGCATATAATAAAATAGACAAGCACCATTTATTAGTCGATGGAATAGGTAAAATGAATAACAATAAGAATATGTACATTTTTTAAAAACAAGTTCAGAGCAAAAAAATTGAATTTGTGCAAAACTGCCCCGATGGCACAGTGAATTGAGTTACAGCCGGTGCAGGAATAAATTCAATAGAAAGATTATAATGTACTTTGATTAAAAAACTAGAAGGGCAAAATGTGCAAAACCAGCTACTCATTTTTATGCAGTAGCATATATCCGAAAAAACTTAATTAAATAAAACCTCTTTCTTAAAGAGAAGAATCTTTAAAAATGTTTTAAAAATTCTACTGGCATGCAAGATAAGTAGTTGTAGTCAATCAATTTCTCATTTACACGATTTGGCAGCTGCAACTGCTGAATAGCTTTGACGCCTGAAGTGTGAATCGCCTGACAACTCTTTGGCTAACAAATGTACGGAGAATCGAATCAGGGGTCGCGACGAGGGTCTCAGTTTGATACTCCACCTATAGTCTATGGCATATACAGGCGTAGGAATAGTCTATGGCCATGCTAGCTTAACATCGCTCGTGCTTGTTTAAATGGGGAACACATATGGATTCTCATTTAGCTACAGTACCATAGACTATTTAACGTAGATTTATTATCTCAAATCAGTCAAACAATTATATAATTTTACAATCATTTGTTCGCAGCGGCCAGAGCAGGCAGTCGGCCCTGTTTATGCAAGTTGAGCAATCGAACCAGAATGCCACCCTGTCTGATCGTGTGCAACCCGGACACTTTCACCGTGTCCGGCAGAGACGAAGTGGCCGGGCAGATCATTGTTGGCCCGAATATGATACCCATATTGGCTAGGGACATTTTATTAATAGAGGAATGCTCGTCAACTTTGAGCAGATGATCGAATATGTGAGCCACTGTGCTCCGATTGGGTTCGGGCAGTTGGGTCATCAGTTCGGCGAATTTCGAGTCCTTCTCGCGATCATCTTTGATGTCCATGGCGTGCATGAGCGGCTGGTACAGCTGGGTGGTCATCAGAGGCTCAGGCAGTTCGCGTAGGAACAGCTTTAATAAGCCGGTCAACAGGTGCACGTCAACACCGTCCAGGGCGCGACAGGCCATTTCTGGCGAGGCGTCTATGGTGGCCTTGACCTCCTGCAGATCAGAGAATATTTAGTGAGTTCAGTGAATTATGGGCTGTAGTCGTTGAAGCGAGATAAGAGTGCCATTTTGAGGCTAGATAAGAGTGCCATTTCAAAGCTAGATAAGAGTGCCATTTTGAGGCTAGATAAGAGTGCCATTTCAAAGCTAGATAAGAGTGCCATTTTCAAGCTAGATAAAAGTGCCATTTTGAGGCTAGATAAGAGTGCCATTTCAAAGCTAGATAAGAGTGCCATTTCAAAGCTAGATAAGAGTGCCATTTTGAGGCTAGATAAGAGTGCCATTTCAAAGCTAGATAAGAGTGCCATTTTGAAGCTAGATAAAAGTGCCATTTTGAGGCTAGATAAGATTGCCATTTTGAGGCTAGATAAGATTGCCATTTTGAGGCTAGATAAGAGTGCCATTTTGAGGCAAGATAAGAGTGCCATTTTGAGGCTAGATAAGAGTGCTATTTTGAGGCTAGATAAGAGTGCCATTTTGAGGCTAGATAAGAGTGCTATTTTGAGGCTAGATAATAATGCCATTTTGAGGCTAGATAAGAGTGCCATTTTGAGGCTAGATAAGAGTGCCATTTTGAGGCTAGATAAGAGTGCCATTTTGAGGCTAGATAAGAGTGCTATTTTGAGGCTAGATAAGAATGCCATTTTGAGACTAGATAAGAGTGCTATTTTGAGGCTAGGTAAGAGTGCCATTTCGAAGCTAGATAAGGGTGCCTTTTGAAGCTAGATAAAGTGCCATTTTGGAGCTAGATAAGAGTGCCATTTTGAGGCTAGATAAGAGTGCCATTTTGAAGCTAAAATAGAGTACCATTTGAAGCTAGATATAGTGCCATTTTGAACCTAGATAAGAGTACCATTTTGAACCTAGATAGAGTGCCATTCACTTACCTGCAGATCCAGAGACCATTCGAGTGCCGCCTAGATAGATCCAGATATCCTGTAGATCCCCAGCTCGTCAATACGCTTCTCGATGGCCCGTGTCAGGCTTTGCACCACCCGTGGCACCCCGGCGCCGGCCGAGTCGACCAACTGGCTCAGCGGGGCGCCAAAAACAGCTGCCCGACCAGGCGGCGCCTCCCTTGTTAAGCTCAGCAGGCTGGGCACAAAATCCAGGCTCAGAGTGAGCAGTAGGGCGCTACTCCGGTCAGCCTGAGTCAGGTAATGACACTTGGCATAGTAGTCCTTCAGACTAGCGCTGTACAATCGCAAATCCAGATGGCCAACATTCACGGATCGCTTGGCCTCGTCCAATCTGGTCACAACAAACCGAATTGAAGACTCAGTGCCATCCAGCTGGATTTGGAATTCTTTCTCAAAGATTGGCTCCAGACTTTGCTCAACAAACTGGGTGGCATGGATGCGGCAGTAGTGATGGCTGAGATCGTTTAGCTCGATAGCAACACCGTAGCTGCCCGCCTGCACCAGGCCTTCGATCTTGTGAATCACCACCTGAGGGAGGGACGTTAGCAATATACCAATTTAAGCCTGCGACAAAAACATGCTAAGGCTCACGGGGAGGGGGGGAATCGCTGAGATGTCAAGGCTTATGGGGGGCATCGCTGAGGTATTGCAAAGAGAAGCTACATACTGGCTCCCCAACTGGGCGGGGGGTGGGCTGATTGCTAGGTGTCTAACGATAATTAAAGTTAAGGCCGCTGTACACTCCTGTGTGACTGCGTACGTATCCGCGAGCTTGTGCGCCTGCTAAGGGGAGTCGGCCAGAATGGGCGGTAATGCCTCTCGTCGGTTGTGTTTAAAACCTTTTCGCGCGCCGGAGCTATAAATACAAAAAACTCCGTTCCAGCCGACATGGTCAGCAGGGCTACAGATACTAGCTTTTTGAAAGAGAAAGCACTGCACCTACTTAAAACGAGTAGTGCTTCATTTTTTATTGAAAAAGTAAATCAGCTAAAACCATGGAAATTTTGCATACATTGGATTCTGAGACTCATGATGTCATCACGGAGAATGCCGAAACCGACTCGCTGCATTCCATTGCAGATAAGTAGGATTTTTTTCACCCACTCATACGATTCTGCTGCAACTCACGTGATGCGCTCGTTACTCAATAAGCTGAGTTGTCTGCAGTGAACTCTTTTGTGATTTTTATAACGGTCACATTTTCAATGGGAAATAGAAATAGACACAAATATCGCACCTTCAGAGTCCCGATCAGCCCCTCATTATCCATGTCATCCTCCGACTCTGCCGGGCTTGGCGACTTCTTCAGATAGTGATAGCCCAGATCGGTGACTCCGCGAGCGACGTACCGATGGGCGGCCAGCAGTTCAGTGGCCTCGGCCACAGTCATAGGGGCTGGCCTGGCCGAGTTCAGAGTCTGGTAGTTCTGTAGCAGGGTCTCCGAAAGCAGAGTCTCCCACTCGCGCTTCTCCAGCTCGGATGACAGCAACAGGACGTACTGCTTCTCGTTGATGCGGCCGACCTTAAGCGGCAGGCTGGGCACCGACACGATGAGCTGGCCCTGGGGTTGGTGAGGTGGGGGTGGGGGTGGCTGAGGATCTGGGAGGCTGGTGGCCCAGCAACTGAGGATCTGGGAGGCTGGCCCAGCAACTGAGGATTTGGGAGGCTGGCCCAGCAACTGAGGATCTGGGAGGCTGGTGGCCCAGCAACTGAGGATCTGGGAGGCTGGTGGCCCAGCAACTGAGGATCTGGGAGGCTGGTGGCCCAGCAACTGAGGATCTGGGAGGCTGGTGGCCCAGCAACTGAGGATCTGGGAGGCTGGTGGCCCAGCAACTGAGGATCTGGGAGGCTGGCCCAGCAACTGAGGATTTGGGAGGTTGGCCCAGCAACTGAGGATCTGGGAGGCTGGCCCAGCAACTGAGGATTTGCGAGGCTGGCCCAGCGACTGAGGATATGGGAGGCTGACCCAGCAACTGAGGATCTGAGAGGCTGGCCTAGCAACTGACGATATGGGAGGCTGGCCCAGCAACTGAGGATCTGGGAGGCTGGCCCAGCAACTGAGGATCTGGGAGGCTGGCCCAGTAACTGAGGATCTGGGAGGCTGGCTCAGCAACTGAGGATCTGGGAGGCTGACCCAGCAACTGACACTCTGGGAGGCTGGCCCAGCAACTGAGGATCTAGGAAGCTGGCCCAGCAACTGAGGATCTGGGAGGCTGGCCTAATGACTGAGGATCTGGGAGGCTGGCCCAGCAACTGAGGATCTGGGAGGCTGACCCAGCAACTGAGGATTTGGGAGGCTGGCCCAGCAACTGAGGATCTGGGAGTTGAGAACAAACGGTCAGAGGTACCGCACAGCCCTCTAGAGCACTAACTAACAAACCTGCAGTTTCTTGAGCTGGTCAAAGCTCCGATCCAACCTTCTGCTAGCGCTGGTCTTGAAGAAATTCCTCATATCGGGTCCTTTAATAGCATTTGTAGAGGCTTCAACCTTGAGCTTGGCAATCTCCGATTGCACCTGCTTGATCTTGGCTTTGAGCCCGTTAACCGTCTCTTTGCGCTTGTTCTCAAAGTCTGAGGGCAACCGCCGCTGGTCGAACAGCACGAAGGCGGACTTTGGGATGTACCACTTCAGCACCAGGTCGAACTCGCCATTGGACGCCAGCTTCTGTCGAGCGCAGACCAGCGCGTCGGTGAATAGGAACAGGCGGCGGAGCTTCTGCGAATGACTGCCGCACAGCTCCACCACCATCTGCTGCTTCAGCAGGCGCCGGGGAGCTCCGCCTGCGGCTCCACCGCTACCGTTACCAGCCGAATGGCCGCCTCCGCCGCCGCCACCTGTCGAGAGGTCTTCGAAAGCGCGGCGAACCTGGTCGCAGAAGCTTTGAAAGCCTCGACGATCGTCGTGGCTTTCCGGTGTGAGCTGGCTCTGGGAGGAAGGAGAGCAGTGTGGGTGGCATGGGCTGCTTACTGCTGATTGCAACTTCTAGTGGATGGAGTCCGACTCTTTGCACACCTGTGACTTGAGTCCTTATCTCTCCTTGAGTGACTTGAGTCCTTATCTCTCCTTGAGTGACTTGAGTCCTTATCTCTCCCTCAGTGATTTGATTTGAGTGCTTATCTCTCCCTCAGTGATTTGATTTGAGTGCTTATCTCTCCCTCAGTGACTTAAGTGATCCTTATCTCTCCACCAGTGACTTGAGTCCTTATCTCTCCCTCAGTGACTTGAGTGATCCTTATCTCTCCTTCAGTGACTTGAGTCCTTATCTCTCCAACAGTGACTTGAGTCCTTATCTCTCCCTCAGTGATTTGAGTCCTTATCTCTCCCTCAGTGACTTGAGTGATCCTTATCTCTCCTTCAGTGACTTGAGTCCTTATCTCTCCAACAGTGACTTGAGTCCTTATCTCTCCTTCAGTGACTTGAGTCCTTATCTCTCCAACAGTGACTTGAGTCCTTATCTCTCCTTCAGTGACTTGAGTCCTTATCTCTCCCTCAGTGCCTTGAGTCCTTATCACTCCAACAGTGATTTGAGTCCTTATCTCTCCTTCAGTGACTTGAGTTATCCTTATCTCTGTCTCAGTGACTTGAGTTATCCTTATCTCGGTCTCAGTGCCTTGAGTCCTTATCTCTCCTTCAGTGACTTGAGTCCTTATCTCTCCCTCAGTGCCTTGAGTCCTAATCTCTGTCTCAGTGCCTTGAGTCCTTATCTCTGTCTCAGTGCCTTGAGTCCTTATCTCTGTCTCAGTGCCTTGAGTCCTTATCTCTCCCTCAGTGCCTGGAGTCCTTATCTCTCCCTCAGTGCCTTGAGTGATCCTTATCTCTCCCTCAGTGACGTGAGTCCTTTACCCAACCAACATACCAGCATTTTGCAATTCTCCGAATGCGTAACCAGCCACTTAGCTGGCATTGCGATGGCATCGGACACGCTAATCTCCTCCATGCTGCCACCCGGATTGGCCACCGCAATCATGAACTTCTCAGAGCTGGGAGTTGCCGCGCTGTTTCCCCCGCTCTTCACGTTGGTCTTGAACATGTCGCGGAATTCTGCACTGGTCTCCAGCTTCACCAGGGCTTGCTTAGCCAGATCCAAGTGTCTGTAAAAAATCTACCGATATGTATCGAAGTACAAATAGTCAATATTGACAAAGATTGCATTACCTGGTATAATCTAGCACAACATCCCGCTGCACCAGTGACAGATACAAGTCAGCAATGGTAGTTCGCTCAGACCATTGAGGTAGTCTCGCTTCCAATGTACGAATGAATTGTTCCTGGGGTTGGGGATGGTGAGAATGATTCAATGATTAAACATTGCCTCAAATTGACTGACAGCTAACTCACTGGCAACCATTTAGGTTAGGCTTTAGGTTCAGTTTGAGTTGAGTGTAGGTTAAGTTTAGGTTTTGGGTTGGGTTTAGGTCGAGTTAGGTTTATTTTAGGTTGGGTTGGTTTTAGGCTTGGTTGGGTTTAGTTTAGGCTGGGGTTTAGGTCGAGTTAGGTTTATTTTAGGTTGGGTTATTTTAGGTTAGGTTAGGTTAGGGTTTAGGTTTGGTTGGGTTTAGTTTAGGTTTAGATTGGGTTAAGTTTAGGATAGGTTTGTTTTAGGTTGGATTTAGGTCTGGGCTGGGATAATGGCTAAGGTTAGGATCGGGCAATCAAATATCTATGAAAAATATCAATTGCAATATCAATAAAATGAGCACATTTACACACACAACTAAAGCCTCATCACCTGTATTTCTAGCAGCTCATCCAACCTATAGAACAGCTGCTGCACCAATTCCGGTTTATTTCGGCCAACCCGCAATTGCAGTGCGTTAGAATACTGCTGCAGCACCTTGAGTATATTCAAATGAAAGGTCTCCTCTTTCAGTACTCGTTGAGCAAGTTCGTAGCGCTGTCGGGACTTCTCAGACTCGGGACACGGAGGCGGCTCTGGCGGCTCGGCAACCAGCGAGCGGAGCAGCTCTTCGTACAGCGGCTCAGCGCCGGAGCTCTCAGCAGCTGGCGGCTCGCTGTACACGCTGAAACAGGCATCTACAGAGATTTTGTTGCTGCCTGAACCGCCGCTACTACTATTAGTAGCCGATGACGCCTGTTGGTGCTGCTTTCTAATTACAGGCGGAGGCGGAGGTTTCTTTCGTCTGCCCGACTGTTTGCGGCGCTGCACTTCGACAAGGGGAGAGTACTCGGGCTCCGGCTGCTTCGGCGACACCTGCTGGTAGCGATGGGTTCGAGTTTGGGCTTCTATAGTGCTTTAATAAGATGACGACTCATACAGAAGGACGGGAGAGTTTAGTTTGTTAGGTAGGAAACTTCCAGGGGACTGCTGGGCAGGTCTCCCCCACCCAACCTCATGACCCGTGATGAAAATCAACAATTCTGCTTCAGGGTGCCAAAATGAGTGCTTGTGGCGCCAAAATGAGTGCCTGTGGCGCTAAAATGAGTGCCTTCGGCGCTAAAATGAGCGCCTGCGGCGCTAAAATGAGTGCCTGCGGCGCTAAAATGAGTGCCTGCGACGCTAAAATGAGTGCCTGCGGCGCTAAAATGAGTGCCTGCGGCGCTAAAATGAAAGCCTGCGGCGCTAAAATGAGTGCCTGCGGCGCTAAAATGAGCGCTGACAACACCGATTCAGAAAATAATGTGCATGCACATGTAGAATTCTTGGCTTTGTCCCCCCCCCACACACCATAAAATGCATGGCGACGCCCCTGCCCATCTGCCCATAAAGTCACGGTAAAAATTCCCTCCTGTCCCCATGGCAATTACTATGGGGATTTTTCAATGATGCCTACGTATTTATTGACTACTAATATCTGATTCAGTCTGGTGAATTCTTACCTGTTGGTCGGCAGTCTCGTCTCGAAGGTAGTCCCTAAGCGAGCCGGTCTCCTCGCACAAGGTTTCCGTGTCCGATTCTTGGTCCGGCTCGCCTGAAGATGCCGTCTGGCCGCTGCCGGCTGCACTGTTGCTGTTGTTGCCAATGACAACGCCGTTGCTTTCCAAGAAATCGGCGCACTTTTTAGCGAATTGAACGGTGAGCTTCTCGAAGTGTAGGCGAGCTGTCAGCTGGTCTACAAGAGCTTGGCGCTCCTTGGCAAGGCTGCGAAGCGCCCGCAGCTGCTCCTGGGAGTCCGGGTAGCTGCCAATGTCGAAGGCATCTGGCGGCGAGGCCTGACTAGCGGAGCCGGCTGGCAGCCGGTCGGCAAGGAGCTGCAAATACTCCTGACGGAAGTCCATGCGCGATGGAAGCTGGCAGCCACTGGGAGGGCTGTCGCTGAATGATGGATTGGAATGCTTTGAATGTTAAACTATTTGAGTTTATTTTAATTTGAAGCTCTAGTAATATTGGCCACTCAATAACAGAGACCTAAAAAACTTTAACAATTAGAGTTCTTGATGTCCTAGGTAGGGGGTAGAGCAGTGAACTCTGTGGAAATATATGAATTTGATAGTTTTATACCTTTCGAGAGAGTAACTATTTAAGTCCTAGCATTGATTTTTAAAGCCAGATTGTTAGGGATATAGGCACAAAGTTAAGATGAATGCAGTTGTAATCATTTTTCTTATAATAAATAAATCAGACATTGTTACTAAGTGATTACTATCAATACTAACAATAATAATAATTGACAGATATGCAAAAACAGTTCAGCTATAGCTTTTGAATAGCTTTTGTATATAAGGGCTATATATAGCTATTCAGTCCAAGGACTAGGGGTTGCCACACACCCTCAACTAAACCAGCTAATGCTAGCACCCATTTTACTACTGTGTAAACTAAAGGAAGGAAGTGAAGCAATGCAAAGTTTAGTGTCTTGCTCAAGGACACAAATTATTTTAGTGGGTTATTTCCTTTTGTGAAAAAGCAGCTACGAGTGTAGTCTGCTTGTTTAAAGTGGTAGAAGAGCACATGAGAGCTATCAAAGCTCTGATGTCTGTATTTATATTATAAATCAATACTCACACGAGTGCATGCATATACTAGTAGCTACACGATGAACACTTGTTGACAATTTCCTGCACATAGAGACTGTCAGCCAATAGCTTGGTCTGTGTGCTAGTCTGATTTATTGTCCTGTTCATTGAGCACACCTAGTGCCACCAAATCCTGGCCTACCTAGACCAGCTATGCTGTGATGCTTGCATAGCGGGCTCAGCCCTGGCTATAGGGCAACCAAGGATCTCCCAGCTTAGCCAGATAGGCGGCTTAGGCCCAGGTACTTGCTTGGCCAACCAAGGTGGTTGCTTGTCTGTCAGCTGAGGGTGGTACTAAAGCAGTAGTGACTGCTAAATTCTTCTTTTTCCCTATGGCTACCTTGCATATCTGGCAGGTGAGTTGCTCCTGAGAAGACTTAGTTTTACTTATTTCAATTTTATTTGGCCATTGTCTTGCAGTTTGATATTAGATTTTTCCTGTGCTTAGCCTAATTTTCTTGTCTACACATTAGATCCCTATTTTCTGTGCATTGGTCCTTTGTATCCCTTCTTTGGTTTTTATTAATTTTTTTATTGCTTATCTGGTTTTTTGTAATTGTCTATCTCCTGTGTAGTGACCTTCGCAAAAGTTTGATGCATTAATTATGAATTATTTATTTCTAGAAATTTCCCCGTAGAGTACAAATTAAATTCTCGAAATTTCTTCTCACAGTAACTAATTCTAATACTCACATTTATAAATATTCAATGTATAATTTATTACAGTAAGGCAGTACTACAAATAATGCAAATCTAATAGGAATCAATAATTAATATTTGTTTTGTTAAAATGCTTAGAATTTTCTTGAAGTTTCCGGCGATGCTCCTGATGGCTATAAATATACGGTGCCCACAGCGGATAATCCTTACTTCCTTACTTCCTTCCTTATTTCTTACTCCGCTGTTTTTTTAAACAAATATAACAAGAACCACCACCTAGCTCTTTCCTTTTCTTTTATTTACTTTAAATCCTTACAACTGGTCCAGTGAGGCGCCGTCAACATATCTTGGATTGGGGGGCACACGCCCCGCCAGCGACAGCATCATGGAGCATCAGCATTACTGTAAATAATTAGCCAGCATCACCACCTCCATCGCCTCCATCATCACAGCCATCAACACAAGAAGCATCGTCATATCCGAGCACATCACCACCGTCGGCATCAACGGGTCGAAGCGTCCAACACCAACCAAAGAAGTTAATCACCATGCGCCTATTGCCGAATTTCTTCCATAGTGCAACACAGGACTCTGTCGATGACCAACTTCTAACATGCCAACACGGGCTAACCAAGGCCGTTCTACAGAGTTCCATGTGCATCAGCAATCCAGCGTCACCGCGTATTTTCCTCCAGCAGCTACCATCCGAAGTCCGGCCAGCATCATCAGGGAAGTCATCACCCAGTGCAGAGGCCTTCCACAGTGAAGTGATACATTTTGACTCAAGAAAGTTCCCATCCAGATTGAATGTATTTTAACCAATGAATGCGCTCCAAATAGCAAAAGCTGAGGACACAACCCCAACCTCAACCAATGAAAAACAGTTATGTACCATCCAATGCGATCAAGACTGAAAAGTACTATAAAAGCTCATGTTAACCAAGCAAGAAGCTCGCCCCTTTTCTCGCTCCGCCGCTCCTCGCCTTTTCTCTCCTTCGCCCTTCTCCTAGCCTACCTCCTTTTGACTAATTTTGATTAACACAATTAGGGTCTCAACCCAAATGCTAAAACTGATAAATTGACTCACTAAAGCTAAACCAACACCCAATCCACGTTCTACAATAGACTGAACCTTCGGTTCACCCGAACAATTAGAAACACCTTGTCAACGACAACTCGATGATGCGACATGGCCAGCCAACTCATTTCCATCGCAGATTCCAGTCTGCCTGTGCGCTCCTCTGCGCTGCGCCAGCCGCAGAGCGACTACCTGCCTCAGATTCCGCGGCGCCTTGTTTGGGAGTTGTCTGTCTGCACTTTGGCATTCTCCGCAGGTCGCGCAGCCCAAGTGACAATCCGCCGTTCTGGAGCATTGCAGGAGGACGCAGGAGTGGACCGGCCCTTCGTTCGTCCATTCAATACAGCACAACCGACGTCAGCCATTCAGCCAATACAGCAGCATGCGTCTCGTGCGCTTCCCTGCTGGTTCTCTCGGCCCACAGAGCGACAGCCCACCTCCAGTAGTCTGGTTCGCCTTGTCCAGGGTGTCGCCTGTCGGTATCAGCATCCTTACAGTCGGCCACATGACCGATCATATGCCACCGGGAGCGTCAGTCGAGGATGCGAGTGGATTAGGCAGCGTGCAGCATCTACTGCAGACTTTCATCATCCTATCGAACATTAGCTACTACACCATACCGTACGCCAACTAAATGCATATCCAATCCTATTGACTATTGCCAATTTTCATAGGGACTCCGTCTTTCGTGGGGGGAACTGTTGTAGTGACCTTTGCGAAAGTTCGATGCATTAATTATGAATTATTTATTTCTAGAAATTTCCCCGTAGAGTACAAATTAAATTCTCGAAATTTCTTCTCACAGTAACTAATTCTAATACTCGCATTTATAAATATTCAATGTATAATTTATTACAGTAAGGCAGTACTACAATTAATGCAAATCTAATAGGAATCAATAATTAATATTTGTTTTGTTATAATGCTCAGAATATCCTAGAAGTTTCCGGCGATGCTCCTGATGGCTATAAATTAACGGTGCCAACCGCGGATAATCTTTACTTTTCCTTACTTTTTACTCTGCTGTCTATTAAACAAATATAATAAGAACCACCGCCTATCTCTTTTCTTTTTCTTTTATTTACTTTAAATCTTTACACCTGAATAATTTGATATAAATTGAACAACTCTGCCTATTAATATTAACAACTGTTCTAACTACAATATGACTACCTTCTCCTGGAAACCAAGGACCTGGCAAATGGAGTACCAAAGAGAAAACTTATTAAGATTCAATGGCACAATTATTTGGCTTATTTCACATAAACTCAATGCCAGCGGCAATTTAAATTTATTAAACTAGGCCTACCCAACTTAAACTATCAAATTTTATCCTCACCTTACTTATAAAAAGGCATTTCAACAAATCTTTATAAATACTGATTTTTTCACTATAAATAATATTGCTAAAAAAGAATAAAAATCATCCAAATTATCTGCCAAAAAAATTCTCATATGCAATTCAAAAAAGGTCATTGATTATCATTTATTGTTGCAACATTGGCATAGTTTTGGGAATGGATATACACTTTTTTGCATTTAATTATAGGCCCTAATATTTTAAATTTTGTTTGGGCATATACTTAGCATGATCAGGACTAGGGCAGTTTAGGACTTAGCTAATCATCTATTTATTCAAGTTACCTATTTAAAAGAATTTTTTTAGCAAAATATGCTTTTTAATAAACTTAATATTAAACTTTTATGGCAATCCTACACTTCCGTTTGGTAAATTATTTTAACATTTGAATTCGTACCACCGAGTCAAATGACGTCAATTGGCAATGTGTCTATGGCCAAAAGTTTGAGCGAACAGAGTTTAAGGGGGTGTCAGTTTAAGGGAGCTGTTGCTTGTGAGCTGCTTGTTTTTTGAGCTTCAATTTCTCATTTCCTATCGGCTGCACTTCGTAGATCCAGCAGACCCAATAGTCCACACCAACACCGTGGAGGGCACATAGGCCCACGCAAAGTGCAAGATCTGCAACATGCATAGCACGAGCGATGCTCTCTTCAATGCACACATTGAGGAATTCCTCTGGCATTGTCTATATCCCCAATGTCCATTTGGGGCTATCCTGTACTGGATTGGACATTACTATCCATTATAGACACCTTAATGACCTGCAGACACACTCTAAGTGACTATGCACTCTAACAGACTGCTACCATGTTCCACTGTTTCAGTTTTGTTTGGTTACATTGTTATTTAACACGCCTGTTCAAAATTCAGTGTCAAAATAATTTACCGAACGGAAGTGTAGGATTGCCACTTTTATATTTATTAAAACTAGTCTATTAATATTAGGAAATTGTAAATTGTAATATCATGTAGGCCTAAATTTAAATTTATATTAATAAAAATCAGACATAATTTGATTCTTAGAGTTAGACAAACATTCAGACTAGATTCTAGACTTGATTCTTAGATAAACATGATTTGTATTTTCAGACATGAAGACATGATTTAATTTAGTACTTAATAGGCCTAGCTAAACATTTGGTCTTTTTCAATAAAATATAAAAAAAGTTATACTTATATCATTTTATTTAAAATGTCTTCATTTCACAGTTTCATATTAGGCTAAGATTAAAGGCACTTTTCAAGCAAAATGGTTAGAGCCTTATGGTATGGAAAGTAAAATAAAAGATAGGGCCTAGGACTAACAAAAACATGATTAACTAGGCTAGGCCCTATATAGATGGGCCACTTCTTTCCAAATTGGGTTGTCGTTATTAGTAGTAATAAATTTCAGATTTTAAATTTAAATTCAACTACTGGCTAGTGCTAGGCCCTAGGCCCCTTGGGTCTAATTAAAACTGTAAGTTAAACTGTGAAATGCTCAATTAAACTGTAATGTTAGTAGAACACGAAATAAACAATAGGGCCCCTAATATGGTTTCAAAATCATGAACTGAATGACAATGACATCAGCCAGTAATTTCATCCACATACCACAGGATCATAGGCCCTACAGATCCAGGATGTGATACTGGCATTTTTGCTAGCCCTATTATTTAAAGCATACAAAGATTCAACGAAAAAGGGTTTCGTGTTGTTTGTTTAGTTAATTAAAAGTTACTTTAATTTCGAAAGATGATTCTGTAGGCAGGGTGAAGCGAGTGAATCTCTGATATACCTATGCTTTACTGGGCTTCCGTGAATTACCCTGTTTAAGTGACTCGGCAACTTCAACTGACTGTTTTTCTGACTTGTGACACTTATGCCGAACCTGGAAAGTGACAAAAACAGGGTGAAATAATTTAGCGAAAGGCAAAATAATATCGCGAAGTAAACTATAACTATGCCGAAAAAAAACAATCTCAATCAAGAATTTCACTTTCGCTAGTTCGTCGTAAAATTTTCTATGAACCCAAGAGTTATAATAATAATATTTGCTAAATACGATAAAAATATGACAAAACGTTCAGTAAGTAATTATAGTGCACCTAAAAACTGTTTCTTTTACTAACTTGTAAAAAAAAATTTTTCGAATTCAAATGGTACGAATTTAAATGGTTTCCGGCAGTTATCGCCCCGCGATGCGAGTGAATTAAAACATAAAACCATAGCTAAGATATCGGTGCTTCTGGATTGGTTTGGTTTGTGCTTAGATACGTAAAACAAAGTCAAAGTAGAGCCTATGTGTTAGCTGTTTATTAACAGAAAGAAAACCATTGTTATGGACTTCCAAAGAAATTGCTTTATAATACTCTTTTGCTTCTTTACATTTGGCCTTATTAATGTCGCGTATTCGTTTACTGGAGAAGGTAAGTACTTTGAATGATGACAAGATATGCATCACTAGTCTACCTAGTTTTAGACTGGAACATAGTTTTCATATTATTCCTCAACCCTTGTATTTTATACAAGTATTTTATGTTAGTGTAGTGTGTTCATAACTAGGCCCTAGTTGACTGTCAAGAATGACTTAACTCATAATTGTATATCATAAAATTTTACATAGTACTCAGCTCTTTAAAAGTACTATAGTTTATTTAAACAAGTGCTAGGGCTTTAAAATTGCAAAGAAAATAGGATCAACTTTGATTATTAACTAGGCCTATAGTGCTATACAAAACTATAAGTATAACATTTTAAGAAAATCTGATTTATTCATTAGAAAATGCCAAAATGGACAAAACTATCTTCAAAGGGAGATATATCCCATTGAAAAAAGTACTTTAAGAAGTTGGTCCTATTTTCAAAACTTATTGGATGGGCCTAACATTCATAAAGCTCATTAGATAGCCTACTGCAAAGTTGATCCTTTTTATGATTTTCAGTTTTTGACACTTCAGTTGTTCAGTTTTTGCAAACCAAAAATATTATTAAAAAGTACGATTTTAAATAAAATAGTAGCTTACAATTATTGAAATATAGCCACATAATTAGAGGTTGGACAGGATTGAAATCTAGGTAGGATCGGGATCGGGAATAATTTTTTTCTTGGGATCAGGATTGGGATCGGGATCAAGTTTTTTAGTGTATTGTCCATGTAAAGTTAAACAAAATTGAGAAAAGATTGTCAAGATCAAGAAGTAAAACACAACAAAATTGATATGAAGTTTTGTAACCAACAAAATAAATAATGTAACAAGTACAAGTTAAAGCAAAATACCTTCAAATAATCACTAATTCTATAAATTTTTAATCAAAAGACCTGTTCCCAAATCTCAAGTTTTTTAGGGTTGGGATTCTGGTCTTGCGGGAATTCAATTTTCTTTAGGATCCCAAGATTTTGGGATTGGGATTGGGATCCCGTCTGACCTTTACACATAATATATGCAAGTCTGATATATTTTCTTTTAGGTCTAAAGTAGGCACTTTGTCATTAGGGCCTATGGATTTGCTATTATAACTCTAGTTGCTAACATTTAGTCTATGTGTAATGTATCTTAATATCTATTTTAAAAGTAATCAAATTTTGTACTTATTTCACATTGTGCATTATTTGTATTTGTATTTGATTTATATTTTATTATATTTTTTATTTTATGTATCTCTATAGTATAAGTTTGCATAACTGGTTTATAACATACTTTATTTTATTGCTCAATATTAGCTAATATATAATAAATTGTTGCATTGCTTATAAAAGTTCGCCATTCTGATTTAGCACCTCTCAATTGAAAATTCAAATCATGGTCTTCAGCTATTTGTTTGATTATATATGCATGTAATGTGACTAGGGATTGATAAGCAGTGGGACAGGAGTGTTGACTTTCCTGCTTGCACCAAGTGTAAAGTAAGGCTAGCTAATATATCTTAGTATATAATAGAACATAGGTTTAAAGGTGCTGATTACCACAAACTTAAAAGGGTAAGTTTGATATTTTGTACAGGAACATTTCATTGAGCAAGATGATGTAGGTTGAGGGTGGCTAAAGAAAATATAGCTAGATATTAAATACCATGTGTTTCTAGCAATGAGTATAGCTTGACAATTCCAAACAAGTTAAATCATTATAGTTGGGTAAGCGTACCAGTTGTTTTGATAACAGATATTTTGGTGACAAAGATAACTCAGAAGTATTTACTAGACATTGTTGCACTTAACATATTAATAAACAAACAAATATATAAACAAAATTAAATACAGTAATGCCTAACCATTTCAAATTACTGTAAATTTTTAAGTTCAATATCCTTTAAGATTTTCAAGGTAATTTTCTATTTAAAAACAGAATGGCTATAACTAAAATTGTATTTTTTGTTACCAAAATGACTTGCTTGTCACTAAAAAAGACTGTCATTGAAATTTCTTGTTATTGAATTGACTATAATCCTTATAGTTCATGGCTCTGCCAAAGCACTTACCAATGCGATAATTTATAAGTAAATAGGACTATAAATACACAATTCATAGAGCAATGAAAGTCAGTCTATATTTATAATTGCTTTAATAGCAATTTGGAATAAATTCATTTTACCATTAATTATTGCTATTGAGATAGGGATGGAGAAAAAAAATGAATGAACTAACGCTTTGAATTGGGGTTTTCTTTGAAAACCAATTCGTGTTGCATTTGCACAAATAAAGCTGGAAATTGCACAGAAGAATCACAACAAAATCTTTCTCCTGTTTTACTCCAACAGCCGGGTTCTCAAGTCCAGGGGGAAGGTAGTTGTAATTGTAGCAAAGCGGTCTTGTAGTGGTGTGGCTGTTTAATTAATGAAACACCAAAGATTCTGACACTGTAGCTTAATATGTAGATTTGCTGAGCTAGTGACTTTCAGTAGGGTAGTTGCTGCCACCACTGTAATTTACGTAGTATGGAACAATTCAGTCTCGGAGCTTTCTTTGATCTAAGAACTGTGGTTATTTTATGCCCCACGGGCAAATAACTCAAGAAATATTATGGCTTTGGTTCAATGGATAAATATTAGGAAGTTCAAGTTTATTGTGTTGCATTATTATTTAGCAGGCTGGATAAATTAAAAAAATTACTTAATCGACTCGACACTATGAGGATGAGACAGGGGAGTGGAAGGATAAGCCAGCGGTAGCAGAAAATCATGTTGCATTGTGTTTAAATATATAAGAGGAATAATGGTTTACAAATTGAAGCATCAGCTGGACATAAACATGGAAGCAAATTCTCGCAAAGGGGCATATCGCGGGGCAGCATTAAACACATAGAAAAAAACAAAAACTACAGCTCTTGTCCAGCATCCGGTAAGCAAATGCATAATGAGGGAAATGTGCAAATTTAACGTTGGGAGTGACATCACTCCAAGTAATGGAAAAATGCAAAATTTCAACCCTAGCATGCAAAAATTCAAAATCAAAAAAATTGCAAATTAATTACTTCGTGCCAACTTGCCTGCCACACTATTAACAAGTTGTTAATAAGTAGTAAAATAGACATACTATAGACTAAATATTTTTATTCATTATTATTTGGTATTTCAATTAGTTCTATTAAATATTCAAAGCAATTGGTCTTAGCTGGACCTCTTATTACCTGGCTAAATATATTGGGTTGGCCAGGTGTTGAGCATATATGAAAGTGATTCTTGAATGAGTCCTAAAAGCTTATTTACCAAGCATTATAAGTGCAAAAAAAGCATAAAATAAAAAAACAGGAAACTGTTTAAAAGCTTAATATATATATTTAATGATTTATTAAAAACCTAAAAGTAAGTCTACATGTATAACTATTATAGTTTTATTGCCTATTATAGTTTTTAGTTTTATAGTATTTTTGTCTATATAGTTTTTGTTATATTAAGAGTTTTTATATTTAGAAATATGCTTGAAAATGCATTAACAAAGTAAGAAAGTTATGAGCTATAATCCCTCTCCTTATCACATAAGGCCTAATGCTTGAAGTTGCTATGAAATCCATGTTCATTGCACACTTTACACCCTAGAGCTGAGGGTTGGCCACATGTGACCTACAAAGCCTCTCTATTTGGCCTTTGGGTCCTTTGAAAGTTTTCTTTTCTTTTGATACTACAGAAATCTGGCCTGCCTAAGGTTTGTCTCTTCTCACCTGTCTTAATTCTCCTCTCTCCTATCTCCCTTCTCTTTTCTTCTCTTCTGTCTCTCATACTCTACCCTCTCACCTTTCCACTCTAATCTGACCTGCAGCCATAAGCTGAATTCTTTATCTGGCCCTTAAGGTAAAAAAAGTTTGTCGACCCCTTCCCTAAAGAGTTCTAGAGGAACAAGTAGTATCAGCCTGCTACTAAATGATTGTCAGTTTAAAATGCAGTCCATTGATTTTTAAGCTCATATTTTTCAACCTGTACTCACAGTGGTCATGGATTCCTGCTACGATACAACCAGGCGAGGCTATGGCTTTCGTGTTACCAATGGGCCCATAGTCTCCAATGTGAACTGCTCAATGTACTTTGAGACGCCAAATCCTGAGCTGTACTTTGTTGTCCGACTGAATTCTATTAAACTGGCCAAGATTGGCAAGAGCTGTCCAGCGTTCACTGTCTATCAGTTTTCCACCTGGAGAGAGGACCCAGTCCCAGACGAATTGCGAGGTTCTGAAGTCAGAGTACCAGCCGATCCTGCCGCTCTCATGCACTGTAACTGTTCCAACTACCTGGAGAAGTGCTCAGATTTACAATTCGATGAGACAAAATCTCCTGGCTTGAAGATTATGCTCACTTATAATCCAGACGATAAGGCTCGCACTGTGAATCGCAAGGAGGCCTTCGATGTTACTATTAGTAGCTTTATGCGTGGCGCTTCGTTCACCTGCAAAGAGGGCTACTTCCTGTGCTGGCACTACAAGTACAGGTGTGTGTGTGTGTGTGTTAGCCTGCGCTCTAGGCATGCTTACAGAGTTGACTGTTTGCCATTCTCCCAGTCGCTCATCTGTCACCATCGAAGTCCCTTATCTGCCACCATCCCAGTCCCTTATCTGTCACTCTCCCAGTCCCTTATCTATCACCCTCCCAGTCCCTTATCTATCACCCTCCCAGTCCTTATCTGTCACTCCCAGTCCCTTATCTGTCACCCTCCCTATCCCTTATCTGTCACCCTCCCAGTCCCTTATCTGTCACTCTCCCAGTCCCTTATCTGTCACCCTCCCAGTCACTTATCTGTCACCCTCCCAGTCACTTATGTCACCCTCCCAGTCCCTTATCTGTCACCCTCCCATTCACTTATCTGTCACCCTCCCAGTCCCTTATCTGTCACCCTCTCATTCACTTATCTGTCACCCTCCCATTCACTTATCTGTCACCCTCCCATTCACTTATCTGTCACCCTCCCAGTCACTTATCTGTTACCCTCCCAGTCACTTATCTGTCACCCTCCCAGTCACTTATCTGTCACCCTCCCAGTCCCTCATCTGTCACTTTCCCAGTCTCTTATCTGTCAGTGTCAAGTGTCACCCTACTCTAGTTCTAAGCTCCAAGACTGAAGCGGCAGTCCGCACTCCCATTCCCAATCCTCAGGTGCCTGCCAGAGTCACTGCTATGCGACAATTACGACAATTGCTTTGACAACTCTGACGAGTTCGCTTACTCCTGCACTGGTCGCATTGCTGGCATGATTCTGCCAACCTTCGTTGTCATGCTGCTTGGTAACTTAGCCTAGATTTCTTCTAGTTCTCTTTTTTTATTGTGTGTAGTATTCGTGAATAACTAAATGGATCGCATATAGAAGTCAATTGGCAATTGCTGTAAAACTTTCTCATTTCAGCCCTCATAGTTGTGCTGGCCATTATCATCTGGGCTGCTGTGGTTCTGATCAGGCGTAGAATTGCCAATAAGAATTTGGCTCGCAGTAAGTGAATTCTGTTGTTATCACTGTGAATGGTGTTTTTTTACCGTGAATGTAGTTATTATTACTTTGAATAGTCTTATTGTTACTGTGAATGTGGTTATTATTACTGTGAATGGTTGTTATGATGTTATTATCATTGTGAATGATGTATTTTCACTGTGAATGGTGTTATTGTCACTGTGAATGGTGTTATTCTCACTGGGAATGGTGTTATTTTCACTGTGAATGGTGTTATTATCACTGTGAATTGTGTTATTGTTACTGTGAATGGTGTTATTATCACTGTGAATTGTGTTATTGTTACTTTGAATGGTGTTATTATCACTGTGAATGGTGTTATTCTCACTGTGAATGGTGTTATTATCACTGTGAATTGTGTTATTCTCACTGTGAATGGTGTTATTATCACTGTGAATGGTGTTATTCTCACTGTGAATGGTGTTATTCTCACTGTGAATGGTGTTATTATCACTGGGAATGGTGTTATTTTCACTGTGAATGGTGTTATTATCACTGTGAATTGTGTTATTGTTACTGTGAATGGTGTTATTATCACTGTGAATTGTGTTATTGTTACTTTGAATGGTGTTATTATCACTGTGAATGGTGTTATTCTCACTGTGAATGGTGTTATTATCACTGTGAATTGTGTTATTCTCACTGTGAATGGTGTTATTATCACTGTGAATGGTGTTATTCTCACTGTGAATGGTGTTATTCTCACTGTGAATGGTGTTATTATCACTGGGAATGGTGTTATTTTCACTGTGAATGGTGTTATTATCACTGTGAATTGTGTTATTGTTACTTTGAATGGTGTTATTATCACTGTGAATGGTGTTATTATCACTGTGAATGGTGTTATTATCACTGGGAATGGTGTTATTTTCACTGTGAATGGTGTTATTATCACTGTGAATTGTGTTATTGTTACTTTGAATGGTGTTATTCTCACTGTGAATGGTGTTATTATCACTGTGAATTGTGTTATTGTTACTTTGAATTGTGTTATTCTCACTGTGAATGGTGTTATTCTCACTGTGAATGGTGTTATTGTTACTGTGAATGGTGTTATTCTCACTGTGAATGGTGTTATTCTCACTGTGAATGGTGTTATTATCACTGGGAATGGTGTTATTTTCACTGTGAATGGTGTTATTATCACTGTGAATTGTGTTATTCTCACTGTGAATGGTGTTATTATCACTGTGAATGATGTTATTATCACTGTGAATGGTGTTATTATCACTGTGAATGGTGTTATTCTCACTGTGAATGGTGTTATTATCACTGGGAATGGTGTTATTTTCACTGTGAATGGTGTTATTATCACTGTGAATTGTGTTATTGTTACTTTGAATGGTGTTATTATCACTGTGAATTGTGTTATTGTTACTTTGAATGGTGTTATTATCACTGTGAATGGTGTTATTATCACTGGGAATAATGTTGTTATAACTGTGAATGGTGTTATTATTACCGTGAATGATGTTATTATCACTGTGAATGGTGTTATTATCACTGGGAATAATGTTGTTATAACTGTGAATGGTGTTATTATTACCGTGAATGATGTTATTATCACTGCTAATGGTGTTATTATCCGCTGCCTAATAAACATTCACAGACGAATGGGGCGAAGTAATCAAGACTTCGGATTACCCACCAGCGGACGATCCCGGTATGCCGGGCTCCATGTCCTACCCTATGGAGAGCCTGCCTCACGCCGGCTCCTCTGCCGTCTTCGAGGACATTGGCGGCAGCACCTCTAAGCCGATGATGTGATCTGTGGATGGGAATTTTTTCATTCGTTTATTACTTAATATTTAGTACAATTTGTGCTGATAAACTGCGAAGTGAGTGTGTTTTCGGCTCTGGTTTAAAAGTCACCTGGAGATATTAGGGGATCAATATCCCAATTGTCACCCGGGGATATTAGGGGATCAATATCCCAGTTGTCACCCGGGGATATTAGGGGATCAATATCCTAATTGTCACCTGGGGATATTAGGGGATCAATATCCTAATTGTCACCTGGGGATATTAGGGGATTAATATCCCAATTGTCACCCGGGGATATTAGGGGATCAATATCCCAATTCTCACCTGGGTATATTATGGGAATCAATATCCGAATTGCAACATGTAGATCAATATTAAAAAAGGCTCATAAATTAGACGTTTAAGGACCAGAAAATTTTAAGCATTCAACAATAGTTTAAATTCACAAAAACTTTTGGCTGTTTTTTGTTGTAAATATCCCCAAAACTTGTTGACTATTTAATAAACTAAAACTTAAATATCCCTTCGCTAATCAAGACCATCTTTTTAGAAAATTTTATACTTTTCCATTAATTGCGATATCAGCGTTTGTGCTTTGAAGCTTTCTTTGTTGTTTTCTCTTATTTACAAGTGACATTTGAAGGTCATAAAACAAACAATTATCAAAAAACTGTGTTGTCCCCCAGTGTGCTTCCTGTTGTACTTTTAAATTAAAGCGTACTGTATAAAATTTTTATATAATGTTTAAATTTTGATTCGCTAGACTCTGCTTCCATTTATTATTTAAATTTTTTGTACTTTCCAATCGCTAAAACATTCCTTCCATCATTCGTTGTTGCTTCAAATTTTAAATACGAGGTTGCTTTATTGGCCTTTTAATTTGCTACAACGACAATATATTAATCTACTTTTAACTTTTTGTCAGGAAAAATATATTTAAAATTAGCTTTTTGCTATTGTGTCCTTCCATCTTCCAAACCAATTCATCTTTTTTTAAGGCTTAATATTTATTACTGGGATTAGTGAGGCATCTTAATATTATTATTAGAAGGGCCTATCAAGATTATGATTATGAATGTTTATTGAGATTGAAATTAGGAAGGCTTATTAAGATTGGGATTAGGATTATGGATGTTTATTGACATTGGGATTGTCAATGTTTATCAAGATTGGGATTACGAATATTTTTTCGATTGGGATTAGGATTGTGGATGTTTGTTTAGATTGGGATTAGGATTATGGATTTTTATTGAGCTTGGGATTAGGCTTATGAATGTTTATTGAGCTTGGGATTAGGATTATGGATGTTTATTGAGATTGGGATTAGGATTATGGATGTTTATTGAGATTGGGATTAGGATTATGGATGTTTATTGAGATTGGGATTAGGATTATGGATGTTTATTGAGATTGGGATTAGGATTATGGATGTTTATTGAGATTGGGATTAGGATTATGAATGTTTATTAAGATTGGGATTAGGATTATGGATTTTTATTGAGATTGGGATTAGGATTATGGATTTTTATTGAGATTGGGATTAGGATTATGGATGTTTATTAAGATTGGGATTAGGATTATGGATGTTTATTGAGATTGGGATTAGGATTATGGATTTTTATTGAGATTGGGATTAGGATTATGGATGTTTATTGAGATTGGGATTAGGATTATGGATTTTTATTGAGATTGGGATTAGGATTATGGATGTTTATTGAGATTGGGATTAGGATTATGGATGTTTATTGAGATTGGAATTATAGATCTTTATCAAGATTGGGATTATCAAGGCTTATTAAGATTTGGATTATGAAAGCTTATTGAGATCATGATTAAGATTCAATTTGGATTATATAAAAAGCGAGCCTTTCAGTTAACTAACGAAACATAAATTCAAATGCATGGTGAAAATGTCCTCAGAAAAGGTGACTTGTCCGTTTGACAGTGTCCACGTGGTGGAGAGGCACAAGCTGATCACGCACATGTCCCGCTGCATCAAATCCTACAAGGGCGGCAGTCACACGCCCATGCACTGTCCGCTGGACTACTCTCACGTTGTTGAGGCTGGCAAGATGAACGAGCACCTAATGACTTGTTCGCAGGTTTGTGCCATTTTAAAAAAAATATTTGCTTTATTCTGTCCATTATAATCGTCTTTAGATCCCGTTAGAATCGCTCTTGGATCCTAATTAAAATTGCTCTTAGATCCCCGTTAGAATCGCTCTTAGATCCCAATTAGAATCGCTCTTAGATCCCAATTAGAATCGCTCTTAGATCCCAATTAGAATCGCTCTTAGATCCCAATTAGAATCGCTCTTAGATCCCAATTAGAATCGCTCTTAGATCCCCATTAGAATTACCCTTAGATCCTCAGTAGAATCGCTCTTAGATACCCGATTCCCCATTAGAATCGCTCCTAAATCCCCATTAGAATCATTCTTAGATCCTCAGTAGAATCGCTCTTAGATCCCCATTAGAATCGCTCTTAGATCCCAATTAGAATCGCTCTTAGATCCCAATTAGAATCGCTCTTAGATCCCCATTAGAATTACCCTTAGATCCTCAGTAGAATCGCTCTTAGATACCCGATTCCCCATTAGAATCGCTCCTAAATCCCCATTAGAATCATTCTTAGATCCTCAGTAGAATCGCTCTTAGATCCCCATTAGAATCGCTCTTAGATCCCCATTAGAATCGCTCTTAGATCCCCGTTAGAATCGCTCTTAAAACTTCATGATAATCGCCCTTAGATCCATATTAGAATCGCCCTAAGATCCCAATTAGAATCGCCCTTTGTAGTACATTAAAAGCTTTCAATTTTATTGCTACATACTACTCGCACGCATCAGTAGTAAGTATGCAGCGTAATCAGCTTCGTATATTTTTTTCCTATTGTCTAGCTAGCCCTGGCCGTTCCGCTGCTAAGCGTGAATCTGGGCTCCGATGTGGTCACTGGCAACCTGCAGCTGCCCGACCAGCCCAGCAGCATCAACGATCTGGTCACGGGAGAATGGGACGCTCCTGAGGAGCAGGCGGGGCCCGGCTTTGCCAACGATTACTACTATGCTGACGATTTGTCTACAGCTGACTATGCCGATACTGCTAGCGCCTATTCTAAAGGTCGCGCCGCCTCTGAGGTGACCAGCAATTATGGCTACCTGCCTGCTGGCGGCGGACTCGGCCGCGGCCGCGGTCGCGGACGCTCCCTAGACGTTGGCGGAGACGCCCGTGTCGGCTTCGTTGATGACGGTTGCAGCGGGTCGCTGGGCGGCGATCGGCAGGTTGGCGAATACCGACCGGGCGACTTGGTCCCGGGCGGGTACACTCTGAAGCGCCTGCCCTACCCGCCAGGCTACGGACCCAGGGGCAGGTTTGAGGTTCGAGGCCAGATTTGATTCTGATTCACAAGAAGAATTTATCAATTTATGGCTAGCCAATCCAGACTTAGACTATATAGTATGCGTTCATATTATTCTTGTGCATTCATACTTTAGTAATCATAGTTTCTCAGTATCGTGTGTTTAGCGCTGATTTTCTATTTCATTTCATCGCGTGTTATTATTCTGTGTTATCTTTGCTTTAAGAAAATAAGAACTTTCTTATCGAGGGATTAGTGTAATAAGATTAACATTCTAGGATTTTCATATGATGCAAAAAGCATTCATATTAATGTGTATGCTTATCACGGTTTTAGAAAGAAAAAAATAATTGTTCAAATTATTATGGGGTTATCAAGTGATTGGGGAAGGATATCTATTTATCTATCTGTCTGTCTGTCAACTATTCTATCTATCTGTCTGTCTGTCTATCTATCTATCTATCTATCTATCTATCTATCTATCTGTCTATCTATCTATCTATCTATTTATCTGTCTGTGTCTGTCTGTCTATCTATCTATCTATCTATCTATCTATCTATCTATCTATCTGTCTATCTGTCTGTCTATCTATCTGTCTATCTATCTATCTGTCTATCTATCTATCTATCTATCTATCTATCTATCTATCTGTCTATCTATCTATCTATCTATTTATCTATCTATCTATCTATCTGTCTATCTGTCTATCTGTCTGTCTATCTATCTGTCTATCTATCTAGTGTCGATCGCACATGACTGACTTGCTTAATTCGTAACTGCATTTAATATTTTAAATGGCTGCCTTTGTGTATCTAAATAAAAATTTAACCTTCAAAAGGCTTAGTAATAAGTGCGTTGTAACAGCTTTTAGTAATAAGAATTTAAGACCTGATAAAATTACTTGCAATATTTCCTAATTTTCTCGCTTTAAACTTTTAATCAAGTATCGAGGACAAGTGAACATAATTTTTGAAGACATACACTGACAGACAGACAAGCAAACAGACAACATACACTGACAGAATGACAGACAGGCAAACAAACAGAGACACATGCACTGGCAGACAGACAGGCAAACAAACAAAGACACAGACACTGGCAGACAGACACATACACTGGCAGACAGACAGACAAACAAACAAAGACACAGACACTGGCAGACAGACACAGACACTGAAAGACAGACACATACACTGGCAGACAGACAGACAAACAAACAAAGACACAGACACTGGCAGACAGACACATACACATGATTTGAACGATCAAGATTCGCTTTAATAAACAAACACATTTATCAGAGTTTCGTTAGCATCAGTGCAACATTCGGTGCTTATAGCGGGAATCTGCGCATCGCAGAATTACTATATATTTGATTAGCAATCGGCATGTACTGACGCAAATTTAGCACACAGTATAAGGTGGGATTTGTTCATTGTTGTTTAAATTGATTTAATAAGCAGTCAACTATTTCGATTTTTCTTCGAATAGGTGCATTTACACATATAGAGTCCAAGCAATCGATCAATACTGTATTAATTTTTATTATTATGGTCCATAGCCGAGCAAATAGGTTAGTAAAAAGAAAATGAATTTGGACTAGCTAATTAATATACTGATTTGTTTCTTGGCTTAGTTAATACGAGCGAATTATAATGACCCTTCGGTCAGCTGTGCGGCTCCAGCTGCTCACAGCTCGTCTTTCTTCATGTCGTCCAAATGCTTGCCGTAGTCAGTGGCCTGGCTGCCAACCCACAGCTCGTGCTGGTCGAGAATCTCATCCTTGGACAGCACGCCGTCTTTGTCCTTGTCCGACTCCTTAATGAGGTGCTCAGCCTCGGTAGCGGCCGAGTCCTCGAACTTCGGCATTGTCCAGGCTTTGACCTCGTCCCGGTCCAGCTTGCCGTCTCCGTTCTTGTCGTACTGCTTGAAGTGCTCGCTCTCGGCCTTGCTGGTCTCCGGGTCCATCTTGTCCTCGCCCATGAACTCCTTCTCGTCGATGAAGCCGTCGCTATTCTTGTCGTAGTCCTTCATGGTCTTGTCGATCTCCACCGGGGCCATGATGTCGTAATTGTGCGGGTGGGTGAAGAAGGTGTACTCCTCCAGGTCGAGACTGCCGTCGTGATTGTGATCGGCCAGTTGGAACTTTCTTTTGTCTTCCTCGAGCATCTGCAAGAAGCTCAGCATGTCCGGGCTCTTGTCCTTCTCGAACTCCTTGAGCTCCTCCACCTTGTAGCCGTAGGCCTTGTGCAGGTACTCGGGCCAGGTCACCTTCTTGTCGTCATTCTCATCGTGCTCCTCCATCTTGCTGGCCGCGTCCTCCCTGTCCAGCTTCTTGAACGAGTTGACTATCCAGTTGGTGAGCTCGTTCTTGTCGATCTTGCCGTTGCCGTCGGAGTCCATGCGTCCGACAAGGACCGCTAGCCGCTTCTTCGACTCTTCCGGCGTGAGGTCCTTGAACTCCTCGGCGTCCTTGTGCGAGCCAGTCACGGCTTCGTGATCGAAAGAGGCGTCGTGATGTCCGTCCTTGTCGGTGTGCTTGGCCTTGGCGGAGATGTCCGGCTCACCTTTGGGCCGCTCGGCTGCCGAGACTGGGGCGCTGATGGCCACAAGAGCCAGCGCGATAACCACGGCCAGGAGTTGCCAGTTCATAACTCGGTTTTTGAATGCTATGTTGAGAATCTCTAAAAGCAGAAGAATGCGCGACTAACTTTCGGGAGTTGAGCAAGTCGTTGCGGAGGCCGGGGCTTCGGTCTTTAATACTTAGGCAAGAGCGGTTCACGCTAACCGCCTCCCCCAGTTGCGAACAATGGGAAAAATCGTTTAGACCACGTCATGCTTCCCAATTGGTGCCGGGGACTGCTGAGGCAGCCCGAGCAGAGTCGGTGGGGTTGGAGAAGACTCCCGCTTCTAAAAGCAGACGGTTTCGCGCTGCCCCCCTCCCCAACTCCCGATATTTCACAACCGCGTGCTTAATTTTGTATTTCAAAGTCACTTTAAGGGGAGTGCAGGGAAGCAGCCCAGCCCGAGGCATACGATCTGGCCTATTCCAAGTTCCCAACGCAAGAGTATACTGAATTTGAGCTGGGAGGTAAACCAGGGAGATCTGGAGCTGTAATAACTGGTTTTTCATTTTTCCGTCAAGACTGCAGTCAGTTTTGTGCAGCTTCTTTTAGTCGGGCTATTCTTTTATTTGACAATCTATTTTTGATCAATTCTTCGTCAATAAAAAGGATGTTTCACTGATAGCTCTTCCGGGGGTTTTAAAGTAAAACATAGTTAATTAGTTCACATTTTCGTAACGTCAGTTCAAGATAGACCGTGCTGGCGCCCCTGGAGCTAAATCCTCTACATGGTGCTTGTAAGCACTGGAATTGTGCTTACATCGAAGCGAAAAAACAACGGCCTCCTCTCGTCTCAACCGGTTCTATCCAGCCAGACCAGCTCTACACTAAAGGACGGATAACAAATCTGAGGTTCGAAGGCCAAGCCAGCAACCTGCAAACGCGTGACACAGTAGACTCGCAGCAATGCTTTGGGGGGGGGGGTGATATGGTTGCCTAACAACGGGACAGAGAAAAATGCTCGAGCGATAACCCTGCCCCACTCAAACTATGCATTGCTCTTCATTTTGTCAACTAAACCAGTTTGCTTGCTTGACTATAAAATACACTGTCTTGAATAATTTGCGGTACAGAGAGAGATTCGGAGATGTGAGCCTCACACTCATAACAGGGCCCTCAGAGGCCAGGTGTGTTAGAAAGTCTTTCTGACTTGTGAGCAGAAGATAACAGGAATAAAAACGGTTATAGTGCTAAATACCCTGGTGCTATTTAAATCCTCTGGTGCTGAAGCCCCTGGTGCTAAATCCCCTGGTGCTAAATCCCCTGGTACCAAATCCCCTAGCGCTAAAGCCCCTGGTGCTAAATCCACTGGTGCTAAATCCCCTGGTGCTAAATCCTCTTGGTGCTAAATCCCTTGGTGCTAAATCCCCTGGTGCTAAATCCCCTGGTGCTAAATCCCCTGGTGCTAAATCCCCTGGTGCTAAATCCCCTGGAGCTAAATCCCCTGGTGCTAAATCCCCTGGTGCTAAATCCCCTGGTGCTAAATCCACTGCCTGGTGCTAAATCCTCTGGCGCTAAATCCCCTGGTGCTAAATCCCCTGGTGCTAAATCCCCTGGTGCTAAATCCCCTGGTGCTAAATCCCCTGGTGCTAAATCCCCTGGAGCTAAATCCCCTGGTGCTAAATCCCCTGGTGCTAAATCCCCTGGTGCTAAATCCACTGCCTGGTGCTAAATCCTCTGGCGCTAAATCCCCTGGTGCTAAATCCCCTGGTGCTAAATCCTCTGGCGCTAAATCCCCTGGTGCTAAATCCCCTGGTGCTAAATCCTCTGGTGCTAAATCCCCTGGTGCTAAATCCCCTGGAGCTAAATCCCCTGGTGCTAAATCCCCTGGTGCTAAATCCCCTGGTGCTAAATCCCCTGGAGCTAAATCCCCTGGTGCTAAATCCCCTGGTGCTAAATCCCCTGGTGCTAAATCCACTGCCTGGTGCTAAATCCTCTGGCGCTAAATCCCCTGGTGCTAAATACCCTGGTGCTAAATCCCCTGGTGCTAAATCCCCTGGTGCTAAATCCCCTGGTGCTAAATCCCCTGGTGCTAAATCCCCTGGTGCTAAATCCCCTGGTGCTAAATCCCCTGGTGCTAAATCCCCTGGTGCTAAATCCCCTGGTGCTAAATCCCCTGGTGCTAAATCCCCTGGTGCTAAATCCTCTGGTGCTAAATCCCCTGGTGCTAAATCCCCTGGTGCTAAATCCCCTGGTGCTAAATCCCCTGGTGCTAAATCCCCTGGTGCTAAATCCCCTGGTGCTAAATCCCCTGGTGCTAAATCCTCTGGTGCTAAATCCCCTGGTGCTAAATCCCCTGGTGCTAAATCCCCTGGTGCTAAATCCCCTGGTGCTAAATCCCCTGGTTGTCAGGCAGTCTACGCTTTATAATATTGTTTCCAGAATATTGACGAGCTATTACAGTTATGCAATCCAGAATTTGGAATCAAATCTCCTTGGCTAGGCATAACCGAACAACTGCAACACAAACTGAAGAAGACACGGGGGATCACAGATCGAGGATCCCTCAAGCGGAGGGGTTGAGAAAGATCGGGCACTATCGGGTCCAGCCCTCCCCGTCCTCCTCCTCCTTTCACGACTTGCATTACGTGGCCCACGTCAGCGCTAACTCGCTCGATAACTGCATGCATGGTGGCTGTCTGTTTTTAATATTCTATCTTTACTGAGCAGCCGGTGGTGCAGTTATTTCCCAAGTCAATTGACTCGCCCATTGCTCGTATATTTTAGCTCTTAACTCTTGCCCCGCGTGAACCTTTTTCTACATGAGTAGCTAAATGAGTAACTTTTTCTTGTCGGTCTTTTGAGCACGTTCTGGGCATATGACTGCTGAATCATACATGTACCAAAAAGCTGTTATATTTTACGCAATGCAGATTCCTCTTGATGTATGCATGCTATTTACGAGCGTAGATTCGGAAACACCTGCTGCTTCTTTTAGGGCTTTCAACAAGTTTAAAACAACATTGGATAATAAGCTTCGGTATTAGGCTATGAATCTATGTTGATTATGACTCCAGTTGCCTATAGATTCATAAAGTATGATTCCAATTGTCTATGATTCAAAGAGTATGACTGCAGCTGTCTATGATTCAGAGTATGACTCCAACTGTCTATGGTTCAATCAGAGTATGACTTCAGCTGTCTATGGTTCAAAGAGTATGACTCCAACTGTCTATGGTTCAATCAGAGTATGACTCCAGCTGTCTATGATTCAAAGAGTATGACTCCAGCTGTCTATGATTCACAGAGTATGACTCCAACTGTCTATGGTTCAATCAGAGTATGACTTCAGTTGTCTATGATTCAAAGAGTACGACTCCAGCTGTCTATGATTCAAAGAGTACGACTCCAGCTGTCTATGATTCAAAGAGTACGACTCCAGCTGTCTATGATTCAAAGAGTACGACTCCAGCTGTCTATGGTTCAAAGAGTACGACTCCAGCTGTCTATGATTCAAAGAGTACGACTCCAGCTGTCTATGATTCAAAGAGTACGACTCCAGCTGTCTATGGTTCAAAGAGTACGACTCCAGCTGTCTATGATTCAAAGAGTACGACTCCAGCTGTCTATGATTCAAAGAGTACGACTCCAGCTGTCTATGGTTCAAAGAGTATGACTCCAGCTGTCTATGGTTCAAAGAGTATGACTCCAGCTGTCTATGATTCACAGAGTATGACTCCAGCTGTCTATGCATGATTCAAAGAGTATGACTCCAGCTGTCTATGGTTTAAAGAGTATGACTCCAGCTGTCTATGATTCAAAGAGTATGACTCCAGCTGTCTATGGTTTAAAGAGTATGACTCCAGCTGTCTATGATTCAAAGAGTATGACTCCAGCTGTCTATGATTCACAGAGTATGACTCCAGCTGTCTATGATTCAAAGAGTATGACTCCAGCTGTCTATGGTTTAAAGAGTATGACTCCAGCTGTCTATGATTCAAAGAGTACGACTCCAGCTGTCTATGATTCAAAGAGTACGACTCCAGCTGTCTATGATTCAAAGAGTACGACTCCAGCTGTCTATGGTTTAAAGAGTATGACTCCAGCTGTCTATGGTTTAAAGAGTATGACTCCAGCTGTCTAGCTGTCTATGGTTTAAAGAGTACGACTCCAGCTGTCTATGGTTTAAAGAGTATGAACCTAGCTGTCCATGACTGTACTTAAAACATCTCGACAACAAAAAAGTAGAATTTCTTATATTGTACCTTAGCTTATATGAAATATTAATACTTTTATTACTTGACTGACAGAATACAGACCAGATGCTTAAACGAGAGCACAACGCCAATATTGCAAGAACTCAAAACAACTGCAGCAGTGTAACTCTCATCTCACGCAAGCATCGAACTGCTTAATGACAGTTTTTTATAGCAATAATACATGTAAGTGCAACGAAGCATTAAAATCAATAAATTAACAACCCACTCTAGTGTATAAAAATACAATTTGTGTCACAACAGTTAAATTAAAGCTCAGCATCACAAAATTTAAATAGGATTATCTATATGCATTCGTTAAAACAGTACTATTGCCATACTACTATAAGTAAAATTGGGAGACTTGGCAAATACAGTTTTGCTTGGAACGCAGAAAAAATACACGCAAACGTTTATTGAATGACTCATGGATTGAGTTTGGTATTGGTAGTGGGTCCCGGAGATTTGCCCGCAATGCTTTGTCTGCAGCATTGCCTCCCCAATGCTTAGTCAAGGACAACTAAAGCAACGGTATATACAGGACGCGACACTCACGTTTCATGGAAAAAAAGGTTTTTGAAGGCCACTTTTCGCCGAAAAACGGAGATAAGGAGTTTTTATTTTTTCAGCAGGAAAGTTGTTATTGCTTTCGATATGAGGCAGACCCAATGTTCATCTTTTGATATGCTGTGCCTCTCTTATAGCTCTATAGATATTCATAAAGCTTTTCGTTCAGAAAATTAGGATGCTATGTAAATTTCTCATTCTACGTACATTTTCTGTACCTAAAAATCATGAAAATGCATGGCACAGCTTGACTCTTTGGTTTTATGACAACAATGCCTAAAAATGACAAAATAGATTCATAAGACCAATGAGCTGAGCCGTGCCATTTTATTGGTTCTTAGGCACAGGACATGTGCAATTGTACGTACGAGTCTTAGAATAAAAAATTAACATAGAATCCTAATTTTTCTAAATTCGTCCGCGGGCAAATCTCATGGACCCATTGGTAATCGGTAATTTAAGATTAAAGATTTAAAAAGTTGGAACCCTAAATTTATGGATCGAATTTAAGATTTAGTATTTGGATCAAGACTCAATATCCGGGACCCAAGGATCGGGATTCAATATCTGGGACCCAAGGATCGGAATTCAATATCTGGGACCCAAGGATCGGGATTCAATATCCGGGACCCAAGGATAGGGATTCAATATCTGGGACCCAAGGATCGGGATTCAATATCTGGGACTCAAGAATCGGGATTCAATATCTGGGACTCAAGAATCGGGATTTAATAGGCCGTATGAATAAAATGAGCAATTGTCAGACTCGCACAAAATCTCAAGTCAGTATGAAAAAACGGAGCAGTGACTTCCGAGCAACAGCTCATGAGTTTTGACTTGAAAGTTGTTGCTCCGAGTGTCAGCGAAAAAATCCGGGGCTGAGCAAACTCTCCGGTCTGTATGAATAAACTCGGGCTATAGACAATCTTTTCTGAGCTGCAACTCACAAAATGTTGAGGCAGCCCTCTGCCTGCCTCAGCCATCTATACTCTAGTGGTTGCTGTAACTAGCGCTTTCTAGTTGTCGATGTTCTTTGGCAGTATGGCTGAGTTCTTTGCTGCACGTGCTTCCGCTCGACGGAAGTTTTCCTTTCTTTTCCATTTCCATTCCTTTTATCGACAGCGCCGGGTGTTTTGACTGTCCATAAGACAGTCAAATCGAGAAACTATTTTAACGAACAACTCTTCGCTTGCTTCGTCCTTTGCAGCCATTACGATGCCGGCTTGATTCGTGATTTGATGCACAGACTTAACCGATTATAAAGAAGCCACAAGGGGAAAACAGAAAGAAGGATTCTACATAAAACACAAAGCATATACTCGTAGCATACTCTTAGAAAACAACATTTTGTCTATGGATCAAAGTATCGCAATATTGGAGTTACAGCTCTGAGACCAAAAGTCTGAACTCTGACTAGGAGTCCCAACTTTATTCATACTGACCTTGAGCAGATGCTCCGACTCGGAGCAAAATCTCAGACCTGAGCAGTAGCTCAGTCTCAGCGTTTAAGCTTGAACTCGCAAGTTATTGCTCATTTTATTCATACGGCCTAATATCTGGGACTCAAGGATCGGGATTTAATATCCGGGACTCAAGGATCGGGATTTAATATCTGGGACTCAGGGATCGGGATTCGATATCCGGGACTTAAGGATCGGGATTCGATATCCGGGATTCAATATCTAGGACACACGATTGAGTTCCGAGACATGATTCCGCACGAACTCAAATTTAGTATAGAAACTCAAGGGTATCTCGTGCAGTTTCTCATAGCCTCGCACCCCATAATCGGCCAAGGTGTGATTCCAGAATCGTTCCTCCATGCACTGCAGTCCGAAGCGCTGATAATTATAATAGAACTTGTTCACGAACAGCTCAAAGCGCCTGTTCATAGCCGGCAAGTCTTGAACTCCCCAGATGCAAATCTGACGCACAATCTTGTTGGAGAAGCAAGGATAGCCAAACAGGCCGAACATCCAATTCTTGTAGCGGTTCAAGAACGGATGCCTCGAGTTATCGGTGAGCAGTCCGGTCCGGTCTCCTCCCGGCACTGGCAGTACATCTGAGTTGTGGTTCAGCGTTGCAAAGAAGGTCTCATCCGGAATGACTCGACGGTAGCGAAGTTGAACTTTTTTTAGACGGTCGCAGATCTTTCTGTCGGGTTGAAGTTTGGTCATTTATTGTTTTTTTTTAATTACCAACTGACAACTGTCATGGGAAAAGTCGCAGAAGGTTGCCAGACTCGCCTTAGAGTCAGTTTGAGACATTTTTATTGTCTGAGACTTTAAAACGACTCTGAGGTCGCAGAGTCGTATCTGAGGCGTGTCAGAATCGCCGTAAAATCACCGAGTTGCGTCTAAAGCGCTTCTGCGTCACTTAGTGAATTAGAATCGCATTTCGCATTTATTACGAGTATAACACTCTTTATAGTCTACTTGAGTTAGTAGAAAGTTAAGCGCTAACAAAAATTTTTCGACAACTTTTTTGCGACTCTTTTACGATTTTGCAGCTCACGTGATGCGCTCGTGACTCGACAGTCGCCTCTCTGTTGAATTTCCGTCGCATCACAGTCATTTGAGTTGTTAAAAAGTCACAAAATTCATCCCAGAGTCGCCAGAGTCACTACCGAGTTCTTTGCAGTAACTCGAGAATAGGGGAGAGAAGAAAGCTGAGAAAGGACAAATCTTGAGCGGGTTGGACTGCCTTTGTAAAGCTGCAAAGGAACCGAGGACCAAGGTGTACCCGATAACAGGTACAGTCCGGCCAGACACACAACTCACCAAACACAGAGGGACAATTAGATGGAAAAAAGGCGGACAGGCAGAAAAGGGACCGACAGAGAGGGACAGACAGGCAGAGAGGGACAGGCAGGGAGAGAAGGGCAGGGAGGGACAGACAGAAAAGGGACAGATAGAGAGGGACAGAAAGGGAAAGACAGGCAGAGGGACAGACAGGGAGGGAAGGCAGAAGGACAGGCAGAGAGGGACAGACAGGCAGAGAAGGACAGGGAGGGACAGGCAGAAGGACAGGCAGGGAGAGAGGGGCAGGGAGGGACAGGCAGAACAGGGACAGACAGAGAAAGACAGGCAGAGAAGGACAGGGAGCCGGGAGGGAGGGACAGGCAGAAGGAAGGGGGCAAAGCAGAAGGGCTGAACGCGGAAGACACAACAGATCAGGACGCTCCAGGCCTAGGATAAAAAACCGCCAATCCTGAATCCTCACCTGCCAGTCTCAGACACGGCAAACTGCACAAATCCCCTAGTAACGGTGACGTGCACGGAGCCTTTGTACCATCTGATAAAACCCGAGCGACCGTCGGGCAGCTGCACAGGCACGGGTTCAAGTCCAGGCCTGACCCCCGCATTCTCCACGTTGTTGGCGCCGTTCAGGCCGCGCACGATTCGCACGAGCTCGCGCATGGTGCGCAGCGGGAACTCCTGGCCGGTGAGGTTGATGAAGTAGCGCCACTTGTCGCTCAAAGCCAACAGCTGGCGCATGCAGGCGAGGTCAGCCTCCAGCACTGAGAAGAAGCCCCACTGGACGTTTTGGCGAGGACTGGCCAGGATGACGTTGTCGAGACAGCTGGCGTACAGTGAGGCGGCTCGGCTAAAGTCATTGCTCGATTTAACGTCCACGTGTAGGCAGTAGAAGTGCTCAGGACGGTAGACTGCTCGGAACAGCTTCTCAGCCTGCGGTGCGTGCGTTGGCGGACAAAGACTGCAGGCTGGGAGCTGACTTTGGTGGAGATTTTTAGAATCCCACAAGACCGATTTTTGAGAATCTCACGAAAACCGACCTTGAGACTTGCACAAAGACCGATATTAAGAATCGCATTAGGACTGATTTTGAGAATAGCACAAAGACCAATCTTAACAATCGCACAAAACCGATCTGAATAATGACACAAAGACCGATATTGAGAATCGCATTAAGACTGATCCTGAGAACCGCACAAAGACCGGTCTTAAGAATGGCACAAAGACCGATAATGAGAATCACACAAAGACCAGTCTTAGGAATGACACAAAGACCGATATTGAGAATCGCATTTGGAATGATATTGAGAATCACACAAAGACGTATCGTGAGAAACGCACAAAGACCGATCTTAAGAATGAGTCGAATGACACAAAGACTGATCTTGAGAATCGCACAAAGACCGATGTTGAAAACTGTACTTTTTACGCCAAGGCTTACCTGATAAAAATCCTTGAACATAAGAATAGAAAACGCCAGAGGAAAGCTCGCCTCCTCTTTGCTAAGCGTCTCCATCACCAGCCGCTGTTTCACCTGCTGACAGGAGGCGGCAGCAAAGAAAGCATCAGGTCGATAATCCAACGGTTCAGGCTGAGTCCTGCTCAAACTCAGCGCTCGATTCTGCTCAATGACATTGCCAGCGAACAGTTTGGCACAGGAGACCTCGGAGACGCGACCTGCTGGCGAGTCTCCACTTTGTCGCAGCTTGTCAATTGCGTCCAAGCTGGCCAGTTTGTCATATTCGCTAAGTTCATCCTGCTGTACGCTAGCATCCTGATAACTCGCCGATTCTTGCAGCTTGTTTGGGAGCCAACGGCTCTTGTAAAAGTACAACAGCAGGAGGGCGACAGCCATCGCTATCAGCAGATACATGCGCCGGAGGCTGCACCTCATCGTTCTCTAAGCTAGGCTTAAACTCGAAAGTCGATGTAGCTTATATAATATAATTAATTGTGTATATTAATACTTGCACGGCATTGCATGGCTGAGTTATCTGTAAAGAGGAATAAGGCAGAAACGACACTGTAATAGGAATTTATATGTCTATGAAATAGAAGCAAATGCAACTATAGAACGGTCTTTGAAATCAAAGAGCTTAGCGCGTGATTGTGCAATTCAATTCAACTCAGTTTTGAGGGAAAAAGCTTTGAGCAGCGGGAGAAGAAATTTGAAACGTTTTTTTAAGGGAGGCACTTGAGTACTGCCAACTCTTTTCCCCATATTCCACGCTGACAAATGGGCTGATGAGCTTTAGCTAGCTGCCCAAGGCTCAGACACTGCACCTGTGCACACAACATAGGAAATTAAATTCTCTATAGTTAGCTCTGACTATAGAAATCACTCTCGGAAAGTTATGCTAGTTTGTCACGTGGTGGATTTGGGATTAATCTCCTATAGGAAACTCGCACGAGTATCTGAGTTAGGTACGAGATTTTAGCTTTGCATGAATAATATAGCAGCACAATGGCGCAAAAACCTTGACTCAAAGCAGTGTTTTTTTTTCGCTATTGATTAGTACCCGAATTGGGGTATCAAGCCTCTGAGTAGTACCCCATTTTGGAGGAGTAATACCCCATGAAATTTCTAATTTTGCCTCTGTAGTTTACTTGAATTCTTATAAAAATTGATTCTGGCGCAGTCAAATAACTTAATCAAGACTATATTTAGAGTTAAAACACAGCTGCTAATGTTTGACTGCATTCTTGTGTCTTTCGTTGAAGGCTGAACAAGCTAGATTTCGAAATTTCAAGTAAATTAGATGGCGTTGCAGTATCGCAATCTAATCTAAATCTAATTCCAATTAGATCAGTTTCCAATTCCAACCCTCTCTCACTTTTAGAGTTTTAGCCTGACAGTCTGACTCACCACACGAGTGGATATACCTTAGTACAAAGACCCATACCAGCCCAGTCAGAATTTTAATTGAACAGCAAATTTTAGAAAAAAGCTTAACTTGTTTGAATTAAAGTCGAAAAAATAGTACCCCATTCTGGGGTATTAATGGGCAAAATAGTACCCCAAATCAGTTGACTAATACCCCATGGGGTACTAATTGGGGTAAAAAAAAAACCCTGTCTGTCTCAAAGTATACTTGTGCTGTTGTATATTTTGTCAACATGGCTACTGATGGTTTGTACGGGGTGGGCTGGGCATATCGATATGGAGTTTTGTTTTGTTTAACTAAGTCTAAGGTCTCATTCATATTGTCCATACAGCGCTGAATGAACGCTCAAAGTTTACACACATAGCAGTTTTTACATAACAGTAAGACTAACAATGGTAGGTAGGCCTATAAGACAAGAAACAGAAAGTTTTGGTAGAATGAGAATGAGATTGTAGAACAGAAAAGGAGTGTGGAAAAAAGGGGGGATAAATAAACAGAAGAGGTACTTACAGACAGTAGACAGGAAAAAAGGGAGAAAGTAGACAGTAGAGAAAGACAGTAGACATGAGAAAGAGACCGTAGGTCTGCGGAAGGAGAGACACTAGACAGGAGAGGGAGACAGTAGATAGTAGAGGGTTACAGACAGTAGACAGGAGAGAGACAGTAGACAGCAAAAATACAGCAGGCATGAGAGACAGAAAGTAGACAGGAGACAGGAGACAGGAGACAGGAGTCTACAGTAGACAGGAGGGAGATTTAGACAGTAGACTGGAGAGACAGTAGACTGGAGAGACGGTAGACTGGAGAGACAGTAGACTGGAGAGACAGTAGACTGGAGAGACAGTAGACTGGAGAGACAGTAGACTGGAGAGACAGTAGACTGGAGAGACAGTAGACTGGAGAGACAGTAGACAGGAGACAGGACAGTAGACAGGAGACAGGACAGTAAACAGGGGACAGGACAGTAGACAGGAGACAGGACAGTAAACAGGAGACAGGACAGTAGACAGGAGACAGGACAGTAGACAGGAGACAGGACAGTAGACAGTAGACAGGAGAGAGACAGTAGACAGGAGAGAGACAGTAGACAGGAGAGAGACAGTAGATAGTAGACAGGGGAGAGACAGTAGACAGGAGAGGGAGACAGTATAAACAGGAAAGAAAGACAGTACACAGTAGATAGGAGAGGGAGGCAGTAGATGAGAGGGAGACAGTAGACAGAAATGGAGACAGTAAACGGATGAGGGAGAATAGTAACAGGGAGAAGACTGTCTCCGAAACAGTGAGACACAAGAGAGAAGAGAAAGCAGTCTGGAGGGGAAGAAAGTAGACAGGACAAGAGAGACAGGAGAGTAGACGGAGAGTAGAGGAAAGACAGTAGGTAACACATGGCAATGTGGCATGAAGAAGGTAGGACAAGAGAGGAAGATTTGAATTCAGAGCTTTATTTCATAGAATTCAGAGGTTTACTTTACTACAAATTCAGCTTTGAAGATTTGAAAGCAATGGAAATTTCACATTCACATTTTTACTCACCCGAATCAAGTATTGCTCATTTTACTTTGCTTTGCAGCAGTTACGAGCTGAAATGTCCATATCTCAGAAACAATTTAAATTATTTCTATTCAATTAGAATTGGTAGGTAAATTTATTGCGATTATGTTAACTCGAGCCATAAAGAGAAGAAGCAAGAGAGGCGTGGAAAGTAGAGGGCTGAGTTAAAGCTGTTTATCTACTATCAACTCCAAGTCAAGAAAGGAGAGCTAATATTGGCATTAGCCTTCTTCGTTATCTTGTACACGGACGCGCCTCGTGGGCCCGAGAAATTTATTTACGAACTCGAATACGTGGGGAGCGGAGCGTCAGTGATAGAAAAGATGAAGCGCGGCTGGCTTGAGGGAGAGAAGATGAACTGGGCAAGGTTGGATGGAGAAGTGAAGAGCGCACTTTAACTGGCTGGACGGAAAAAATCCAACTTGGACGGAGGGCCGCGCGGGCTAGGAGGGCTGGTGGAGAGAGAGAGAAGCCCCCCCCCGCTGCGCTTACTTCAGGGTGGGGTGGGGTGAAGGCTGAGGGGTAGGAATGTACATTCCCGGGACTGTACAACGTGGGCGGTAGCAAAGTGAGATTTCAGCCTGAACCCCACAAATAAGGGGGGTCCGCAAACAAAGTGGCTGTCTAGAATCTAGATAGCTCCACTTGCAATTAAACGAAATTATCGGTTATCGATTTTTAGGAATTTCCTTGGGTTGGTAAAGTGTGCGTGTCTGTGTTTGATAATCACAAATTGGTAGATCACAAATTGGTAATCTACTCTCCAAGTCTCAAGTGCTAGTAGTCGTATATTAGTAATCGTGCTTCTAAATTACTACGAATTAACTCGTAAATTCCCATACTGGTTAGAGAGAGACCAAGAACCTTGCCTATTCAATTCCAAGTAGACCCATTGTGAATATCTCTTGTGCACACTCAGCAACTGTAGTCCGGAATATCCCGATCCCAAGAATCCCGGGATTGGCAAAACTTGGGATTTGTATTTCCTAAAACCCACACAAGTTTAATTCAGAATTCAGAATTTGCTTCAGGGCCTCAAAATGAGTTCCTGCCTGCGGCGCCAAAACAAGCGTCTGCGGCGCTAAAATAACTTAAATAAGTGCCTTGGTGCCAAAATTCCGGTATCCCTGAATTCCGGGATTGACAGAATGCGGGATTTTGTGACCCCTACTAGTATTGCAGGAATGCTGTAATCCTAGGTCTACGAATACGGCACCAAAATAAGTACTAGCAACGCCAATTCCAATAATGATAGATGATATTTTAATTGTGGATTTCTTGCTACAGTTACAACTAGTCTTCCCGAGACCATTACGAGCGTATATGTAAATCATTTAGTGTGGGCTCCGTTTGAAGACTATTAAATGATTTATTGGTCCCGGTATACGAGCTAAAAGTAGTTGCACCATAGACTATTGTCTCATTTTAGAGGGGCTTTAAGGGGTCCACCAATAAAACCAAATTGTATCATTTTGGAGGGGTTTTTAGAGGTATACCAATCAAGCCTGATTGTTGCACGATTCAAATGTCTATGGCCGAAACAAACGCTAAGAGGCCAGATATTCAAAGCTATATTTAGCACTGCATAACGTATAACGCAAGCAATAAAAGCAACATTAGAAGCAACAGCAGTTAAGGCAGTATGCCTCAGTTACCTATTTCTTATGTCCCATGGCTTATTATTAATGTGTACGTGAAATTGGCAGTTGTAGAAAGTACCAGAAATCGCAGAAGCAAGCGTCTGCTGCGTCTCCAAACTGCGCCCGACGACGGCTATTGGCTGCTCAGTATCAGCAGTCTGTGCAGTGTTCGCTAACTGCGTATCGGCTGGTACCAGTTCGGAATCAGAGCCGACCGTAGTCACACGCTGGGCTCCATCGGGTGACTCTGTAGCAGCGATTTTAGTCCCTCCGATGGAACTGATTGTTGTCGACAGTGCAACCATCTCCCCATCGCGCTTTCTGCTGTGCCGAATGTACCTTTCCACTGAGCTCTCGCTTTTGTGTCCCGTAACTGCGCTGATATCCCACAGGGAGACTCCGGCCGTATTCAACTCGGTTGCCAATGTAACTCGAAGACAATGCCCAGTATAGGCTTTGCTTAGTTTGGCCGCTTCTGAGATGACACACATCAAGTTTCCGAGTGTGTTGACGCCGATGCTTTGGTTTGCATGGGTGCTTGCGCCTGTGCAAACCGGCTTTAGTGATCAGCCCGCCCCCTTTGCTGTCTCTGTGCATCTGTGTGGGGTGGGGGCTGGCCCCCACCCCCCTCCGCCTGCTAGCCTTTTTAGGTGAGCCTCTCACCGCGTTTTCTGACTCAATTTGCGCGCAGCTCTCCGCTTGAGTTTTTTTTTTTAATTCAATTTCTGCTTTTATCTCAATTTTTTTGCTTGTAACTCGTTATACTCGTAAAATACATAGCTTGGAGGTCGCTTTTTCGCTGTGCGCCTCCCGCGCGTTGCTCGCCTTGCTCGCCAATTGTCTCTGTGTCTCTTTGTGTCGGGCTGGTCACTAAGTACCTGCTTAGCGAAATACCAGGAGTCGGCTAGCCCTCGCAATCTAGGACGTAGGAACAGCAAAGAGCTTGGCACCCCTTCTCTGCTCTTTGCTTCTTCGATCTTCTTCAGGTAGAGATCCACGCACTCATAGGGACATCTGCTTCTGGCTTTAAAGACTTTCAAAACCCACTTTTGACCATAGATATTTCAAGCGCTTGCTCTCTGACACTCTCTGACAAGAAACGTATTATTTTTAATGTCGTTGCTCCAATCATTGCTGCACGCTTCAAATGTCTATGGCCAAACCACACTGAGCAAAATACTTCAGCAAAAATCAAAGCGAGCCAGAATCTCAACTCAGTCAATAGGCCTGCGAACAAAAGTGGATAGCAAGCGCGTAGTACACCTCCCGTTGAAGAATGGATCATTTCGGTCCATTCGGTTCATTTCGGTCCAGAAGGGATCACTTCAAAGTAGCGGCGTTGCTTTTCCAAATCCTCTGTCTCCAAAGCACAGAACGGTTTCACGGAGCCACCTAACTTGATGAACATTGGCGGCGGTGGCTTTGGTTTGAAGATTGGCCGTTCCGAAACGTTGATCCTCGATGATATACTGATTCCACAGACACGAAGTAGATAGCGGAATAGACCAGACTGGATGTTGAATATCGACTGTCGCTGGATCGCAGGGGTAGCTCTTGCTTGACAGAACCTCTCGCTAAACTTACGAAGCACCAATTTTCTTGCACTAGAACAGACCGGCGTAATTGTCCAATTGCATAAGATCCATTTCATTGATCTCAGCTGAGGAGCTTCAACTTCATCGGCGTCCAATTGAATGAGATCGTCAAGCATGCATTGCATTGCGGTTGTTAAACAAGCAATCGGATTTTATATGAAATTTCTACAGGTGATTACAGGATAGACGTAAAAATGATGAAAAATAGAATTGAGTTAGTAGAATTCTATATATCTTCTGAGCTTACACGCCTAAATGTGACTCTCAATTGAATTTTTGTTAAACAACACATCGTGGTCAAGTCATACGAGATATTTCGTAGATATATCGATAGACATAAATTGGTACTGATGTAACCACGCTCCGGTCCCGGGATCTGGTGAGGGAAATTTCTCCGAATCTCCCAGATCGCCTTTGACCTACCGGACCGAGCTGTAGAGACTGGGCCGGGTCCCTGACTAGGCCAACTGACTCCCGCTCTGTTGCATCCCCCTGCTGTCTCGGTTCCGTCTCCCACTCAGCCACACATGCCTTTGCTGAGCCCCTTTTCTCGTGCACCTCGTCTGCCTCCCCCATTTTTCACGCGCTCCACCCCTTGTATCATGTACTTCTCGCATTCCTCGTCTTTCTCACCATGTTTTAGCCCGTTTTTCTGGCGCTGTCCCCTCCACATCCCGTGCTTACTTACAGTATTGCTTGTGCTCACCGTCGCCCCATCTCCTTTTAGAATCCCAAACGGCACGTGATGCAAGGCCTCTGACTGATCCTCAAACCGCTATAATAATCCCAGCAAATCCCTTCTTTGCTACTAACGGCCGTCGAATAAGAAGTAGTTTTCTTTTTTTGCAATCATGAACCATAAAATAGGAAGATTTAGCATTATTTCTTAAGAAATGCTGGGCACATTTTACATGCACATTAAGGTTTACAGAGGTCCAAATAGAAGAAACAGGGAGATATGAGCAAGGAAAAGTTTGAGCTGAGTGCTCAATCGACCTCTAGAAGTGGGAGAATGACAGGCGTGGAGGGAACTTAAGTGCCCTCCGAATTGTTTAGAGATATGCTCTCATAAAATGTTGGATTCTCTTGGTTGTCAATCAACATGGAAGAATTGTCGATCTGCCTCCGCCTCCTGACAAGCCGCTTCTTGGGCAAGGAGTTCACTTTTGAAAGATACAATGCGTTTATTATCCAGAAGAGCTTACAGTCCGAATGATTTTCTCTTGCAAGAAGTTTTAGATTACGGCGAGAATTGGTGACAAAGCAGCCAACAGGTGATTATAAAAGAGAGTAAAGAGAAGCATTCAGCAATTAAGTTATGCATGAAAGATACACCGAATACTTGTTCCTATTTGTATATTTCATCGCCATGAAAGGTAAGTACTTCTGTTGCTATGCTGATTGCAAGCTGCAACATTCGTTGCCCAAGCAATACCGACCCACCCTGCAATGCAAGGTAGGCTGTAACTGCAGGAACACACGCGCATTTTTCATAATTTATTGCGCAAGAGACTGCAGAAGGAAAAGTTGGGCAAAGGCAAAGTATGGAATGTTTCAACAGCTAATTCATGCACAAATTGCTTTCAACAGCCGCTGATAATCAGCGCTTCGCACCTGACATTCCTAGCTGCTTTTAGAAGTCTTAATGATATGAACTGCGCTTTACAATCTGTATTTTCCTTTCGCCTTGTTTTGCCTTTTTTGCCTGCTTCAAAACTTTGAATATACTGTATGTGTATTTGTGTCTGAATATCGGCAACTCTCATCCCGATCTTTACTCCCTCCACCGACATGTGCATATGTGCATGTACAGTACATCGCTATAATTGTCACTTCTCCAGCTGTCTACAGGCAGCACCGGCTGTGGGCACGGCGATAGAGTGTCGTGTCCTATATCCTTCTCTGCCTCTCTCCACGAGCCCTTCTACTAGGTACGATCTACCGACCACTATTGTTTCAATTCTATTTCGTTCTAGCTTTCATAAATCGATTTATTGTACTTTTCTTTAGCTTCATCTTTCACTCTATCTCATACAAGCGTACAGCTATCCAACGTCATGCTACAAAAAACAAAAAATCAGTAAATCGTGCGATAAAACAAAAGAAAGAAAAATAATAGTTAAATTCCAACCTCAACTTAACTACCTAAAGTTCTTCGAGGCCTTTCGATTTTTCTTCTGTAATTGTACCGCCAAGACCATTCCATCACACAGCTACCGGGGCTTCTGTCTGCCTTCATTGCATTTCCTTTGCACGCGCAACAGATTCGTCTTCATTGCAGTTGCAACACACTGCAGTGGCTTTGCTTTCAGCCACTGTCCTCTCTCCATGGTCTCTGGTCACGCATCCTGACTGCTTGCCCCCCCGCCCAGACTCTCTCTCTGACTCTCCTTTCACTCCCCGGTCCCCGTCTTTTCTCCTTATCTCTTTTCTTCTGCCCTATTTCGCCACGCTCCGTGTGTGTGCGTGTGTGCTTGTGTCGTTTCAAGCAGAAGTCAAGAAAGAACACAAGACTTTTTGCGCGTAGATTGGGCACAACTTGGGCCCAACCGATGGTCTTTTTCGCCATTAGACAATTCGTCCATGCGCCTCCAGTGCAATAGTCGCAATATAGTCGCCTATAGTCGCAATAGGAAGAAACAGTCAATCCTTCGATCCCAATTATTGGCTGCAAGCGAGTCTTGAAAAGCCAATGCAGCCACAGCTTCGTTGCAGGACGTCCACGCCTATATGAGCGTAGCAACATAGATCTTCCAATTCCTTGCCACACTCTGGCTCTTGATTCGGATCCGCGGTCGCATTCAGAAACTGTGCCACGAGCTTTGTCCCGTATCGCCCGAAACCAATGAGGGATCATTGGCTGAGCCTGTGGCAGATCGGGGCAGACCGACATCATTGGCTCTGACATTGCAACGACCAACCCATCGCCACCTGAATCTGTGGTATAGCATTTTTAGCTAACTAGAAGATAGCAGATGAGTCAAACTGCATCTTCATACTCGTCGCAACAACAATCTTGCCAACGTATCAGCTTCTAGCATCGGTTCGCACTCGCGACTCATACAAGAGGGCTCCGACGTTCTCTTTGGTAAGCTGCTGCTAATTACCGATCCGACATTATTTGATTGAATGAATTGCACCTGTTCCGGTTGTCAGAAAGCGACGTTTCTCCCAACTAATAAAATAGCAAATAATCAAATCAAATTAACATATCCAAGTCTGAGCCGCTTATTATTTGTTCTTTTGAAACTTCGTCTGCTGATCTCAATTGAAATTGCGATATACAAGTCGATGAACTCTTGGATAAAAGAACGCCATTTTTACTGCGATTGAGCCTAGCTTATTAAATCCCATATACTAAAATTATTACTATTAATTTTTAGGATTTAGCTATTACAACGGTTTCACCTGATCCGCTTTGTCCAAATCTCATCTCCCCTCGCTCACTTTTCCTCTCTACCAGCTACCCTCTCTGAACTTTTTATTCTCTCGTTCTTACTTTCTCCTCAAATACCTATCTCCCTCTTTGCCTCTCAATCTTTCTCCTCCTCTATCTCTCTCATTCGCTCCCTTTCATCTCTGTCCCACTATATTCTACCTCTCTCCCATTTGTCTCTCTACCTCCTCCGCCTCTATATCTCTACCTCTCCCCTTCTATCTCTCTACCTCCACCTTCCTTTCAATCTGTCTTGTCCTCTCCTTCTATTACCCAATTGTATCTTCTTCCTAACCCTTCTCTTCTCTTTCATATTCTTAACGATCCGCTTAGCAGGTCCTATAATTATTTTCCTATCATCTTTCACTTTATCTCGTCCCTATCTGCCCATCAGCAGTTATAGTCTAGGATTCTTGAGAAATCTCATTCGGTCTCCTTCTGAATCAGATAATCCTGCCGGAGCCAAAGACAAGCAATCGTTCTTTCGAGAAGTTCTTTTTCTCTCGCCTATATAGATGATAGGAGCTAGGCCATCGGTTAAAAATAGGAGAAACAAGACGGTGCCAAAGAGAGAAGAGAGAAATAAGAAAGACACACAGCGGTGCAGGGAGGTAAACAGACCATTGATCCTCTTCTCATCCGCCTCTCTCCGACCCGCATTAAGGACAGAATTAGGCCGAATCCTCAAACTGCCCCCCGCTTCCCTACCGGTCTTGAATTACCCCCGACCCTTGCCTGAAGTTTCCAGCGAGCTCAAGGCCGCTAACAGTAATTGCACCCAGAAGGCCATCCTCGTGTATTATAATCTGCCTTTTTGTCCTTCTTATCTTCACTGATAGAATTTTCTGGATCAGTATTAGATGCCCTTGATCGGCCGGGCGTGGTCCTCAGAGCCCCCTGTAGTTCCGCACAGGGTGCAACTGGACACCCGCCGTGTCGTTTACTATGCTCTGGTGGACAAATTTGATTGAAAGAAAAGCTTTAAGAGATATTCAATCTTTGTCTTTAGTAGCCACTAAGTCTTTGAGTAATATTGCACAATCGGTTAGATTTACTTTGTTTTCCTGTTTCCTTTGCATGCATGCGCGATAATCCTGTGTTATTTCTTAAGACAATCAACTTGTTAAATTAATATTTATTAAAGCGAACAACGTATTTCATATTCCATGACGCATGGAGCTGTATTACAATCTCTGAGTCATGGAGGGAAAAGCGGATTCCGATCTGAGTCATGGAGGGAAAAGCGGATTCCGAACTCTGAGTCACTGAGGGAAAAGCGGATTCCGATCTCTGAGTCATGGAGGGAAAAGCGGATTCCGAACTATGAGTCACTGAGGGAAAAGCGGATTCCGATCTCTGAGTATTGGAGGGTAAGGCGGATTGCGACCTCTGAGTCACGGAAAAAGCGGTAAATACTTTAAATTCATAAAGTCAAGGAACACATCTTTGATAGCCAATGCTTTAAAGCCCTCTAGCTAAGCGTATATTTCTTGCATAGTAATTTTTTCTTGCGTTGACAGCAGCTCAGAAACTGCCTAAGGAATAAATTTTGAGCGGCGGCGGTGGCAAGTGGACAGGCGTCGGGTTGAATATTTAGGGAGACTGGGGGAGGAGAGAGGGAATATGGTGCGAAGAAGGGGTCGTGGCTCGGGCAGAGCTGGATCAATTGAAGCGATAAATCAATGGTCCCCAAGTTCTCCAGCCATTGCCTGAAACGCACCGTGCGGGCGGTTCCTTACCAAAAAAGCCCGACCGAGCCTTATAAAGTTCATCTTTCGGTCAGCCCAAGCCTACGCTTTGACTGGGGCTTTTCGCTTGCTCCTCAGATATGATATCGAAGAGACTATAGTCAGGGATGGGGAACAGCTCAGCTCTGCGATAAATGCCGTTGTCATGCCACGAACCCTTGGTTGTTGGTTTGGTTCCTTGGTTCGTGGGCCAACCTTCAAGGCACTGAGAGTGTACATGTTTGACGCTGAAGTCACTGAAGGCCTTACATCAGGCCGCTCAGAACATTCTAGTCAATATTTATTTTATTATATTGAAGATATTGAAGAAAAGTTAATGAAAGTAAAATGGGAGCTGGTGCAAAGAATTCCACAGATGCATTTGCACTGATTATCCAACATAACTTGCGGCCGCTTACTATAGTCAGCCTGATGCTTCTGAACTTACTGAAAAAATCATTCAGCACTGCAGGTGCACGAATACTATCTTTGATCAATTTTGGCATGCTTGGCAGAATGGAAGGTATAGAAGATAGATGGCCTCGAATCCATCTATCATGATGCGAATTGGTTCTATAGAATGCATGCGATTGCAAAGCATGCTACAGAAATCAAATTGGCTACTTTTAATTGCTATGAAAGTACAAACAGACACGTAAGTCAGTTTGTTAAACTACCAACACTGGTTATCAACATTGGCGCCAGAGTCAGCCAGCAGGCAGTCGACGAAATATCGTGTGCGTTGTCTGTGGGCAGCACGGCAGTATGTGGATAGAAGTTGATGATCAGCGTCCAGATCTACGAGGGCTTTTCGTGAGATTCAGGCGGCCGATTAGAAGCAGGCATCGGTACGCATTCCTGGTGACGATGAGCAGCTAAAACTCATAGGAGCATTTTTTCGGCGGGCAGTTCCCGTGTTCTCGATTTCACGGGCGCGATGAGACCCATGGCATTGCTTGTGGGGTCTAAACTGATATATTGGCACCATGCGGCTTTGTAATAACACTTTACAAAGGCATTAAAAAGTAACTGATTCTATGATCTCAGTCGATGAGATATTGGGTTAAAGTTTCTTAACAAAGAATCAATATTATTTACCGATGCAACTACAAGGCAACCCAGAGTGCAGAGTCGAGCAGTTTATCCACTTCTGACATGCATATTGAGCTCGCTCCACTTAGGAATTTTTGAGTCTTCCAAGCCACTCCAACGTCCTCTTCATTCCCTTGCTGTTCTCATTCACCTACTCGCATGCATTTCAAGACGAGCCCGGCTAAAGGCTTTCTCAAATCTTCTCAGAGTCCTCAGACGGAGAGCTGAGCAAAGTTGATTATCTGTGCTCACAGCTTGAGCACCACTGTCATTTGCAGGGGAAACCACCGGCTTGACTCGATCAGTGCCACTTTATCTGTAGCGACTTACGTCTGTTCGCAACTTTCCTATCCTTTCCTCTCCTCTCCTCTCCTCTCCTCTCGTCTGCTCTCCTCTGCTCTCCTCTGCTCTCCTCTGCTCTCCTCTCCTCTCCTCTCCTCTCCTCCTCACCTTTCTATTATAATTTCACAGTCTGATTTACTTCAAAATTACGAGTTAATTTCGAGCTCAATGCTACAAGTACAATCCCATATTTTAAAACCATACTACAATCAAAGGTGTTTTAATCTTTTTGAGTGCTTTCATTAATGAATTAGCTGTCATTCGATTGATTAGCTTAAATTCAAGGCTCTTAGAATTTCCATAAAAACTCTGATTTCCTGTCTCAAATGTTAAGGAAAAAAATCCAAACAGTATAAAAAAATTAACCATCCAAGCACTGCATGTTTGCTACGGCAAAAGTGTTCGGGCGTATAAACTCTCAGTTTAAAATGGTTTACCATTCTCTTTTCATGCTCGATTTTCTGTTGTTTCTTTGCTAAAACTGTCGAAACTTACCATTGTGTCTTTGTCGCAGACAATTGTGTCTGTGCCCTTGTCTTTACAGGCATTGCTGCCCATTCCGCCGACTCCCCTGAGCAGGCACACAAGCGCGCGGATACGTACGCAGTCTGTAGGAGTGTACAGCGGCCCTAACTTTATCATTAGGCATGTACACTTCACTGTGTCTTGTGGGTTGGCCGTCAAGGGCGTAAATTGCACGAGCAGAGCCAAGCCCGGATTCCAATTCAGCCCCAAATTAATTTGACTGCACTTGGAATCGAGCCTGGGCCGCTGGCACATCAGAGCGCCTTACTACACCACTAGACTACGGCTCCCTCAACACTACCCTCATGTGTAGCAGTTGTTCGCTTATGTTCTTCAACAAGTCTACAGTCATGCTTAACATAAGTTTTCTAATGCCTAACGACTGTTCTTTTGAGTTTCAAAAACCCCACAAACGAGCCAAATAAAACGCTAGAAACTGATGAGCACGAGCCGAACAAGTTTATTCATTTAAGATACCAGCTGGTTCAGCCAATCCATCAGCCGTCTCAGTCAATTTGTCACGAACCGAAAATTCTTGCTTCTGCCAACTTTAAAGACGGTTGATTAGGTGCCCCGTTCTGTGCACGCAACTGCAAAATTTGTTGATTAGCTGAAGAATCGCTACTTATAATACTACTAACTGTTTCATAGTCAGTAATATCTTGCAAACATTGTCCATGCTTTTTGAAAGTTACCAAGTTGAGCAAAAGTTCAATCTTGACAAGGTTTGAGAGCTGGGTGCATGAGACAGCTCTGGGCACTCAGTAAAAAAGGATTTTTTAAGTCACCGTCATGCAGTTTGAGAACCCAACCAGCCAACTGAAAGTTGGGGCTTTCGTGACTTCAATTTCAAGTGTAGTTAAAAGATTGGTCGGCAGCTCGAACCTCAGGGGGGGGGTCCAGGCTCAGGAGTCGACCTACCGCTTGAGGTGTGAGCAGGAATTGAGCAAAGGGAGGAAATGAGCCTCCGTTAGAAAGGCCTGGAGAAATCTCAACCCTGCTCAAGGCTTGAAGAGTTCTTCAAAGTTTTTTTACCTAGCTATACCGCTTTAAGCGAAGTTTAAAGTACGTTTTGTAAGGTGGGGGCATAGAAGACAAAGTGGTATACTGTTGGAGACACCGGGAAAGTTGTCAAACTAAGCTTGAGAATAAATTAAGCCCTGGTAAAGAATTCTAGTATTAAACTAGCTAAACTAAACTTAATAAAAAATTAATAACCTACATGTTGGTTTTAATCTTGTGCAGTCAATATTGTTAATCTCAAAAAAAGATACCCAGCCTAAGATATCAGATCCCTTATGAGCTTTGGGAAATGAACGATCCCTATGAGCAGTACCCCATGAGCCACAGCATTTCAGCTACTCCCCATGAGCCACAGCATTTCAGCAATTCCTTAATGAGCCACAGAATTTCAGCAATACCCCTATAAGCCACAGCATTTCAACAACAAAAACAACAAAATACGCTGTCATGATGGTAAAAGTCAGCGTCACAGGGCGCGCTTCATGGCTTGGGCGCGAACAAAGGCCGCGCCACCGGCAGTGTCCGGGGCGCCGGCGTCAGCCAGCAGACAGTCGACATAACGCCGAGTTCGCGCTTGACCTCGCCGGTAGGGTGCCTGCAGCGTGAGCAGCAGCACCTCCTGCACCGGCTGTGGGCAGTACGACTCGGCGCGGATGAGATGGCCTGCGAGCTGGAGTCGCCGACGGCGCAGTAGATCAGCATTTCAGCAATACCCCTATAAGCCACAGAATTTCAGCAATACCCCTATAAGCCACAGCATTTCAGCAATACCCCTATAAGCCACAGCATTTCAGCAATTCCCCCATGAGCCACAGCATTTCAGCAATACCCCTATAAGCCACAGCATTTCAGCAATTCCCCCATGAGCCACAGCATTTCAGCAATTCCCCCATGAGCCACAGCATTTCAGCAATTCCCCCATGAGCCACAGCATTTCAGCAACTCCTACATGAGCCACAGCATTTCAGCAATTCCTTAATGAGCCACAGAATTTCAGCAATACCCCTATAAGCCACAGCATTTCAGAAATACCCCTATAAGCCACAGCATTTCAGCAATTCCCCCATGAGCCACAGCATTTCAGCAATACCCCTATAAGCCACAGCATTTCAGCAATTCCCCCATGAGCCACAGCATTTCAGCAATTCCCCCATGAGCCACAGCATTTCAGCAATTCCCCCATGAGCCACAGCATTTCAGCAATTCCCCCATGAGCCACAGCATTTCAGCAACACCCCTATAAGCCACAGCATTTCAGCAATTCCCCCATGAGCCACAGCATTTCAGCAATTCCCCCATGAGCCACAGCATTTCAGCAACACCCCTATAAGCCACAGCATTTCAGCAACACCCCTATAAGCCACAGCACTTCAGCAACTCCCCCATGAGCCACAACATTGACATAAGCCTTGACGCCTTGACACCTCATCATTGGTTAGGGCTAGGGTTAGGGATGCCAGAAATTTTGGGAACTTTGTGTAGCGTTTGTCTGCTTCAGTTATCAATGGTTACAGTGCGAAAAATTCTTGAACCTTGCTTTTGCCTCTCAGCAACAGCAGCTGGAAACCCGCGACCGGGTCACCACTGTGCAACTCGAGGGCTCAACAGAGAAACTGAAATGTCCAACTGCTCAACCGAGTTGCTCAGCTTCCTTCATCATGGCCAGATGGGAAGTTATGATGAGTTCGCTGTTCAGTCAGGCGCGTCAGGTAAGCTGCTGGATGCTGGATAATTACAGAACCTTGCACTTTTTTGCTGCCCCATAAATTCTGACAGATTCTGTATTGAAGTTCTCTTCGACAAATTTTCACAGCAGTAGCATCATGGTTGCATGTGCTCAGGTATAAAAGTACTAGTGAGTGTACTATTGTAATATTCCCGCAAACGATATTGAGAATCTGAAAGTAAATAAAATCTGATAGCTTATTTAACTTCCATTTAATGAAAGAGAGAACAGATACCGGAGAAGACACGGGAATCTAATCAATAATTAGAGCCGTGTATATTTTCAGGATAAAATATTGAAGTGTTTCTGTGAGGAGCGTTTCAGGGGGTGGGAGGGGTTTGACAGCAAGCGTTTGTTCAAGCGTTCTTCCTTCCTTTCACAAGTAAGGAAGAACTCAATCATATTTTTTTAATGGTAAACTGGAAATTTTACCTAGCAAATCTGCAAATCATGAACAATATAACAGCTTCAGTTTCAACTTTATCAGCCCAGCGGCTCTTACATGCATCAGTGATATCTTACATAAAACTCCAAACATCCGAGATGAAAAGTTATGATTTTAGTCTATGGTATATAAGCTTTGAAGTTTAAGACTTTGTATTAGAGGCAGGGGGCCTGTGTGCACCCTGGCGCACCTTAAGCGACATAGGCACACAACCGGCGAGAGGCATTAATGCCCATTCCGCCGACTCCGATGAGCAGGCACACAAGCGTGCGGATACGTACGCAGTCATACACACGGGCACAAACTCACACTGGAGTGCACAGCGGTCCTGACTTTATATTAACCGTTAGGCATGTACACTTCACTGTTCCTGTAAGCCAAGCCGAGATTTCACACTAGGAATCGAGTCTGGACCGCTGGCACATAAGAACAGACAAAGGGATTTTGTTGTGTAAATAGGAGCTAATATGATTTTTTAACGCTCAATAGTCTCTCTTAAAAGCGCTTTTTGATCTTCAACTAATTAGCCAGAATTCATTAGCTGAAGAAACCATTAATTAATTAATTAATTAGTTTCATAGACACAATGTAAACTCATCTCAAGGTCTGATATTTTAATGAGAGATATCACTGATTCATGACAGGCTGATGAAATTGGAACTGAATCTATAAGGCTGTCTTTCACATTTGTGATTTGTAAGGCTGTCTACAATGGTTTGATTCGTACATGATTCGTACATTCGTACATTCGTAAAATGATTCACTTTTCCAACTGTATAAAATGGAACTGACAACCTGTATTTGAATGTTTGCAATTTTGCAAATATCAATTCGTTTTCACACAAAGTTTCAGAGAAACCGCTGGATCCTGATGAATATACATTTTCAACAGCAATTGTTCCCTTGCACTTCTGTATTGACAAAGAAGCACCACTAGTAAGTCAAATAGATCAGGAGAAATTTCCATATATGGAGGCCCAAAACTGGCACGATCAGAGAACAAACTCTCTTCCACGTGTTGAATTTGACTTGACGAAAAGTCCTATTGGCCAAGAAACGCATCCTCAGTCATTCTATAGGCCAAGTAAACATTTCTGAAGAGTTTGTTTAATCTTCTATTTATAACTCTCAAGTTGCAGCAGAAATGAAGATTGCGCTAGCATCCAACGATGAATTATTGAGAAGCAGAAATAACTCGGTAGGTTGGTAAGCTAGTGGACTGACAAATACTATAAATATGTGAAATGAAAATTTCTTGTATATACTAAAAAAGTTCGTCAATTTAGAAAAACTTAATTGACTGAAGATTGCCGTTTGCAGTCTCATCTTGCTCCCATTGGCTACAAGCTTCAGCCAATCAGAACTCAGCTAGATCTGTTCCCTGTTTTATCTTAAGTTTAGAACTGTCTTAAATCGCAGCCCATAGCGCAACCCATAGCCAGCGTCCCATAGATCGAACAGGTGAAAATCTATCCCATAGCATGAATTTGAGAAACCTAAAAAACCGACTGATACGTCATAAACGCCATTAGCGCCCTGTCGAATCCAGTCAACTAGATAATAAATCCAAGTAAAGTCCCAAAACTTGACGCTCGAACATAAAACATCAGAGGCTAGTGCGAGACGATCTTTCGAAGGCGACGGCGGCTTCGGTGGCCGCGCCAGAGGCATGCGGACTCTGCTCGCAATCGCCGCGTGCTGCTCCATCTTCATGGCGCACGCGATTGAGAAGGGTGAGTTCACCTGGAGGCTGAAGCATTCTGAACTATTGCCATCATCCCCTGAGGCTTCCCATTTCAGGTTGGAAGCCAACGTCGCGGCTATAAAATTAATACCGACCAAACCCAAAACCCTCCCCAACCTTGAACTCAAGCTGCAGCGATGGAGGTGGAGTTCAGCCACGTTTACTGCCAGCAGGATGAGTTCACCTATGCTAATGATACAAGTGAGAATTGAGCGGCCCTCTCACATGAGCTCAATGGGCAAGGCTAATTGGCTTTGGGGCGATTGTAAATTACTACAATTTTATTAGGCCACTTTAGAGTTGAGGGGAATTCGTATAGCTTTATAGCTTTAGTTAATTTTGCTTGCTGCAATAAGCAAGAGGTTTCCCGCTAAATTGTGTCCAAGGTATATTCTGGAATCATTGTTTTTGCGTTGCTATATTAACCTTCTCTCATTATTGGATGCCTTTGTACGTTTGTGATGGTGATGAGCAAACTTCTATATGTTAGCTTAGGTTAGTTTCTCTACATTCATTGAGTAGAGGCTCAGCGATTTTTACCGCTAAAATACGCTCGGATGAATCAGTTTGGGGTGAAAAGGTAGCTGATTCTCTCGCTGCACAGTCAGGAGCTGTACACAGACCTCGAATGCTCTGCGCACTAGCAACCGATGTGCCGTTGTCTGCACACCTGGTCACCTGGCAGAGGGCCAGGCGTATATTTAGACTATTTTCTAACCAATGTGTGCATGCATAGGTAAACCAAGCATTATTGAAAACCAAAGCTAAATTAATCCTTTGGCAGAACTGTCCTAGCGAAAATTTAACCTAAAATCATTGTTTAGAAGCTGAAAATGCAATATTACGATTGGGGCGCATTCAATGCGAGTTTTAACCCTCGGGGTGGGGAAGGGCAGTCGGATCTTAGGCCATCCTTGAATTCACTTTTTCCGAGTCTGGAACCAGCTGCCTTGCGGCGATGCCAGCTTCATCTGTCTATTTATATTTATGGATAGGTAGATATATCTATAATCCCCCATGGTTGATGTCTTGGCCTCGTTAAAGAATGAATCGGTGGTTGGTGGTGGTGGCTTCCCGCAAAGGCCGCAGCATCTGCGCAGACGGAAGCCACTGGCTTGAGTGCGCCGTAAGCGCTACGATCTATGATCCGGGAATGCCCAGATAAAATAGGATAAGTGCGCGGGATGTTTTAGGAGCTTTTTATCCCGATACGAGCCAAAAAGTGCAGCATCCGTAGTGCGGTAGCGATTACAGAGGAAGTAGGAAGCTGAGAGAGGCGTAACTGATGCCTCAATACAGCATACTTGCACTTCGCCTCAAGCTCAAGCTACCACAATAAATGCTTACCTCTTGTCGCTTTTTCTCGTTGGAATACGCTCCAACCATTGTTAAGCATCCGTGTACTTTGTCGCTGGCGTTTGTAGTGAACAAAGTATTCACGTCTATAAAGGCTCCGCCACCTATCAGAGCAGTTAACCATATCCGTTTTTCGTTTCTGGGTAAGACTTATTTCATTCCTTTTTCCTTGGTTCTCATAGTCCCTATTCCTTAGGTCTTAGTTCTTAGTCCCTATTCCATAGTCCCTATTCCATAGTCCCTATTTCTTAGTCCCTATTCCTTAGTCCCTATTCCTTAGTCCCTATTCCTTAGTCCCTATTCCTTAGTCCCTATTCCATAGTCCCTATTCCATAGTCCCTATTCCATAGTCCCTATTCCTTAGTCCCTATTCCATAGTCCCTATTCCTTAGTCCCTATTCCATAGTCCCTATTCCATAGTCCCTATTCCATAGTCCCTATTCCATAGTCCCTATTCCATAGTCCCTATTCCATAGTCCCTATTCCATAGTCCCTATTCCATAGTCCCTATTCCATAGTCCCTATTCCATAGTCCCTATTCCATAGTCCCTATTCCATAGTCCCTATTCCATAGTCCCTATTCCATAGTCCCTATTCCATAGTCCCTATTCCATAGTCCCTATTCCATAGTCCCTATTCCATAGTCCCTATTCCATAGTCCCTATTCCATAGTCCCTATTCCATAGTCCCTATTCCATAGTCCCTATTCCATAGTCCCTATTCCATAGTCCCTATTCCATAGTCCCCATTCCTTAGTCCCTATTCCTTAGTCGCTATTCCTTTGTCCCCATTCCTTAGTCCCTATTCCATAGTCCCTATTTCTTAGTTCCTATCCCTTAGTCCCTATTCATTTGTCCCTATTTCTTAATCCCTATTTCTTAGTCCCTAGTCCTTAATCCATGGCCTTTAGTTCTTAGTCAATAGTCCCTAGTCCTTAGTCCCTCTTCTTTGGTCCCTAGTCCCCATTCCTCAGTCCTTATTCTTTATCTCCTAGTCCATAGTCCATCGGCGTTGCCCAAAAAGCCTAAGTTTTAGGCTTGCTTGCCCGAGCAAGTTTTAGTATAACCAACGACGCCATTGTCGAAAAAAAAGTTAAATTAACGACAAAATCCCAATGCCCGTGTGTACACGCAGGCCATCATTTGCAAACTCTCGCTAATGCCAGCAGTTAATCCTTTGGTGAATTTCCAACCACGTCACCTTTCGTCTAAGAATACGGCCTAAAACACCGCTTCCTGTTTCACCATCCGCATAGTTCAAGAGGGCTTTAATCCCCTTCAAACTCCGCGTCACGTCAACGCTCTTTGTTCACGATTTCACAGGGCCAGACATCTACGGCATTTGTTTCTGTTTATAGCTTTTTTTAAAACTCTCTGCACAGTCTGAATGAAACGAATTTGCGCAGGCGACATCAAATTGGGTCAGGCAGCTTTTGGGGCTTTGTGGAGTCACAAAATTGTTGTTAAGCCTGAACACTCACACGGTTCAAGCATTGCTGCCGACTTCCTGATTACAGGGCCAACAAACATTTGCAATATTTTTGTCTGCACAGATATACTTGCCAATGAGAGATAGATAGATAGATAGATAGATAGATAGATAGATAGATAGATAGATAGATAGATAGATAGATAGATAGATAGATAGATAGATAGATAGATAGATAGATAGATAGATAGATAGATAGATAGATAGATAGATAGATAGATAGATAGATAGATAGATAGATAGATAGATAGATAGATAGATAGATAGATAGATAGATAGATAGATAGATAGATAGATAGATAGATAGATATTCCCCTGTTACATATGTGCCGGTATACCCTGCCAACTTCCTTCCCCAGAGCGGAAGCGAGGCGCTGGAAGGCGGAGAGACATCGGACTGAGGTGAAGAAGAGAGCAGGTCCCAGGGAAGCCTCATGTAGCAGTCAAGTGGACCGTTAAAATTGCCATCCTGTCTGCACAAGCAACCATTTTGGCTTCGCTTCCCGTTTGCTTTTCCTCTCCCTGTCCTCCCCTTTTTGATTTGGAATCCCAATTTCAAATGCAGGCATGGAGTTGACGCAGACGGGCGGCAGGCTTTGTCCAGGATTGTCGCGGGGGCAACTTTTGACAGAGAGCGGAGTAGTAGAAGAGTAAAAGTGGGGATTGCAGCCCGGAGATGCCTGGAACATTTACTCGTAGGCATTTCAAGAGTAACCAACCTGAACTGCCAGTTCTGACTGACTGGCTGACTGGCTGTTTTTAGGACCCACAGCCGCTGGAATTGCAGATTTTTCCCTAAATAGTTGTATCTGTGCCCCAAGCTTCTGAATTTATGGGGCTAGCATCCCCTATTTGACATTTAGCTGCTAAATAGAAATAGATGTTTAAATCAGATATAAACTTGCGTAAATATCAGTTCATTTGAAACACTCTGAGTTATGAACTGCTGCAATACCCTGGATTATTGAGCTGACTACCTTCTAAAGGAGTGAACTTCGCTATTTCTAGGATAATAGCTTCCACGTCGATGAAGGCTGTTCGCCTACAAGATAAACATCATGTGTACAATCATCCGATTAACCTGGCTTTTAAGTGCACACGGCAACCAATTTGCAAAGAAATATTGCTCTATCCCTTCATAGTCTTGCCCGTAGTCCCACCACTTGAAGGATATTGGACAGCCAACTTTATGCAAAGCTGCAGCATAATCCAGAATAGTACAAGCGTATTAGCCGAATAGCTGCAGTATGAAAGTAAAGTGTTCTTATCTTTCACCTTGCCTGGCATTGCTTGCTCCGAACTCTCGCCAGGACAAGATAAGAAGACGCCATAGGGGGGGAGGTCAGTCGGCACAATGCCACCTGAGAGGCGCCGCGGTCGGATTCAGCAGTTCGCGCGTGACTGAATTAGACTACGGAGAGCCCCTGCCCTGAGAGATGGCTTGATAAGCGAGAGAGGCGCGCTCTATTCCCAGCCAGGTGGAACGCTTTTTTCCGGCATTGGCAAACATAGAAATATACTCGCGAGGGAGAAGTCCGCAACGATTCGTCATCAGATTTGCCCCCCTCTCCAGCTCCCCGCAGGTCAGTTGGCAAACAAGTCAGGACGAATCCCTTAATTAGCTTGTCGCTGGTGACGTTATTCCCAACTCGTTTTAGTTGGTTTAGCGAGTTGGTTTTTGAGGGCAACTTTCTGAACTGACTTCAACGTATTTATGCAAGCGTATTTTTGCCATTCAAGAGCATGAAAACTGTTAATGCTTGAATGGAACAGCAGATCAAGTAGTCTACTATTTAAAACAGTAGAAATCATAAATTAAATTAGTCAGTACCTCAGCACTAATCCCTCGTGTACCCGACACCCCCAACCACATCTCTGGAATTCGAATCTAGAACGAATCTTGGGCGAAAGCCTTTGGCATTCGAGTGTCCTGTTGTCCAAGTGCGTTTTCCCCTAAAGCAATAAGCCGCATGCTTTGAAGCATTTTACTGACCTTCACAGCCTCGCGTCGCAAACCCCCCCTCCCTAAAAACGCACAGAACGTCGCTTGCTGTAAAAAGCTGTCCTGAACGCACCAGAACCTCTAGAAAGCAAGACAGCAGAGAGCTGCCCTAATTATCGATGTTCAAAACTCCCTGGCTCTCTAATGGGCTTACTAAGATTTTGTTTTCGGCCAATCAAACATGCATTTCAAAGCAGAACAATAAAGGTCATGTAGGTTGCGGCGAGTGCGGAAATTTACCACTTGCTTGCACCAAATTCGGTTCTCTTGTAACCTCAAAATTTGCGTTGGCCATCACGCAGGAGTTGCAATAAAATTCATGACCCAGCGGAAATTATTATTTTGATGCCTCCAAACTTCGCTATCTGCTTCGTTCACCTATCTCCTTCAGCTCGTCTCAACTGAGCATATGCCTGCCCGTAATAAATCCAAGAAATTTTTTCTTGGCCCTCCTTGTCTACCTGCAGGTACACTGCTTCAAGCTGTTGCTGCTCTCGGTTGAGCTGCCTGCATGCCGCTCCCTTGATCAATGGCCGGTGCGCTGTGTCTCCCCTACCCCCTCCTCTCTCGCTATCTGCAGTCGGCACTGCCTTGAAATTGCCTAAGCTCCAGAGTGAGTTGAGCTGTGTCCAACCGGACACGCGGATCAAATGAAAGGGTGCGGCAGGTCTCGAGTCTAAATCTATACACACCAATCATTACTGCATGCGCGGGCAAAGAACTGTAGGTTCAAAAGTTTTTCAGTGCAATATCTTGCCAGCACATTTTTTCTTACTGGGGATGGTTTGCAAGTGAATTCCTTAAAAAATTCACTGCCAAATATGAAAACCTACTCTTCTAGCAATCACACATTTTTTAAACACTAATGTTTTAGACAATTACAGTACTTGCGTACATCACATTCAAACATTCTCAGTCTCACTCCCCGATCCCCAACCTCACTCCCCGATCCTCAACCTCACTCTCCGATCCCCAACCTCACTCCCAGATCCCCAACCTCACTCCCCGATCCTCAACCTCACTCTCCGATCCCCAACCTCACTCCCCGATCCCCAACCTCACTCCTCGATCCCCAACCTCACTCCCAGATCCCCAACCTCACTCCCAGATCCCCAACCTCACTCCCAGATCCCCAACCTCACTACCAGACCCCCAACCTCACTCCCAGATCCCCAACCTCACTACCAGACCCCCAACCTCACTCCCAGATCCCCAACCTCACTACCAGACCCCCAACCTCACTCCCAGGTCCCCAACCTCACTCACAGATCCCCAACCTCACCACCAGACCCCCAACCTCACTCCCAGATTGTCAACCTCGCTCCCAGATCCTCAACCTCACTCCCAGATCCCCAACCTCACTCCCAGATCCCCAACCTCGCTCTCAGATCCCCAACCTCACTCCCAGATCCCCAACCTCACTCCCAGACCCTCAACCTCACTCCTAGATCCCCAACCTCACTCCCAGATCCCCAACCTCTCTTCCAGATCCCTAACATTACCCACTGCTTGTAGTCATTTCAATAGCCCATTTTTATGCCCAAAAAGTCTCTTGAAAATTTCACTGCTTAACCAAAAACTCTTCTTTTTCTAGCAATTCCACCTTTTATGAGCATCAATTAGTAATAATTTAGACAATTGCTTGCGTAAAGCAAGAATGGTGAATGGGAAACAATGATGGCACAGAGAATGACGGTGTACTAAAGGCAGGACCTGACTACGCGGTGCTTCCATCGTCTTATTGGTGCCAATTTGATTGACAGGGTCAGGCAGACAAGCTATACTTCTATACTGGCTCTATTCAAACTAGGAGCGGCTAGAAACCAGACACAATCCTGTTTCTGGTTCTGTCTGCTTGTTAAATCTAGCCAGTTTGCTGTACTTGGTATGTAATCTGTAAATACGCTTGTACTGCCGTGTTGTTTTCATCTGAAATTTCGGCAAAAAAGGTCTTTTCGCCAGACTTGACGGGGTGGGATAACTTTATCTACGATTGTACCCTAGCCTGATGCTACTGCACAGCCTTCCTGTGGATTTCCTTTCTGCCTAGCAGTCTCTGTAGCGTGTATGGTATGGTTAAAAAGCAGACAATCTCAAAGATGTCTGAATCGCTCTGTTCATGCGCAGGAGCCTTTAAATTGTAGCATTTTAAGAGCTGGCAGTATTTTATTAGCATTGTCCGTTCCTGCCTACCACACACTGGCTGCTCCCCAAGCAGCTTCGAAACCAACTCCTCCTGCTCAAGTAGCGTCTCTCATTAATTATCTCCTGTTTCCAACCGATACAAGTTTTATATCTTGTCTTCGAACTGGGAAATTTTATGGGCGTCTTCCCAATTATGAAGTAGGGGAATAGCTTGCCTAAATTGTCTGTTAGCACTGGTGATAGAGCGATTAAAGCCCGCCGAGCAACATTTCCCGGGAAATAAGAGGGATCTAGAGATTGAGCAGAGCCATGCAGTTTTGGCCTGTGTCTCCCCGGCTGACTTGTTAATCCCACAGTAATGCAACTGGAAATGAGCTGCATAGCAGGAATTCTCTGTCCCAATATCCTTCGCTTCATTTGGTACAACTGGGGGCTTTGAAAGTGGCTCCTATCAGTTCCTGTTGAGCTGCAGCAACCGTTCCACGGTTTTCTGATCTGCATAAACTGACTCATTGTTGTCCAGAAGATCCAGGACTCGTTGCTCTGGTCTCTGTGCCTGTCTGTCTGTCTGTCTATCTGTCCGTCTGTCTGTCTGTCTGTCTGTCTGTCCGTCTGTCTGTCTGTCTGTCTGTCTGTCTGTCTGTCTGTCTGTCTGTCTGTCTGTCTGTCTGTCTGTCTGTCTGTCTGTCTGTCTGTCTGTCTGTCTGTCTGTCTGTCTGTCTGTCTGTCTGTCTGTCTGTCTGTCTGTCTGTCTGTCTGTCTGTCTGTCTGTCTGTCTGTCTGTCTGTCTGTCTGTCTGTCTGTCTGTCTGTCTGTCTGTCTGTCTGTCTGTCTGTCTGTCTGTCTGTCTGTCTGTCTGTCTGTCTGTCTGTCTGTCTGTCTGTCTGTCTGTCGGAGCTAACAGTTACTCATCCATCTGAGGCTGTTAACCTTAAGTGACCAAGCAGCTCATCAATAATGACTCATTATATCTTCTTGGCGCATCGCGCGGAAGCCTCGCGGACGGCAGCAGCCGGGTTGGGCAAGCGAGGGATTACTTAAGTGGCAGTTGGTAATTGTTTGCTAAAGTGCATTGGGAATCGCAGGGTTTCAGAGCGTATGCGCCTAAATAATCTAAGTTGGATTATGCCGGATTAATGAGCAGTTTTTCCAATAGTATTCGCAACATCCGAGACCCCAACTGAGCAGCAACTCACCAGCCGTCCCGTCCCGCCCAACCCATGCGCAGACTGCAAGTGCTACCAGTTTCAAAGCTCCCGATCGAAAAAATTCGGCCAGTTCAAGTCGCCGATGTTTCCCAGGCCGTATCCGCTGGCCATCTCCTGCATGCTGTACGTCTTCGTGGCCGATCAGGGAGAGATTGTTCGACTGCAGTTTGAGCACTTTGAGCTCAAACCCAGGATTCACGGAAGGTGAGCTCTACGCTTTGTAGTTGAAAAAACTTTCTGAGCCCTGAGGTTTAGTGAGAAGTTTAATTGATGCTCAGTCTCAATCTCAGATCTTCAATAAATATCACTAAAACATTCTCAATCGCGGTATCACCACCCTCAATGTCACTCTCAGCTTCCCAATCTCACTCCCGAACCCTTAATCTCATTGTCAGATCCTCAATCTTACATCCAAATCTCATATCACTACCACATCCTCGATATCACTACCACATCCTCGATATCACTACCACATCCTCGACATCATTACTACATCCTCAATATTACTACCGCTGCCTCGATATCACTACCGCATCCTCGATATCACAACCAAATCTTCAATGTCACTCTCAAATTCTCAATCTGATTCCCGAACCTTTACTCTCATTCTTAGATCCCCTATCTCACTTCCAGATCCCTAAGTTCACTCCCACACCCTCAATCTTACTTTCAAATCCTAAATTTCTCTCTCAGATATCCAATATGACTCTTAGATCCTCACTCTTTCTCGAAAAATCCTCATCAATTTTAAGCAACTTCATTTTGATCTTCAAGTCATTTAAATTGACTTTAACTCCACACCAAAAACACGAATGTCCACTTTCTCTAAGTCCACTTAGCTTGTTGACATATTTTGAGTCGACCAACAATTTCGAACTTCGATAACGGAAGTTTTCTATCACGGCTTTCTGGTACACTGATAATTAAAGTCCCCAGCTTGAGCTTTGACGTCTTGCTCAAATATATTAGGATCGGCTTAAAATCCCATGTAGTCACTGATTGAACGACAGTTTTTATGACTTCCCAGAACAAGATGAAGTGGCAAAGATCAAAGTTTATACCGCAGGAGTTTTCGATCAGCAAAACGTTTTTTAGCGTTTTTAGCTGACGTTCCTTTGGTCTCTCGAGTTGGCCTGCCCAGCTCAGCCGCAGTAAACAGTTGTGGCCCCCGCTGTGAGCGAGTATAGTGCTCAAGAAAACCCAATCAAGTCTCGTCGAGTAAGAGACCAAGTAATTCGTTCGCCCCATCTCCCCATCGCATGCGTCTTCCACGAGCTGCTGCCACAAAGCATTCTCTGATGCGGCAATTTGAGACCTCAATCTCGGTTTCTTCCCCCTCATCCCGCGCGCTCGATTCAGCGTCAGTCTCAGCATCCCCTTCCCCAGTACGGCCTGCATGCTGGGGCGCAAGGCAAACCGAATTACTCGATCTTGTGTGCGCAATCTTTAGACACAAGGGCGGCTGAGACAACTGAGGCCAGTATAGTGAAAGCGAGACAGCCTTTGAGGTCTCAGGGCACACTTTTTTGAGCTCGTAAAGCAACATTGGAGCTATTTGACGGAACATTTTGAGCTTGAAAAAATCGTTTAGACTATAATTCTATGAAATGTTACAAAGCAACTATCCTCAGTTGGTAAGGGGCCATTTCTACTAATCTCATATACAACAAGGAAATTTGTTCCTCAGGTTTCAAATCGAATCTGAGCACGTTAAAGTGCAGAATCGCACCAATTAGAGACTCAATTTAAGGGCCAAACTGAAACAAAGTTTCCTTAGCAATTCAGTGCCCGCGCAGTTTGAAATGAACTTTCGATCTCATAAGCGACCGGCTCTGAGCTGCGCGTGTTTCGCAATCTGGGAGTTCACAAAGGCAGCACTTGTTTTTCTGAGTCTCAAGGGCATCCTAAGGCCAGTGAAATGAGAGAAGGGAAGGGGCAAAGAGGAAAAGAGGATTGAGGATTGCCAATCCACTGCAGTCCCCGCTGCTTTTTAGAGGGTCGCAACTCAGAAGCAGCCCCAGTGATTCCTTGTGATGAGATCGAAGCACTGACGGAGGTGCCCCCGGTCTGCGGAGTAGAGCGGAGTCCGGTGGGAATTTCTGAGCACAGCAGTAGAGCTTGATGAGGCTGGGACGCTGCGAGCAAGAGAATATGCAGAAGCATTGCATAGAAGCTTCACTGCAGTCAGAGCCAGCACAGATGGAATTCAGCTCGTGCAGTGAAAAGTGAATGAAATCATAGCTAGATAAACGCATTCAAAAGTAAAGTAAGCATTAAAGCTTTCTTTCAGCAAGTAAAAATTCGGTGGTTCGATTTTTTTTAAAGAAATAACGGGATCGCATATTTACATATCACATATATACATCCTTATGTACATAAATGATCCGTCATTCTGTTCACAGGGACACCAAAAACTGGGTTTGGCAAACAAGCGACGAAAATTGGACTTGTAAACAATTTAGGGACTATTTTTTAACATAAGCTCATAAAGTAAACTTCCATAATTATCCCCTTGCTTGTTCTCCCCTATCCAAAGTCCAAGGTCCAAGTTCAAAGTCCTAATGGGTGTATTTTGCGCGTAAAGTCCCAGGCTAATTTTCGTGCTCAACACCAGAAATGAAAATCACCACACACGGAATCGAGATTGGGGACTTTTGGGGGCGACAGTCGCCTCAATACTCCAGTGTTTATCAGCTTCATTGAGCACTCAAGGCGCCTCTAAAGCAATCACATCCGACAATCCGCTCGTCCGCTCCGCAGCTGCCGAGACTTCGTCCGCCTCTTCCTGAACAGCCCCCGAGCCGAGCTGAGCCCGGACGACCGACCGGACTACGAGCTGTGCGGCCAGCAGCTGGCCCAGAAGCGATTCTATTCATCAGGCCGCGTCCTGCTGCTGGAGTTCCACTCGGAGCTCACGCGACCCCTTCAAAACCCGAGTCACGTGCTCGTGTATGCCGGTTTCAAAGGCGGATTCTACTTTGAACGGGCAGGTGAGAGATTCGTTTTACATTAATGACAGTGAGTGCCGTTGAATCTGTTGAGTTTGTGAAGTTTTAAGCATTTAACCATAAGATTTGGTAAGGTCTGACAGGGTCCGGCGTCAATAAGATCAAGATTAGTCTGATTAGGCATGAAATCCAGAGTCCAAATTATATATCCATTCATATGGCTTGTTTACACCGCCATCAAACCATGCACGATACAACTGATTTAAAAATCCTTCTTACTCTCAGAATGCCTACCCAGACTAATCTTAAACGGCGCAAATACCAAGACGTACAAAGACGCGATTGCTGTTAGATTCAACGATCGTTCTTCGGACTCCCTCAACGTCTTCCCTTACAAAGACTTAATACTTTGACTGAATACTTTAAAACTGTTTGACTTTAAACTGCTGAAATTTGCCTAGGTTTGTTCCAGTCGGAGCCTGTGCGATCTGAATCTTAGTAAATCTTCCCGCATCAAAAAGAATTTACGAGTAGTCAGTAATTTCCAGAAAAATCGCAATCAATTTAATGCATTTTTAAAAGCATCAGTCAACTCTAATTCCTGAATTTGCAAAATTTTTCTGCTGGAAAATCTCTGGAAACTTCTGTGGACACGAAGAAGAAGAAATAGCAGGTGGCAGTTTATCGCACTGAGGGATTTTCGGTGCAGCAAGTCCGCACACTCTTTGAGGCGGAACCGATTGCGGGGTTGGGATTATTGCTGCTGTTATAATCCCACTGATTAGGGTGCGTGTCGGGAAATCAATTTGCCTGATTGAGGTGGCGAATCAGGCGGGGACTCAACAGTGGAATTAGTGGGCAGGTGGCCTCTTTGTGTCGAAACATTCGCGTTTAGTGGCTTTAGCGAAGCGTCCGCTAGAGCAGCGCCGACTCAAAGCAAATGATTGTAATTATGATTCTTCAAGTTTAGAAACAATCTTTTATTTCAAATCTCAAGGAAGTTCTAGGAAGGAGCTATGAATTTTCGATCCTCCTATGCATATGAAGGAGTAGTTTTTTTAGCTTATTGAGGCCCACATGCCATAGCATTGAGCTCATCGAACTGGAGTGCTATCCCTAGAAATAAACTCTCTCCTGTCTGATGATATTTTATCCAAAGTGACTGGCTACTGCGGCCTTTAAAGCGCGTGACTTTTTGGCCAAACTTTGACTCAGAGCCTCAGTTTCGAACCATGCTACCATCTGACCACTCCCATTTTCAATTTTCTGTTCTTTATTTCCACATTAATGAGTTGCTTGCAATGTTCTCAATTTAGATAGAGATAAATACTGTACGAGTACTATGTTGACCGCAATTTGGAATAGTCCCGTGGTCCTTCGTCCCGTGGTCCTTCGTCCCGTGGTCCTTCGTCCCGTGGTCCTTCGTCCGGTGGTCCTTCGTCCCGTGGTCCTTCGTCCCGTGGTCCTTCGTCCCGTGGTCCTTCGTCCCGTGGTCCTTCGTCCCGTGGTCCTTCGTCCCGTGGTCCTTCGTCCCGTGGTCCTTCGTCCCGTGGTCCTTCGTCCCGTGGTCCTTCGTCCCGTGGTCCTTCGTCCCGTGGTCCTTCGTCCGGTGGTCCTTCGTCCCGTGGTCCTTCGTCCCGTGGTCCTTCGTCCCGTGGTCCTTCGTCCCGTGGTCCTTCGTCCCGTGGTCCTTCATCCCGTGGTCCTTCGTCCCGTGGTCCTTCGTCCCGTGGTCCTTCGTCCCGTGGTCCTTCGTCCCGTGGTCCTTCGTCCCGTGGTCCTTCGTCCCGTGGTCCTTCGTCCCGTGGTCCTTCGTCCCGTGGTCCTTCGTCCCGTGGTCCTTCGTCCCGTGGTCCTTCGTCCCGTGGTCCTTCGTCCCGTGGTCCTTCGTCCCGTGGTCCTTCGTCCCGTGGTCCTTCGTCCCGTGGTCCTTCGTCCCGTGGTCCTTCGTCCCGTGGTCCTTTGTCCCGTGGTCCTTCGTCCCGTGGTCCTTCGTCCCGTGGTCCTTCGTCCCGTGGTCCTTCGTCCCGTGGTCCTTCGTCCCGTGGTCCTTCGTCCCGTGGTCCTTCGTCCCGTGGTCCTTCGTCCCGTGGTCCTTCGTCCCGTGGTCCTTCATCCCCTGCACCATATTAAAATGCAGCTAATCATTAATTTTCTACCAATAAACCCATTTACTAGATCAATACCAAACATCCGGAACTCGAGTTGATGGAAGCACTTGTGACTACGAGTTTTTGAGCAGTTCCGCGCACAAGAGCGGCCAGTTTTATTCGCCAGCCTACCCGCAAAACTATCAACCCGGTATGACATGCAACTATCATTTTCGGGCTCTCGCTGGCGAGCGCGTTCGCATAGACTTCGAAGCCATCGATCTTGGCGGCGCGGAGAACCGAAGCGCCTGCTTGAATGGTGGCAGCAGTTCAGGATCGTCGGATCAAGATCGACTGACGGTCGCGGACTCCGAGCGGGACGATGCTTCTGGCAGCTTGTACTTCAGCTTCTCGTCCTATTGCAGATTCGATTCCAAAGTGCAAACAGTTAGTCAAGAAGCCTACTTCAGAGTGAAATTTGTCTCGAATGCAGACTCTGTCATTGGTCAGGGTTTCTCAGCTCGATATGGCTTTGTTGCCAGGCACAAACTGCAGGCCACCAGACCGCTGGACAGGGACGTGCTCAGCGCAAACGGTGAGTGAAATTTTGGCTAGGTTTTACTACAGATAGTCCCATTATCATGAATCACCTTGTAACGTACCACCTTGTAACGTGACACTAATCTCGCAGGAATCTTGCCAAACAAAGTTATTGAGCACACTATCGAGTTCCGAAGCAGTCAAAGCAAACAAGGAGTGTTCAGCAGCGTTAACTACTCTGAGTCGAAGGGATATCCAAGACTGGCCAAGTTTACATATCGGTTCATCGGCAGACCAGGCGAGATGGCCCACATTCGGTTCATTGACTTCAGACTGGACGGGCCCGTCACTGGAAGGTTGGGAGACATTATTGAGCTATTTCTAGGCATCTAATATACACGTACATTGCATCGATAGAATGTTATTGCAGTTGCAGCTCAGACCAGGGCGATAGGGTCCTGGTGTACTACAGCAGCAGTGCACTTGGCAACCCAAACGCAGTGTTTTGCGGCACACAATACAGCGAATCCGTCTATTCTACCGGGCCGCACCTGACTCTGGTGTTCCACACCGATGACCGGCTGACCCTCGGCGAGAGAGGCTTCAATGGCAACTATTATTTCACGGAGCGGGTCGACAAACATGAGTTGGACACGCCCAAGGACCAGGGCATGGTTGCGACGGACAGCAAGCAGGTCACGCTGGGCTGCTCAGCCAACAGGGAGATTCGCAGCGATGAGACCTCAAGCGGGGTGCTGCATTCGCCCAACTACCCGGACGGGTACCAGCAGTTGCACTGCTCCTGGACTTTTCTGGGCAGAGCCAACAAAACAGAGAGAGTGGTTTTAGAAATTCAAGAGCTGGACGTGGAGTCAAGAACCACAGATATTAGCACGGCACTCGAGTGCACCTCCAAGGATCAGGTGACCATTACGAAGTACATCGAGATGCAAATGTCTGGCGGCAAGGTAGACGCTGTTGACAAGCCGTTCTGCGAGGTTAGAAGCTCTAGGCCGGTGCGAATCATGAGCACCCGGATTCCCAAGCTGAAACTCAGCTTTTACACAGAGAAAGCTTCAAAAGTTCGACGGGGTCTCAGGTTCAAGTACAGCTTCGTGCAAGGTAGGATTTTAGCGAGGCCTGAATTTATCTTCTTCCGACATTGAATAAATAGAAAATTCAAGAATCTTATCGAAGCTAATCGATTTTGACTCTGCAGATTTTGGTATACTGGGCGAGCACAAGATGCAGAACCAGTCTCTCGGCTGCCACTTTGAGTTTCATAGCAACCGGGCGTCCAGCGGAAATTTCTCAAGCCCCAACTATCCTTACGCCTACCCTGAGCAGCTCACCTGCACTTACATATTTCGAGCTAGGCCACACGAGATTACGCGAATTGAGTTTACTAACTTTGACACGGAGACATCTCGAAGAGCGTAAGTACTTTTTATCGGTATGGAACTTCATCAACAATATATAAATTAAAACTAAGGCGTTAGGTGAAAAATATCAGCTTTGATTAACTGTACCTCGTAAACAAAGATACCATAGAGCTCAAAGTGATCGAATTTCGGATTCAATGAATTATTTAAATTTATCCGGTTTGCTCCAAAAAGACTAGATACTGCTGGCAACCTGCTGATTGCGATTCTTGTTTAAATCTTATTAATCAAAAGCACTGTTAATTAAAAACTAACATTAACTGGCATATTTAAGATCCAGGGAGAGCTTTGCTGTTAAATAACCAACCTGAAAATGCTTTCTGATTTGTTTTACTGCAGGTGTATCCCGGATGAGAGTGACTTTGTGACAGCCGATGACTGCTCGCGGCCGATCGGTCTGGCCAGCAGTCAGAACGTGCTTTGCGGCCGTCCGGAGAGGGGCAAAGCCTTTGTGTACAAGTTCCAAGCCACCTGTGTTCGAGTAGTGTTTGTCAGCAACGATCGATACAATTCTCCGGGCTTTCTCGGTGTTTACTACTTTGACAGGCTCTCCAGTGAGTGCAGACGTCACAATTCGTGCTTCGTCATCGTCATTCGTCACTTCGTCATTCGTGCTTTCTCCAAAGTTTCAGCAGAAATTGAATAAAATAGTCGACGATATAGTTCAATGAAGGCTAAATTCAGAGAGTGCTATACTATTAAAACAAAAAAAAACAAAATATAAATGACAGTTTAAATTTTTATATTTTTAGGCGATCGACTCGGTCACTATGGCAGCCCTTCCCAGACCCTGCGCTCAACAGGCGGATGCACGTGGATCGGCTTACTAATCTTGCTTATCTGCAGACAACTTTTGACGAACTAATTGTCTTCATATTTTAGTTTACAATGAGTCAACAAAGGCACATAGGTTCTAAACTAGTTGGCCTTACCGCCAAACAGTGTTGGGCATTTTCCATTAGCTAACGTTAACGTACTGTCGTTAATTTTTTTAACTAACTGATTAACTAATTCCCATAAAGTTTCGCTCTTATTGATAAAACGAGTAACATGATAGGAGCGTAATGCTTCAGAGAGTGCAAACACTCTCTAATTGATAACAACTATCAATTGATAATTGATAACAACTATCGTGAAATTCCCAAAATTGGAAATAAATAAGTTATGGAATAGGGGCCTTTTTTTAGTGTCGCCATTCCCAATGGGCGCCATCAAGGGGGCGGCTAGGCAGAGTGACCTGCTGAGTCCTTTTTTGTATGCGCAAAAGCTTCTGCAAAAAGGGGCACGATATGTTTTTTCAGTCCCATATGGCAAAAGCTATATTTTCTTTGATAGTTAAGAGAATATGGTCAAATTAGTTCACTTCTTTGATAGTGAAGGTATAATGAACAAAAAATGAATCAACAAGGGTATGTTCTTGGATCTAGTAAGATCGTCTACAAGAACAAAATCGAAAAATCCGGACTTTTTTAACGTCAACGATAACGGATTTATGTCTATAAATGATTTTGTTAAGATCTTTTTGTTTTTGAGTGGGTGACACTTGTCACTAAAAGAACCTAAACGTTAGAACCTAAATTATTCACTACCAGTACCCGACGCTGGCGCAGTAAAGATTATAAGATTTTTAGTCTCTTTTTAGTAGAAAGCTGTAAACTTTCAAAATAATTTTTCGAAACTCGAATTGTTGGGCATTACGACTAAAAACTTGAACTCAAATGTATTACTAGTAGCAGTAACCTAAGTATTAAATAATAAAAATTGCATGATACCAGTGCAAAGCATTTAAAATATATTGTATCCTCTATTGCAGTTATTGTTGTTAAATGCACTCTATAAAATGAAGCCCGTTATTGTATTGCTTTAATGCTCAGATAAATAAGCCACAAATATTTACATTATGCAGCCATGTAATCCACTGTCACTAATTGTGTAATTGTGTAAATGTTGTACATTCATGCGTTGCTAGCTATAGTCTCTTATTTTATTTATTGTCGTTGACAGCCTCGAATTTGTAGAAACAGATTGTAATCAATTGCAAAAATGTTTTCAATAGTTTTCCAGTTTTCAGCAAATTATATTTGTGATAATCTGAAACTAGGAGAAACAACCGCGATTTGACTTAAAATTTTCTAAAATATGTTTTTTTCTATCTGTGCTGCCCAAGTGTCAATGAAGCGCATTGCCTACGAAGATATTCGATACACGATGCAACTTGAGCACATTCTAACGTTTTTAGCACATTGACATGCTATGATTTCGAAAAATGATGGCTTACATTCAAATAAAAATTACTGAAGTACGCGTTACTTATCTACTAATTTGACTTTCATAATTAAAAAAACTAATATTTTTGTTTTAAAGGTTAGACTGCGCATACTATTAGAATTTGTGCGCTAGACAAAGCGCTTTAAGGTATCATGTCAACGAATTCGAAAAGCAGCTCATCATCTGCAATTATGATGGTGTAACGAAGTGACTTCGTAGTGGTATTTCAGCCATATGTTACCGAATTATCCTCCTAACTCACCTCTGTTCATGGCAGTCACCAACCTAACCATCACTGTTCGTAAAATTAACGCCCTTGAGGGCCAACCCACGAAGCACGTTGAGGTGTACACTCCGAACGTTGAATAGCTCGTAAAATTAGGGTCCTGTGAATGTGTTTTTCCAGTGCGTATGACTGCGTACGTATCCGCGCGTTTGTGTGCCTGCTCAGGGGAGTCGGTGGAATGGGCAGCAATGCCTCTCGCTGGTTGTTTGAATGACGCTCAAAGTGCACACAGCCCCCTGCCTCTAACTGAAAGCTAAGCATCCCCTGCCTCTGTGTTTATGACATTTAAAACGACGAACAAAAATATCGTGTTGTTTCTCAACGTGACGATGTAATCGCATCGCCCAATGCTCGGCCGAAATGCCGCAAAGAACATTCTCTTAAGGCTTGTTCGCACCGATCAAAACGAGACAAAATTTTGGTTACTTGTGCCTTAATTTGTATAGCATTGTCCATCAGTTGAGCGATTTGATACTCAATTTATGGAGGTGTAAACGAAATAAAGTTTTATTCTGTTTTACTATAATGCATGTATGTGAGTAAATATTTGGTTTCAGTGCTGGCAAGGGAAATGGCCCATGATCCAGACGCCATGTCCATCGATAGGCGGGTTCAGATGACTCTAAACTTACACTACAGTCTACGGGTTATGGTACAACACAACGTACTACTTGGAGAATCAAGCAAAACAGTCTCCAATCAAAAATCCCTCTTATGAGGGTTCTTTCTGTGTCGCCTCCTCTTAAAGCCGGTTCTCTTCGACGTTTCCCGACGCGAGAATCTCTGCAAGCTCGTCGGCTACCCAAGAGCTACCTGGCTATCCGGTTGAGGGATCCGCTTCAAAAACGAGCAAAATTGGATCGAACTTTGCCGCTGTCCGCACCTGTATAGATAATATTGCAGATATGTTTCCAAATTAAGCTTGTGTGGAGCGGACTACAGAAGCTTGCAAATCGCATGTTCTGTATTCCTGCATTCATCTACCGGTAATGCAACTTTGCATTCAATTTATTTCAAGCAAACTAACTTGATGAGACAAGATTATATAATCTACCATTTCGATACCAAGCAGCTCGCATTGGCCTAAAAACATAGCTCTGCACCATTGGTTGATTCAAACTAAATAGTGGGAATAAACGGCTATAAAACCCTTTCTTGTATTTGCGTCTCATGCCGCATCTCGGCTCCCAGGTGTGGTGTCTCTAGCAGTCATGGCCGACGCGTCTCGCCTACCGGTTCTTCTCTGTGCTCTCCTCACCTGCGTGGCAGGCAGATTCGTTTAATTCTCCTACGTGGGCTGCTATGTTGATAACACTGGCAGTGTTCGAGACATGAAAGGCATTGGTAGCCTCGAAAATGTCGCTTGAGATCTGCAGTGGCATCTGCGCTCAGAGCAGCTTCCCGTATTTTGTTGTGCAGTTTTCCACGGAGTGCTACTGCGACAGCTCCTTCGGGTTGCAAGGAAAGGGAAAAGAGAGCGACTGCAACAGGCCGTGCAGGGGAAACTGGAGTCAAATCTGCGGAGATGCAGATCGCAACTCGGTGTATGCTCTGAGCTACCCTGGTCAGTAACTGAGTGTCTTATTCTTCATTTGCAATAAATCAACCAAGACATGCCATGAAACAACTGGCACATCGGGACTCTTCAATTCAGTTTCAGACTGGAACAGCTACACGGTGGTGAAGCCAAGCAACCTGACGGTCACATTCAAGAGAACCCGCTACTCGCTTGTCGCTGCCCAGTCTGACGCGGACTGCCTGCTCCAGTGCAGCGCCAGAGCCGACTGCCAGGCCGCCGTTTTCTCCAAGCGGCTGCTCGCCTGCCGCCTGCTGGACTTTGTCTACCCGCCAGCCAGCCTGACCGGACCCGACTGGACTCTCTTCGTGCGGGGCTGAGCGCGCGACCCAGGATAGGAACGGCATAGCAACAGCAGTTGCTGTTTATCTTTTTGAACAGGCGTGAAGTTTTACAGAAAGCTAAGAACACTCCAAAATCTTAATCAGGATTTGTTGATTAAATTTGAACAACTTTTTGTGATGCAATTTGGTATGTCGGTGAAGCTAGAGTTATCGATCAAATATAACAAGCCTTCATTTTTACTACTCTCTATTGAGCGACGAGTGACCCAGAGTATATAACTAAATCTGCTGTCAGTCAGTCAGTCAGTCAGTCAGTCAGTCAGTCAGTCAGTCAGTCAGTCAGTCAGTCAGTCAGTCAGTCAGTCAGTCAGTCAGTCAGTCAGTCAGTCAGTCAGTCAGTCAGTCAGTCAGTCAGTCAGTCAGTCAGTCAGTCAGTCAGTCAGTCAGTCAGTCAGTCAGTCAGTCAGTCAGTCAGTCAGTCAGTCAGTCAGTCAGTCAGTCAGTCAGTCAGTCAGTCAGTCAGTCAGTCAGTCAGTCAGTCAGTCAGTCAGTCAGTCAGTCAGTCAGTCAGTCAGTCAGTCAGTCAGTCAGTCAGTCACCCACTCACTCAAGTCAGTCAGTCAGTCAGTCAGTCAGTCAGTCAGTCAGTCAGTCAGTCAGTCACCCACTCACTCAAGTCAGTCAGTCAGTCAGTCAGTCAGTCAGTCAGTCAGTCAGTCAGTCACCCACTCACTCAAGTCAGTCAGTCAGTCAGTCAGTCAGTCAGTCAGTCAGTCACCCACTCACTCAAGTCAGTCAGTCAGTCAGTCAGTCAGTCAGTCAGTCAGTCAGTCAGTCAGTCAGTCAGTCAGTCAGTCAGTCAGTCAGTCAGTCAGTCAGTCAGTCAGTCAGTCACCCACTCACTCAAGTCAGTCAGTCAGTCAGTCACCCACTCACTCAAGTCAGTCAGTCAGTCAGTCAGTCAGTCAGTCAGTCAGTCAGTCAGTCAGTCAGTCACCCACTCACTCAAGTCAGTCAGTCAGTCAGTCAGTCAGTCAGTCAGTCAGTCAGTCAGTCACCCACTCACTCAAGTCAGTCAGTCAGTCAGTCACCCACTCACTCAAGTCAGTCAGTCAGTCAGTCAGTCAGTCAGTCAGTCAGTCAGTCAGTCAGTCAGTCAGTCAGTCAGTCAGTCAGTCAGTCAGTCAGTCAGTCAGTCAGTCAGTCACCCACTCACTCAAGTCAGTCAGTCAGTCAGTCAGTCAGTCAGTCAGTCAGTCAGTCAGTCAGTCAGTCAGTCAGTCAGTCAGTCAGTCAGTCAGTCAGTCAGTCAGTCAGTCAGTCAGTCAGTCAGTCAGTCACCCACTCACTCAAGTCAGTCAGTCAGTCAGTCAGTCAGTCAGTCAGTCAGTCAGTCAGTCAGTCAGTCAGTCAGTCAGTCACCCACTCACTCAAGTCAGTCAGTCAGTCAGTCAGTCAGTCAGTCAGTCACCCACTCACTCAAGTCAGTCAGTCAGTCAGTCAGTCAGTCAGTCAGTCAGTCAGTCAGTCAGTCAGTCAGTCAGTCAGTCAGTCAGTCAGTCAGTCAGTCAGTCAGTCAGTCAAAGATTTCATTTCAAAGTGCATTTTGCTCACTTTGGACTCTGCTGAGTGGAATGCTCACACACTGGGTATTCACTGACTGTGAATCTATTGACTGGGATTTAAAACTTAGTGAATCGATTTATGCGGAAAAATTACGAGTTTTAATGTGAATTCCATTTATAATACATAACGCGCTGTAACGTCCTGTTTCCGGAATATTTTTCTATAATTTTATGGTGTCTGTTCTCTTATTACGATAAATTTCTGTCCCTGGCCCAATCCTCGTCACGTCTGCCACGTCCCCAGTAATAGCCGACTCCAACAAATGATATGCTCTCAAACGAAAATTTTCATCATGAGCCATCAGCAATGTATTGACACCGTAAGCAAGAGGCTTTGCTTCAGACTATCAAATAAAATAACAGCCTTTAGTCGAGACTGTGTAAAAAATAAAAGTAAATGGAGATGCATAAAATTTTCGTCAAATGCATTAAAGTTGCACTTTAATCGCTGCTGGATGTTATCCCACTGATGAAGAACTGATCCCATCAAACTTAGTGGATTTCACATTTTCTTTCTGGAGGGAAGAACATGCCGGTTACGTTTTCGGTGCTTCCAATATTTGAACAGAGTTTTTTGTCACCTATATGCTTCTCCACACTTGTCTTGATGCGCTGCTGAGTACGAGGCGCAGTATGGAACTGGCATGGATACTAGGAGGCTTATTATATTTTCAGACTTTCGAGTTGATTGCAAATAGATGCTGCGACCTCCACGTGGTAAAGTTGAGAGCCGCGCTTAACTGCTGCGGCGGCCAACAGTGGCAGGACCAAGCGAGGGCAACGAAGCATAGTGCTGTCCGCCGAGATGCTGCCCCGCTGGTTCATGCGAATCTTCTGGGTGGCGTCAGTGACCGTGAGACTCGCTGCCATCGAGCCCCAGCCGTACCACAGGGCACGCTCAGTACCACAGCTGCCGTACTCTCAAGGCCGCCTGGCGAAATCATCTCCCTGCATGAGGTGTACATCAGAGACGACCTGGGAATTCACTGTGAGGACCAAGGGGACGGAGGAACCCGCTGGTACACGTCGACGGACCAACGAGGCCGTGAGGCCGTGGAGGAATTGGAGCGCTGATTGGACCGAGGCTCCTTATCTGACCGGCTGCTTTGAATCGACGTCCGGAACGCTTATTAGTTCTTAGTTTATACTGTAGTATAAAGTTATTAGTTATTAGTTATACGATAGTATAATCGAGTTGAGCCCTGCTACCCGCAACCGGTGCTGGAGGAGTTGTCTCTGACGTTGCAGGCACCCTACCGGCGAGGAAAGGCGCGCACTCGGTGCTTCCTCGACTGCCTGCCGGCTGATGCTGGAGTCCCGGACACTGCCAGCGGTGCGGCCTACGTTCGCGCCCAGGCCCTGAAACTCGCCCTGTGACATTTTCTTGCCTGTCAAGATAATAGCACGAATGCTTTTTATTCGAGGTGTCAGTTTTCTGATAATAGAGATTCAGAATCAGATTCAGACAGCGTCCCGTGAGGTCTGTGAATGGCAACTACGTCATTGTATGTACGTCTTAGTTTTTTAGAACCTCACAAAATATACATCGCTAACTTGGCCAGTTTGGGCCCTTCGTTTTCACGCTCAGCATAAACCGCAGTCTTCAGACTTAAGAAATACATAGTGATGGTTGTATTTTTTCCAATAACAACATCTTGGAAAAAAAGACAAAAAGTAATTGCTGTTGTGTGCTGTTGCTATCCTAAGTCGCCACTTAGCAACAAATGGAGAGAGTCTTGGCTTACTTGACTCAGCTGCAGGGGATTGCGGGCATCCAGATACAGCGGTAAGGCGCCGCCGCCCATTCCGCTAACCTCTGGCGACCACGAGCATCTAATGCTGCGGTTCCACGCAGGGAGATCCGTTGGTGCCAGTGTCTGCAGCGCGGTTCCCCTCCAGAGATTCTAGGAGATTCTAGGAGGTAGATAGTCGCTCGCCCGGTAGCCCAAGTACCAGTAGCGGACGAGCTGGCTGAGATTCTCGGGCCTGAAAATGTCCGAGAGGTCCGGTTTTGGAGCGAAAAGCGTCAAACTTTTCTTTTTTCCAGTCGACTCTGATAGAAGCAGGCAGTCAGCGTCAGACTGGGCAGCGGCTTTGACTCTCGAAGCTCTAGCTGGAATAATCTACTGCAATGCTTTCGGTGCCTCTGATATTTTTCGACAATAGTGATATTAGTGCCTTTTTGAAACTTGAACACTGCATCGCTCTCACTTTTTACTCGAGGCGTAATTTTTCAGGTTACGAGCGTAATGAAGATGAAAATGCATCTCTTTTTAGAAGCCATAAACTCTCTGTGACGAACATAGCTCGTAGATTTCAATACAGCATTTGATAGACTGAATAAGTTCGACAGCTAAGTTCAACTGATATAAATATATATAAGAAATGAGCAATGCTAGTTTTTCATGTACATGTAGCATTAATCCTCAAATAAAAATTTGAGAAAGCTTGGGTAGTAGCTCTAAAGTAAGATTAACACGGATAAAGACAGCGTTCTGAGGTTGTCAAATGGAAATGTCTGCGTTAATTCAGGAAGTCTCCCGCTAAAGCGCATATAGATATTTTGTTCCTACCAGTGAAGTTCATCTCTTCTCATTTCTTATGTTCATATCTCTTATGGCTACTAAAAGTAGAAAAGCTAGAAAACGCTTGCAAATTTCCGACGATCACACAAAGAGGCTGTTGCACTGTTTCTGGGTGCCCTGCGCTAAAGAAAAGAGCTGAAAGTCGGCAGAGCAAGCATCTATCCACGCCAAGTCATCAACAATCGTACTTCGAAGTACCCCACATTGCCTCAAGCGCACGACCGAAGTTAGTTGATTAATTTTCTACTTTGTGGATCGTATGGTTATTTGCTTCAGTTAGCTTTGCACTCCGTGCACCGGACCGATTTCTCTCGTACCATCTCCGACTATATTCATTTGCAAGCCACCAAGCTGCGCCAGACTCTCTAGATCAACGACTCCGACTGATTCCGGTGCATTCCGGTGCATAAAGTCTGGCCATCCAGCTGCTACTTTGATGTTCCGACCGGGCGTAGCTTGGTTGGGTGTTAAACCAGTGGGTGTGGCTCTTGGGCGTTGGTGCGGGGGTGGTGGGCCGGGCCTTGGTCACTTGCCCGCGGCTTGTGTGGCATTTATTTAATGCGATGCGGGCTGTAGCTGACCCGCCAAGCGCGTATTGATTTTTTTTTGTCTTTTAAGTCCTTTAAAATAAAGTAAATAAATACGCTCAAATACTCGTACAATAGGGCCAGGCTCGAACCTGCGCCTCTCCTGCCAACTGCCTTGACTTCGTCTCACTGCTTTAATTGCACGCGCAACCTGATCTCGTTTTTGCGTTTAAATCTCATAAGAACCGAGGAAATTTCTCAAGCCCTAAGTCTAACGACACCCTTACGCCTACCCTGAACAGCCCTCCTGCACTTATATATTTTGAGCTGGGCCGCACGAGGTTGCCCGTATTGAGTTGACTAACTTTGACAGGGAGATATCTACGAGCGTAGAAGGACGTAACTATTCATCTTGGTACGGGGCTTCTTAAGCAATAAAAATATATATTATAGCGTCATATTATAACTAGCCAAATAAATAAGGTCTAATTAAATATGTTTACGAGTAAGAGCTAATTAACTATGAACAAAGATATCGTAGAGCTCAAAGTTATCGAATTCCGGACTCATGAAAGATTTCAATGCATCGGGTTCGCCGCAGAAAAAACGATTCTATCAACCTGTTGATCGCAATTTCTGTTTAACTCTTTACGCTTGTAATCGCAAGCAGAGTAAACTGTAGACGGAAAAAATATTTTACAAATTATGAATTCCAAGCTGGGTTCGCTATGAAACGACCAGCCTGAAAATGCTTTCTGATTTGTTTTACTGCAGGTGTATCACGTATGAGAGCGACTTTGTGACAGCGGATGACTGTTCTCGGCCGTTTGGTCTGGCCAGCAGTCAGAACGTGCTTTGTGGCCGTCCCGAGAGGGGCAAAGCCGTTGTGTACAAGTTCCAAGCCACCTGTGTTTGAGTGGTGTTTGTCAGCAACGATCGGTGCAACTCTCGGGGTTTTATCGGCGTTTACTACGACGTACTTTGATCGGCTTTCCAGTATGTTTTGACGGTGCCAGACGCGCCTCCGTCATCATAATTTTTCTGGACCACATTTTGGTAGCTCGTGGTAGTGCCTCTCAGCGGCAAATTAGGACTTCCTCAGAGTCTGTATCGCAAAGCACCAAAACCGTTTAGGGTCAACTTCACCAACTTTAAATCTTTTGTGAATGTCTTTTAATTCAAGAAGGAATACGGGCACAGGGTCACAGGGGAATGATATTCTGCGACAGGTAAACTGCTGCTGACACTCTCCTTACAGGCAAAGTTCCCTAACAGTAGAACGTAGACCGTAGAAAATAATATCAAAACCAGACAAAAAAGTGTTATTACTCAGAATTTAATTTGTGCAGCATTGTACATCATTAGTACGATTCGCTGGCTCGTTTGAAGGCGATGTAAAGGGAGTAAAGTTTTTTAAACCTTTTTATTTTCAAATAAATGTATTCTCAGTGCTGGCGATTAAACTAGCCCATAATCTACATCGATAGCGGGGCTCAAACGAATAGAAATTTACAGTAAAGCACGCACAGATTATGGCACAGCACAGCCAGTACGATTTAGGTACAAAAGCGAATCGCCATTGGTCTAAAAAATAAAGCCCTACATCTATTGGTTGATTCATCCACGGTAGCGGGGATAAAGGGCTATAAAACCCTTTCGCTTATTTGCGTCTCATAGCGCATCTCGGCTTCCAGTTTTGGCGTCCCTAGTAGTCATGGCCGACACGCCTTGCCTACCGGTTTTTCTCTGTGCCCTGCTCGCCTGCGTGGCCGGCAGGTTCGTTCACTTCTCCTACGTGGGCTGCTATGTTGACTATATTGACGGAACGCGAGATATGAAAGGTAATAATTTGAATAGCCCCGATGAAATGTCGCTTGAGATCTGCAGCGCCATCTGCTCTCTGGACAGCTTTCTGTATTTCGGTGTGCAGTTTTCTTCTCAGTGCTTCTGCGACAGCTCCTTCGGGTCGCAGGGAAAGGGAGAAGAGAGCGAATGCAACAGGCCGTGCAGTGGAAACTCGAGTCAAATCTGCGGAGGTGGAGGTCGCAACGCGGTTTATGCTCTGAGCTACCCTGGTCAGTAACTGAGTTGTTTTATATTTCATCTGCAATGAGCATCCAAGACAAGCCATAAATCAGCTGCGATTCATTGAGACTTGAAAATTCAGTTTCAGACTGGAACAGCTACACGGTGGTGAAGCCAAGCAACCTGACGGTCACATTCAAGAGAACCCGCTATAATCTTGTCGCTGCCCAGTCTGACGCGGACTGCCTGCTCCAGTGCAGCGCCAGAGCCGACTGCCAGGCCGCCGTTTTCTCCAAGCGGCTGCTCGCCTGCCGCCTGCTGGACTTTGTCTACCCGCCAGCCAGTCTGACTGGACCCGACTGGACTCTCTTCGTGCGTGGCTGAGCGCGCGACCCAGGATAGCAACGGCACAGCAACAGCAACCGCTGTTCATCTTTTTGAACAGCGTGAAAGTTTACAGAAAACTAAAAACAGTCTAGATATTCTTTTGTTTTGTTGATGGAATTAGAACAACTTTTTGCCATGCAATTCCGTATGTCAGTGAAGCTAGAGTCATCGAACAAATATAACGAACCATAATTTTTACTAACTCGTTATTAAGCGACGAGTGAGCCAGAGTATATAACTAAATCTGCTGTCAGTAAATTATTTAGTCAGTCAGTCAGTCAGTCAGTCAGTCAGTCAGCTAGTCAGTCAGTCAGTCAGTCAGTCAGTCAGTCAGTCAGTCAGTCAGTCAGTCAGTCAGTCAGTCAGTCAGTCAGTCAGTCAGTCAGTCAGTCAGTCAGTCAGTCAGTCAGTCAGTCAGTCAGTCAGTCAGTCAGTCACCCACTCACTCAAGTCAGTCAGTCAGTCAGTCAGTCAGTCAGTCAGTCAGTCAGTCAGTCAGTCAGTCAGTCAGTCAGTCAGTCAGTCAGTCAGTCAGTCAGTCAGTCAGTCAGTCAGTCAGTCAGTCAGTCAGTCAGTCAGTCAGTCAGTCAGTCAGTCAGTCAGTCAGTCAGTCAGTCAGTCTGTTTGGGCTGGTTGCCTTCATAATAACTGATTCCGACAAATGGATACGAAATGGTAAAAAAATGTAGAAAAATATGGGCACGTGACTTGACTGACTAGCAAGCTGTCAAAAAATTTCATCATGAGTTAGCAACGATGTATTGACACTGCAAGCAGTAGGATTTGCTTCAAGCTAGCAGAGATAAATGGAGCCATAAGTCGAGAGTGTGTGAAAAGGAAGTTGACGAAGTAAATGGTGATGCATAAAATTGTCGTCAATTAGCACTCCCATCGTTGCTAGAAGCTGACGTTGATGAAGAACTGATCCATCAATCATTTTTGGATTTCCTTTCTTCCAGCAAAAAGCTAGAAAGCCTGTATTTCCAATTTTTTTGACAGGAAAATCTCCATTTTATCGCTTTCGTGCTTCTCCATGCATTTCCTTGATGCATTGAGGAGTGCCAGGCGCTTGTATGCATGGATACTAACACGAATGCTTTTTATTGGAGGTGTCTGTTTTCAGATAATTGGATGTAGAATTTTTTTCTAGAAGGTGCTTAAATAGTAACTTTGTGTTTGATAGGGAAGATTTGACAGACTAGAGGAAAATACAAGCTATGGCCATTAATTTCATTCTTCAGATCCAGAGAAAATGTGTTAGAAAGTTCTTGCGGTTCTAAGGTAATGTGTACGGTTCCAGGACATTTCGTCAACAGGCATTTCGTCAACTGGTATTTTGTCAACCTGCATTACGGCAACCGGACATTTGGTTCAAGCCAAAATTATTCATGTTAGCCGTTAACGTTATCATATTCTTGTGATTCAATGTACTGGCCCGTACTGTAGCTCTCTCTCTCTCTCTCGCTCTGCCAACCCTCCCTACCCCTTCCATGCTCGCAACTTATTGTTAACTATTTTTATAATGTACTTTACACTGTTTTGTGGTGCCACTGCACTGGACCTAGTTGATGAATTAATTTATTTATTTACTCACCCCGTGTCTGCGATTTCGGACCCCTGATTATGGTTAGCCCTCTCTCCCGCGCCCTCTCATTGGCTGTCACTATCATCTGTAACTCTTGTTTCCTACCCCAATTTGCGTTCTGCGTGGCTGCAGCCAATCCCCTCTCGCTCTGTCTGCCCCACCCTGCCGTTTCTCTTACCCTGCTGCTATAACCCCACCCCATTTGGAGCTGTCTTTTATTTATTGGCGTGTCTCCTGCGTGAGTTGTTTCCCCCTTTCCGTTTCGCTTCTGCTCGCTACCCTCTCAACTCCTGCTATTCCAAGCCCAATATAGCGCCTAATATATTTTTATTAGAGTCAGGGGGGTTGTGTGCACCCTGGAGCACTTTAAGCGACATAGGCACACAACCGGCGAGAGGCATTACTGCCCATTCCGCCGACTCCCCTGAGCAGGCATACAAGCGCGCGGATACGTACGCAGGCACACACTCACACAGGAGTGTACAGCGGCCCTAACTTTATATTATCGTTAGGCATGTACACTTCTCTGCGCCTTGGGGGGTTGGCTCTCAAGGCCGTTAATTGCACGAGCAGAGCCAAGCCGAGATTCCAATTCAGCCCCAAATTAATGTGACTGCACTTGGAATCGAGCCTGGGTCGCTGGCACACCAGAGCAGCTGCGCTACCGCTGGGCTACGGCCCCCTCTAGCGCCTAATATAAAACGTACTTACTACCGGAACGTCCAGAGCGCCCGAGTGCCGAAACTGCGCAAATGTAAGTGTCACCTATACTTATTTCTTTTGGGATTCAGTGCTTAGGATCTTGTCACCAGGGCCTGTGCGTTCGCTGCGACCCTTGTTGCCGGCCTGCGCGTTAGTCCGACAGCGGGTTGGCAAGCAGCAGGACTGGGTGCTGAGTCTTCCTGCTCGTATAGAGCGCGAGACGAAGCCGGCTGGTCCTTCTTGGGACACAACAATATTTAAGTTTTATCATCGAAAATATTGAAACCATGTGCATGGTATTCCTATGCAAACAAATGAACAACCATGGATTTATATATAAAGTGTAATGCAAACAGGGCATTTTGGAGCTCGCCGACGCTCGCGAGGCATTGTTCAGCTGCAAGATGCAACCCCAAGGCGCGACACCATTGAGGAACGAACGTTTCTGCGAAAATTACTTTCAAGAAGTGTACATGTTTTTAAAAAAATTGACATCGCCTTACCACTTCTAACTTTCTCTGGCTGGTTCAGCTATAATAATCAGCTAAAATTTGCTGAGTTTTCGCATTTTCTGGTTGACGAAAAGCCGGTTGACGAAATTCCGGGTGACGAAATGCCGGTTGACGAAATGTCCGGTCACCAAGTGTACTACGTTACACAGATGTCCAGATCCTATAAAACTGCATACCAGTATCGATGCTTGCAAATTTCCGAGAACAAAAGCGACTAGTCAGTACCCAAAAAGTATGGTCAAGTAAAACTCCAAGATTTTTATAATTGATCGGGAAACTCTATCTTCAACTAGACAACAAATCTCTTCAAAAAATTTCTAATTTTAAAAAAGATGAAATTCCTACTCTTTATAAACTGTTTTTAGGCTTGTGTAAAATTTGCGCTTACTTTGCAAGCTTTGGTAAGGCTGGAAGTGGGTGAAAATATTGTTGTGGAATTGTGCCCTTTTTTTGCCCCCGTGCCCCGCTCCAACTCTTCCCTCCCATAGCGTACATTTGTTCTTTAAGTATTTAATATTCATGTACTCGCGGGTCAAATGGCAAATATATATTGAAGTTGCTGTCTAGTGGGCAGCCGCCGCCTTGCTTCTTTTTGGTTCTATCGTTGGCGACTTTAAAAAAACTTACTTGTCTACCATAGCAAGTGCACGGCGAACTGCATCGGCTTTTCGTGAGCTCGTGAGTTACTGTTCTTTTCCTGCTTCTCCTAGGGCGCGGGACGGGAGATCCTACTTAGAACCTAAGTTCGAACCTAGGATCGCAGCTTCCCAACTGGTTAGGCTGCAGGCGTCGCTCCGGAGGACAGGCTCACAACCACAAAAATTTAAACATAAATTTTTGTAATATAAATAAAAGACAAGCTAACACACGTGAAGGGAGTCCAGCCAGGTTCGGTCAGGCTCGCTGGCGGGTAGGCGAACGCCAGCAGGTGGCAGGCAAGGCAGCCGATTGGAGAAAACGGCGGCCTGGCAGTCGGCGCTGGCACTTCAACGGAGCAGGCAGTCAGACTGGGCAGCGGCCGGCCAGACAGAAGTAGAGTCGGAAGTCACCATTGGGCTGGACTTGGGTAATCTGTCTGAATCTTTGGCTGAAAGAAAAAATCAAGCTTGATTGGTAACTCGTCGTTTTGTCAACCTCCTGCCCGGGATTCGGCCTTCGTTGGCCCTCGAGCTCAGAGACGCACCCTGTGACGCTGCCTGTACAGACCTGACCTTGACCTGACAGCGTATTTTGTTGCTATTGCTTTTTCATTGGGCAGAATGAAAGACAAACCATATCTGAAAGTTTTTCCTGACTCAATGATGGTCATGTCTTCCTTTCTGTCCAAAACCATGCAGTTTCAATATTTTCTTAGCGAGAAATCGTTGTAGTATGTGAGCATGTAAGCCAGTCTAGCTGCTAGTTCATCTGACTAGTCTAGTACTCTCGTACGTATCAATTTGTGCAAAAACAATTCATTATGGTCAGGAACAACTAAAACATTCGGGACTAGTGTTTTAGTTGCTCCTGATTATGGTAAAAAAGTGGTAGAAGAAAGATTGTCGCGCGCATTGACTGTCCTTTGAACTGTCAAACAAGAGTTCACTTTTTTGTCTCGAAGGGAATAGCGATGTGTCGTCAAAGGGAGGTCTTGCTTCAATTAGAGGATAATGGAGCATTTAGCTCAAGCTGTATGAAACGGTTTTTACGAAGGAAATGAATTTGCACACGATTTCAGCCAGTAGCTCTCAAGTTTATAAATTTTGACAGCAATAAAAACCTCATCCATCAGACTTCGTGGCCATGGCTTTCGATGCATCTGATATTCAATTCAGACAGCACAAAATTGGTGAAGGAAAATTTCTATATTTTTGACAATTGCGGTCTTAATGTATTCCTGAGAGCTGGGCACTGCATCGCTCTCACTTTTTACTCGAGACGTCAGTTTTCAGATTACGAGCGTAATGGAGATGCAAATGCATATCTTTTTGGAAGCTGATAGACTGACTAATTTCGACAGCTAAATTCAATTGATAAAAGATGCATACGAAAAACAAGCTATCCATGCAATATTCATCCTCAAAATTCGGCTAACTTCTAACACTGAATTGAATCAACATTGATAAAGACAGCGTTCTGAAGTTGTTACAGTTAAATTGCACAGCAAAGATAGTTTGTTCCTACAAGTGAAGTAAATTGTCGCTTTTCATCTCTTCTCATCTCTCATGTTCATAACTTTTATGCCTACTAAAAGTAGAAAAACTAGAAAATGTTTGCAAATTTCCGAGGACCAAGTGGAAGCAGGGATTGGTGCTACGTCGATTGGTTTTTGAATACGGTAGCTGCCTTCGCCGAGGTACTGATCACACTACAAAGGCTGGAAGGCTGCAGAGTGAGCATTACGGCCAAAATCAAGTTAAACGAGCATATCATCAAGAATGGTGGCCTAAAGTGCCTCTCCTTGACTCATGCACTTCAGCCCAGGTCAGTTTAGAAGGAGGTACTAGTGGGCGATCTAGATCGAAGAGCACATTACCAAAAGCATTCTGTAGTTGCATCTTCCGCCACGTGAATTGTTCGAAATCGGACTAAAAAAACCTGACTTGTACAATGCATAGCTTGGAACCTAGCCTTACAGTGCGTCCTTAGCCCTTCGATGAGGTTTTTATGCACAGTCCTGAAGATTGACGAAGGCAAGCTGATGGTTGACAACGTCACGATTCTGAAAGCTGCGCGTATGCTTACCATCCATCAGTGACAACGTGCTCCAGAGAGAACGTTGTAATGAACCGTTGCAGCTTTGCGGTCGACAACAGGAATCAAGACGCACTTCCTGGCACCATGCTCAAGCATGCTATACCCACTGGCCAGGCTAGTCTGCACTTTTATGATACTTTCGGCGATGAAGGGGGTTGTAGCGTCGGATAGAGCGTCTGACTCGCGACTTAAAGGTCGGGGTTCGATTCTCGATCCACTCGGAACAACTTGTGTCTCTGAGCAAGACACTTACCTCTGCAAATGGGTACCGTGCAGCATTAGCTGGGTTAATTGAGGGTGTGCGTGGCGACCCCCCCACCTGTCTTTGGACTAAACAGCCGTAAGCAGACTTCAGATGCGCCGCGCAATACATGTACGCTCGTAGATGCGGATGAGCTGTCGGTTGCAAATTTGCCCCAATTAGGGCACGTTTAGTCAGTTATCATGATTATTATTATTACGGTGAAAGAAGTAGGATTAATCTATCTCCATTTCAATGCCAGGATCATCAAGTTCCACTGGATAATTAATGAGGTACTGGGCAACATAAATCTCTGCGAGTAATAAATTTTAGCCCAGTGACAATTGCATTATTGATGATGTTGCACTGCCGTTGGCACTTGTCCTGTTTTGCTTCTGTAGCCCAACACCAAATAAAATCTAGCAACTCGACGATTTCTGCATAGCTGCCCGGGACTACGAGGTCTGCCTGCAGCTGCACAATTTTCTGCTGGTCACCCTGCAGCGCCTCGGCTTTGAGATCAACTGGGCCAAGACGCAGAGCCCAGCCACTTCGGTCACTTTCCTGGGTGTGCAGATCGACACATTGACTGGCCTGCTGTCACTGCCCGCCGAGAAGATGGACGGCCTTCGAGAACTTCTCCAGGACTGCGCCAACTCGAAGAGCCTGCAAAAACGTCGCCTTCAGCACCTAGTCGGCAAACTGAACTGGTTCTGCAAAGTGGCCAAACCTGCAAAGGCCCTGCTTCGCGCGCTCCTGGAGATAACCATCGCTATTCCTGAGCAGCATCATCGAGTACCGGTGCGCGGCGAGCTACTGGCCCAGTTGCAGTTCTGGCAGCATGCAATCCCAGTGTTCCCGACCGACAAGCTGTGGCGGCGTGCACGAGTGCTGGCAGCGGTCGAGACGGACGCCTGCGTCAGTTCCGGTGGCATGATCCTGAGCACCTCTGATGGCCAGCGCGAGTTCCGCCTCGTCGACTTCTGCAGTGACGCCGGTGGATCTTCATGAGCGAGCACATCAACGCCAAGGAGACGGTACTGCCGCTGCTCGCCATCATTCTGTTCCAGGAGCAGCTGGCCGGCGGCAAGGTGGCCTGCTACGTCGACAGCAGCGCGGCGGTCGGCACCATCAACCGCGGTGCCTCCAGCAACCCGATCGTCATGACCCTGCTCAAAACGGCCACTCTGGCAGCGCTGAGGCACGACTTTCAGTTTCGAGCTCACCATATGCCGGGGTCCTGGCAGCTGCTGAGCGACCCACTGTCGCGCTGCCTGACGCATCCCCGCCACATGCTGCTGTTTCTGCTGCGCTACTTCGGCCGGGCCAAGGCGCAGCCGGAAGATCTGCGCAGGGCCTGCCTCAATGAGTCAACGGCGGCCCGGTTGCTTGAGCAGGCGTCGCTCGCGCTGAGCCCCGGTCTCTGGCGCGGTTCTCGAGCGGAGCGAGTTGCGACGGCTGAAGCAGATCCCGAGCTCAGGTACGAGTCTTAGAGCTATTGCTTGGACCTGGCTTTTTTAGCTTGGTTTAATTTTTTCTGCGGCTCGTTGATTTGATTTTACACGCTTGTCTCCTTCCTCCCTCTTTCTGTTGGTGTTGGGGTTCGTTTTCCCTTTCTGGGCCGCGTCTGCCGGTCTTTTGTGCCACTTGCTTTTACTCTGCGTTAGTCTTTTGGGGTTTAATACGTCAGTTTGAGGCAGGTATCTGACTCTAACTGGTTTTAAACCCCCCCCGCGCCGGCCCGGCCTCGCTTTGGTGGGTTGGTGGGGTGCTGGTGCTCTGCGTGCGTGCAGGGCTTAGGGCAGCCTCCCCCCGCTCTGTGCTATTTAGTCACGCGTCGCGGCCGCTGAGTCGGCGTAATTTTGGCAAAATATTTTTTTCTCTTTTAAATTACAAAATCAATATATTTCGTCGCTTAAGGGGTTCGTTTTCCCTTTCTGGGCCGCGTCTGCCGGTCTTTTGTGCCACTTGCTTTTTCTCTGCGTTAGTCTTTTGGGGTTTAATGGAGAATGATTTTAAATTAGTAATAAATTTTGTTTTAAACATCTAACAGACCTGAAACTGTTGAAAGTTCGTGCAATACTGAAAATTTAAATGTGGGAATAATTACTCAGAGGAATCAATCAGCCTATGTTTGTTCGAATTTATTTGCTAATATTTTTATTGTAGGTTCGCACTTACTAGTTGCTGGGCTTTCGGTCTCAAATGTGTCAGGAAAATCAGCCATCGATACTGAGTTCGATCGTTTCTTCGAATACCAGATAAGGTTTGGTTATATAAGAATTTTTTGTGTAATTAATCTGAAAAGGGGAAATTTGGATTTTTGGATGGAAAGTTAATATATACAATAAAGCTATTTTGTAATGTAAAACTAATTCTAAGCTAGCTAAGCTAGTAACTGTGTATATATACTTCTATACTACTATATGCACTCGTACTCCTATACACTTGTAGATACACCTATATATTAACTAGCTAAGTTATACTAAACGTTGGTCAAAATAAAAAAGCAGACATTCGGTGACAAGCGGAAAACTCTTAGTTTCCTTTGATTTATTTGAATTGAGTTGTTGTACTTGATTAGATAATCGTTCATATTTAAATAAACAATTGAATTAGGAATCAGCAATTTACGAGCCTGTTAGTTTTATGTTTACTATAAATAAATGAATCAGAGTAAGAGAAAAATATAATTCAGTGATGCACTACAATCGAGGGCCAGTCGCAGTTTGCGATTTTGATACATTCAAATTCAAAAGATCGATTACATTAAATACAACTATAACATTTACTCGTACTCCAATGTTAGAAGTATTTCTTTAACTTCTTTCAATAAAACATTAAAAATCAGGAAAACTTTGTATTCATTTATAATGAGTTTTAATAATGAAAACATACACTAGGATAACGTTTTTCTCAATCAAAAATTCGGCAACGGTTAGTTATAGCGAGAGCAATTCTGCTGCTGTTTTTAACTTAGACTGGCTTAAACTGTTTAGAACAGTCACTGTATATCGTCTTTCATTAAACAATAAAAACTAAATTTGTTCCATCGAGGCACTAATGAAAACACGCTCCTTTTGTAATAATTATGTTATTATACTACGTAGTAATTTATTACGGGGGCCGTAGCCTTGTGGTCTAACGCGGCGTTCTGATGTGCCAGCGGCCCATACTCGATTCCAAGTGCAGTCAGCTTGGCTCTGCTCATGCAAGTAACGGCCTTAAGGGCCAACCTCAAGACACAGTAAAGTGTACATGCCTAGCGATAAAAATTGTTAAAGCCACTGTACACCCCTGTGTGCGTGTGTGCCTTTACGAATGACTGTATACATATCCGCGCGCTTGCTTGTGTGCCTGCTTAGGGGAGCCGGCGGAATGGGCAGTAATGCCTCTCGCTGATTGTGTGACAATGTCGCTTAAAGTGCACCAGGGTAAACAGCCCCCTGCCTCTAACCAAGAAGCTAACTAGCAGTTTATTAATTTAATATTTGTGTAAAAAGTCTTCAAAGTAAAACAAATTTACAAACGCCTATAAACAGGCGTTATCTATAATTGTCCCAACAGTTGTCAATAGTAAATTTTTTATGGTTTGAATGTTAAAATCATATATACCGCTCTCACAGAAATTCATCAGATTTTGAACCGCTAAGAAAAAATGTAAGGATTAAAATATAGCCACTGGTAGCTACAATATAAGCAATTAAACCTATTCAGTCACCACAATAGTCAAATTGATAAACTGCCTCTGCGTAGATTATTACAACCGCATTTTTTGAAGAAGTTCCGTCACCTGAACCCTGCAGTCATTCGTTGTTTGGTTCCTAGCTGAATTGGCTTGTTGGCGCGATTCACGACTGCTTTGAGGAGGCTCATTGACTCGAATCCAAAATTTCTTGCTTGTCTGCACAGACCACCAGGGCAGCTGGCTGATGCCCAGATTAAAAGTGGCGTTTTGCACCACATAATTAACGATAGGAACCATTGATGCAATGTCGCACTTGTCGGCGAACAGGTCGAGAACAGTGCACAGACACTGGATGAACCGACTGCCTCTGTCTGTCATTCGGTAGCTGCTTTCATCCGGCGAAGTCGAGTGAGCGACGATCATGTCAGGAAAGAACGCCAGCTCTGATTTAGGCCATCGACCAGGGTCTCGACAGTTCTCAAAGATAACCAATTGCTGCTTTCTACTTGTGCGTTTTCCTTTGGAAATTCTCTTTAGAATTTTACTTTCCTTTGCTGATTCGCCGTCGAAACCAACTACTTCACCGAGACATCCGTGAGACATAAAAGCAACTACGACTGAGCTGCCGTGTCGTGCGTCACTGCAAAACATGTCTAATTCGCTTTCGATTTCTACTTTGGTGAGATTCGACCTGATGCTCACTGAGTAGCCAAGCCTGAGCAAAGTGTCAGCCATTCGCTGGCAGTCGTACTGACTTCCGAACCGAGTAGATAGTTCCTTTTTCTGAAAGACAACGTTGTGAACGATGAGGGCTACAGCCTTGCACTCTTGAGTGTCTAATCCAGGTGCATTCCATTCGCTTCTGAAAGTCTCTAATCGGAGAGAACCTCTTATTGCTGGTCTCGTCTGCGTGTCGTCACTAACGTCAATTGAAGTCAGATTTGGGTGCGATGAACTCTCTTCTATATAAAAGTTTTCAAGCCAAGTGATTCTCTTCCTCCAGCCTGGGTTTTCATCATTGACTTTGCAGTGCATTATGCCGTGATGGCAGGAATGGCAGGAAAAATCTCTACCAACCACAAAGCTGCCATTGAGAGAGATGTTCTTCCTGGGAGATTCCAGCAGGGAGTCCAGAAATTCAATCACGCCGCACCGATTCCTGCAAACTCTGACAACGCTGAACTTCTCGGGTAGCTCCTCTGGCATCTGAGTGTTCGCGAAATTCTCTTCAGACTCGGACACTTCGCAAAGAATAAGCAAAATGCTACTGCTGCACTTTTGAGACGATTGCTGTTTAGAAAGTTCATCGAATATTTCTTGCAAGACGTTGTCGTTGCGATGCGTGCGTACAATTAGATAAAGGACAACATTTCCTTCAGTTTCTTTTGGAAGCCTGATGGCTGTCTTGATTGAGCTCGAATTGCCATCCGTGTAATCGAAGAGCACTTTGAAGGCTGCATACTCCAGAAACATCTGATAGTTTCTGGCCCCATCAAACTGTCCTTCGGTGAGAATCATCACAAACCCTGTTCGATCTGAAATTAAAAAGTGCAAGTACGGCTGAGCTTTGCTGAGATTATCGAGTTTTATTGACTCATGCAAGCAAAGTTGTTCTTTAATACATGAATCTAATAATGTTTATAACTCAAGCGTATCTTTCTGAAATACATGTACTTATCAGAAGGTTTTTAGATGAAATAATTCTTCATAGGATAAAAATGTTTGGACATCGCAGAAAAAAACGGAACAGATACCAGTATAATTAGAAGTGAGTAGTCTTGCAAAGATGTTGCACATAGCTTTATATGGCTATAACGCATGAATCGGATCTCTACGTCGTAAGAGGTGTTTCTCGATAATTTAATATGCCACTTACCAATTCTGGCGCTTTTAGGTTCTTTAGATTTCTTCTCTAGACTTTGTTTAGGTTCTTTAGATTTCTTCTGTAGACTTTGTTGCGAAACCTCCTGACCGGTAGCTAAAAGCAAAATAGTGCAAATGATTATGCAATAATGATTTCTGCATAGTTGTAACTTTTCAATTTCGACTTTGGCAAAAGTGAACAATTTTGACAACAACAAGGAGAGACTGAAGACGACTAGTGAAGTACCTCGACATAAATGTAAACACGGCCAAAGCAGTCAATCACAGATTTGTCATTCAAGATTGTATTGTTTAAAGGCAACTAGAAGGAACCGTTAGGTCAAAATTTACACCACCAGTGTCGCGCCCTAACACCAAAAAATGTTGGCGGTGGCACAAGCAGTCTGAGCTACAGAACTACAATGATATTGATCACAAAGAATTTTAAGTCACTTTGACAGTAACAGTGACAGTCATAATTTATCGTGTTGCCGAAGTTGAAGTCACTTTTGGCAAAGTTCGAATTGAAAAGTATACATGCATTGAGCTAAAAAAAGTGCTCTTACCCTGGATTCCGTCTGTTCCCATGATATAAAAGAGCTTGCCAGTCTGAATAAACCACTTGGGCACAGATTCATCTAGTCGTTTGTGCTCATTAATTATGGTAATCATAGAGGCCACGTCCTCTGTGTGCCCATACTGTCTGAAAGTTTCGCACAGTGTCTGAATAAAAGCGCTGCCCTCTGCTCTTGTCACATCGCTACTAACTGATCGACCGAACACCATGCCGCTGTGTGGATGAACCTTGATGGTTGAATCATGCTTGCGAAAATAGGCCTGCAAACCGTCCACAGCATCTTCAATGATCTCATAAGTATTGCTGCTGAAACCATCAGTAACAGAGTCTGTCTGCAGTGTTGTGACATCCCACTCGTGCAGAATAAAGAGTCGGGGCTTGGCCTCGAGCTTTTCGCCAATAGCCAAGCTTTTGTACAAATTCATGACAGTAGAGCTGCTCAGCTGCTGCTGCGTCTGGGACAGCACGACAAGGATGCAGGAGTCACCGTGTTCAGTATCTTCTGAAAAAAGCTCGATCCTTCTTTTCAAGGCGTCATTGGAGCGGGTTTGCACGTCCGTTACAATGTAGCCAAGATTTTTTAGCATACGCATAACTCTGCTGCGGTCAACTTGCAGAGCAGAGTATAGAGAGTCTCCTCGGTCATAGTTGATGATGACCAACGCTCGAGGCTTTTTCGGATTGCGCCGATTCGGATAGATTATTGAGGCATTCTCGCGCATCCAATCAGTCGGTTTGTCTTGAGCAGCCTGCTCTGATGCTGCTGGTAAGGCATCAACTTCATCAAGGTTGCTCTTGGGTTCCCTGATAAATTTGAAAATGTCGCGCAGGAAATCTCCACCGAGCTTTCCTTCTCTATGATACAGAGAAAGGGACTCGTAAGCGAGTGGTAGCTTCAATGCCGTCTCCAGGATAGAAAATATACTTTTAGTCTCCCAACTGCACCTGCAGTCATCCAGAAAGCTTCTATAGAAGCCCTGTACGCTTTTAGTTTCCTTAGCCACGACGTAAGCGATAGTTGTACACTTGTATTTAAAATTCGCATTCGAAAATTCGTTTGCAAGTTTCGTGTCATCCGGGCTTTCTTCACCAGCGCGACAAAATAATAAACATCTGTTTTGGCAGTTGGGAAATGTACCCATTGTCATGAAATCTAGGACGTCCTTCATGAAAGCATTGCCAGCTATCACGACTACAATTAGCTGCTGGACCTCGGAATTGTTCACGAAGTCGGATAGACACGAGCCCAGTTTGCTTTCATACTGCTGTTCCAGGCTCCTCTTTACGTTAAAACTGCACTCTTTTAGAAAGTCGGCGTACTCATCTGTCACTGACTCACTGCCAGCGTCGAAGAACAGAGCCAATCTTCGGGAACCTTAAATATCATTATTTGGCAGAGGGTTTTTCATAGTTGGTTATTCAACAAGGGATCAGCGGGTTTTCATTGCTATTGTAGCTTAGTTAAGTTCTATAACTCTAGTAGTAAGGGTCGCCGCTCTGAGCAAAGCAGAAATAGCTACAGGATTCTACTTGAAACTACCAGTCTCAACAGTGTAAAATCTGTACATCGCGTATTTTAGTTCGTTTGCAAGGAAAAATTTTAGCAAAACTTGGTTGTAAAACTTACATAGTTCATCTTCAAATTTGAAATCATCGGCAGAACTACTTTCAAGAAGAGCTGAAAAGCAATAATAAAGACAACAGTGCGGTAGTGTTAACCTTCCTTTCGTAAAGTTCAGAAGAATGAGCTTAAAGTTCGACAGGTAAAAACTCTTCTATGGGAATTTAAACTACATTCATCATTCAAAAAAGACCTACTTGACGGTCTTAAGCGTATAATTTTTTTCACGTCGGTGACCTCGCTCATTAAGACAGGCCGAACGGTGGCGGCTTAGCTGGAAATTTGAAAGTGTAAACGATAATTTCGTGGTTGCTTCGCCAAACTTAGCAAGGGAGAGAGGGCTTGCAACGGGTGTATTTAAAATAGCCACACAAATAAAGAGACACTCCAGAATGGGGGCAAAAGCGTTGCCCGGCCAGATAAATTAACCATAGGCTACAAGACCCCACCAGCAGCAGCAGCAACAGCAGTACAGTGCTGCACTTGGCAGCGGATTCTTTGGCGGCGGCTGATGCGGCCAGTAAGACCTTGAGTTCATTCGCTACTGATATCATCGGGTGCCCAGTTTAAGCTGCATATTACGCGGGTCTAAAAGGGGGTAAATCATTTTCCACGTCAATTGAGCCAGTAATTCAAGCCTTAGTGGGGAAAATGTGGCTACGGGATCGAAACAATCTTTTCAAGACAAGATGCTACTATTCGCGGTAAAACTTGACAGTAGTGTATTTTGGTTGGATCGAAGCAGCAAAGTGCGAACAATTGCTTCAGATTTTGCTTTTATAAAATGAAAAGTTGACGCCTTTTCACCTCCCCGAAATCACTGGTGCAGGTCTCTTCCTTAAAATGAGAAAGGAGAAGGAAGAGAGGAAAGGGAAGGAGGGAGAGCACGAGGATAGGAGGGGCGGACAGAAGTGGAGGAAGGAGGAGAGACCATTTCAAGCATTCAGTGAAAATCTCACCCCTGATAGCAACCCTAAATAGTGTAACGGGGAACTGAATTCATACCAGTCTCACCAGAGTTAGAATGAGCTCTCAGACAAATCTCAACTCAAACAAGAGTTTCTGTGACAGAGTTTTGGTATACAATGTTCATTTTAACATTGAATAACGTTAGCACTCGATTGCAGCAGGCTCAAAGGTAATTCTTGACAAAAAGACAAAAGCAAAAAAAGGTTGGCATGATCGCAATTTAGTATTTCCCTTTTTGGTCAAATTACGAGCATACCCCAAACTGTTTCTTTACTTACGAGCGTATGTCTTTTTGTCACAAATTACTTTTGAGCCTTCATCTCCATGTCTCCTCATATTCCTTGTCTCCCCATTTCCCCTACCACCGTTATCCGCAGCTCCCGATGCACAGACCGCAAAATAACTTTAAAAGCGAACTAAAAAGAAGAGAGAGAGGGAAAGAGACAAGGACAAAGAGAGGAGAGAGGGGGAAGAGACAGAGAGAGAGAGAGAGAGAGAGAGAGAGAGAGAGAGAGAGAGAGAGAGAGAGAGAGAGAGAGAGAGAGGAGAGATAGAGATAGTTTGCATTTGAACAACCAACTGAATGACAAATTAACGCATAAAACAATTTAAATCTAACAATTATATTGTAACAAATGAAATGTGCTGCTTCGAACCTGTTATAGTAGGCCTAGTGTAATCTTTCACACTACTATAAATTATAAAGAAAGTAAAATAAGCAAATATGCAACATTAAATTTTGTTCACAAGAATATAAAAATTTGATTCCAAATGGCATCGCCCTTTATTGGCGCACTGAAAGAGGGTCCTCTGAAAGATTTCTGTGTATCGCGCTAAGCCGTATCTTGAAAACTGTACTCTACCCGTATTTTTGTCGGCGCAACCTTTAACATTTAAAGGAAGTACCCCTGCCATGGGTACAGTGCTTCTCTGAATGGGTCATTGCTCCCCAGTAGTACATCGCACAAACATGTCATTGGTGATCGATTACTCAACGCAATCAAACTCAGTACCGATTTGAGCTTTAGCTTTGTAATTCGTATATCGCTTTTCTTGCACCCCTGCCTAAATTGAAATACAAATAATTTGAAAATTACAAAAAAGTACTCGAAAAGTGCTCGTTTTGCTACTTTTGAGCAAAAGTACTTTTTGGTTTCCAAAAATGCTAAGTCTTGAGTTCCCGGCAATCTTCCTCATGCTTGTTGCCAACAATAATTCAGCAACTTTCGAATCTTCTAACCTCGTGGACGGCGTTAAACAATAGAGGGGCGAGTTTCAATGCTGCTAAGGATATCATAACAGACTCTTTTCTTTAAAATAAACTTGTTTTAGTTATTTAAAATGAAAACAAAATAGACACAGCAGGCAGGCAGTAAAAACTTACTTGGCACGTTAGAGTGAATTATTAAAAATTCAAGAGCTGTTGACTAATTTTGTGTCTGCGACACTGTGAAGCTTTGACCAACAGCTTACATTTAAACTCGTAAGTTTGTTTATGGCCTCTTGCAAATGCATCCGTGCAAAGTATACACTGCTGCCCCTAGCTCTACCTAGCTGTTGCAGATAAATGGCTCGTATGAACTGCACTACCAGCTAGCCACCTAAATAGTCAAACGTGAGGGTAGAATGAACGCATTGATATTTTTGGACCGGAAACCCAACCCATCACACGATAAGAATCTCACTTCAGCTTAGCAAAATACAGGGAGGTCCAGAAAGGTCTCCCGGACTAGAAGCAGAGTTTTCTCTGCACTGGATTGATGGATTGGGCTGAAACTTGACCTGCTTAAACTTTATTCTGAAAATATTTCTTGTCTAAAAATCTTAGCAATTGCTAAAAAAATCATGAAGTTACAGCAGTTTTTTGTTAAATCAGTAGGGTTTTAGCACAATCTGCTATGCAACTGTTAGTCAGTGCTCCACATGATGACCTTTGTTGTCGATACAAGTCTGCAGGCGCTTCTTAAAGCTATTAAGGCTGTTGACACCGAAATCCACTGGCATATCATGCATTAGCTGCGTTTTCCGTGCCTTAGCTCATCCAGGCTGTCCACTGGCTGTCGGTAGACGTTGTCCTTCACCCATCCCCAGACAAAGAAGTCCTTAGGGTTGAGATCAGGACTGGGTGCAAGCCAATGAATTGTCTCATAGCGTCCGATTTCGCGCTCCTCAAAGTTGTGCTGAATCCATTCACGCACATTAAGCTCGATGTGGGCTGGAGCACCATCCTGCATCAGCCACAAGTCACCAGCAAAAAATGCCTCGTAATTCTGAACCACAGGCAGAAACTTTGTATCCAGCATTTCCACGTACCGCTCAGAATCCAACGTAACAGTTGCACCCTGCGCATCCTCACAGAAGAAAGGTCCAACAATGCCGCGGGACCAAATTCCAGCCCAGCATGAGACGCGTGGTCTGTGAAGGGGCATCTGGATAGAGAAATCTGGGTTTTCAATGGCCCAATACCGCGAGTTCCAGGTGTTAGTGTGGCCATGCAGGGAGAAATGAGCCTCATCAGAGAAAATGATGTTGGTTAACATTTCAGGATCACTGTCAAACATCTCCAGCATATCAGTTGCGAATAGCACTCGCGCCTCATGGCCGGCCTCATTCATTGCCTGTTGACGGCGCATGCGATAGGGGTGAAAGCCACTCTTATCCAGCACACGAAGGATGGACTGATGGCTAACATTCAGCTCCCGACTCGCACGACGTACTGACTGTTGTGGTCGCTCCTTGAAGTATTGAACAACTTGTTCCACATTCTCAGCAGAACGAGCAGTCCGTGGACGCCCAGAAATTGGTCGTCGAGCCAAACCAAACTCACAGGCCACCTTAAGTGCATCTTTGATGGTCTTAGCATCTGGAGGGCGTTGTTTGGCAGCCAAATTGAACTCACGACGCCATCGCCGCTGGACCAACAGCGGACTCTTCAATTCATCCAGCCAGGATGCCATTTTAAATCTTTCAACTGGCGTGTAAGTCGTGTAAGTCTGGAATGAAATGTGCTCATCAGTAAGTGAAAACGGTGTTTTTTAGAAAAACTGCTGTAACTTCGTGATTTTTTTAGCAATTGCTAAGATTTTTAGACAAAAATCATATTCAGAATAAAGTTTGAGCAGGTCAAGTTTCAGCCCAATCCATCAATCCAGTGCAGAGAAAACTCTGTTTGTAATCTGGGAGACCTTCCTGGATCACCTGTAGATTGCGTGAAATTGCAACAAGCCCGCTGTGTGGCGTTTCAAAGCGGCTGAGTAAATTCTATATGACCGAAATACAAACAAATAATTTTTAATCATGTCTTGTACGAGCGTGGTTTTCAATCTTCGGCAGAGGGCTATTTCCTTCCCCACATCTCTATCTTACCAAATGGCAAGCACTGCATGCCATAGACAATTTAGATCTGCGCTGTACACTTCGAATTTCAAAACAGTTGCTTTATTATGCAGAGGCAAGAAAACACTTTCTCAACAGGAGAAGTGACATCTTTGACTGGAGAATAGTCTATGGCCAACCTAGAAAAAAGGCAAGAGGGAGGGAATACAGGCATGAAAAGTTAACTGCAAGAATTTTTACTGGTGCCTCCTTAGCTCACCACCCCAACTTACCAAATCTACAATGCAAGCGGTCAGACAGCGACGGCAAGCAGCCAAGCAAGCCTTGTGAAACTTGGGCCTCGACAGCGAATCGAGCGATGAGTCGAGCGATGACTCATTTTTCACTGCCGAGAGCGAGGGAGAGGACGGTGACGAAAATCAAGAAGGCAACGATGGATCGGAGGAAGACGATCAGGGAATGATGCACGATGATTGGAGATCAGTAACTCCAGAGACTGATGCTCGAGCTAATTCCCTTCCCGAGTTCCTCGGGGCAAGCGGAGTCAATCCGGGATTCTCCGTACCTGCTGATGTTGACGACGGCTGGACAGCCATTTTCGAGCAACTTTTACCCGATGAGTTGCTGCTTCAGATGTGCATGTGGACAAACAAGAGAGCGCAGCTGGATATTGCCAAGTTTCAAGAACACGGAGATGATGAACTGCCTTACGGGCTCAGAACGTGGAAGCCCTGCACTGTTTCTGAGATGAAGAAGGTGATCGGCGTTATATTATATACCGGAGTTGTACAGAAACCGGAGGTGACGGCTTACTGGTCCACGGACCCGTTTTACTTTCATCCCTACCTTCAAAGCATGAAGATGCTTCCTCGCTCGCGGTTTCAACAAATCATGTCATGGCTGCGTTGCTATGACTGTCTTGACTTCGACGCTGGTGATCCCTTGTGCAAGATCAGGCCGTTCCTAGACATGGTCCAGACAGTTTGCAAGAACAGCTACCTGCCCGGTCAAAGCATTGCCGTTGATGAAGCGCTGCTGCTCTATAAAGGGAGGCTGATTTTTAAGCAGTACATGCCCAACAAGAGAGCCAAGTTTGGCATCAAATTGTACTGCCTTGCAGAGTCTTCTACAGGCTACATGTGGAACTATCTGATACATTCAACCACCATTGCGAATGAACAGTTCGGCAACGATGTGCCGCAGCTCTCAATCAGTGAGAGAGTCGTCGTAGAACTTTGTCGCGACATTCTGGACCTTGGATATCGGGTCTTTTGCGACAGTTGGTTTTCATCGGTGCGACTGGCCAAGTTCCTTCTGACCAGAGGAACAACCTTAACTGGGACCGTTCGCAAAGACCGAGGCGTTCCACCGATTCTGCGAGATATGCTCTTGCAACCACCGAGTCATTCCTTTGCCCGACATGGTGACATCCTTGCTGTGAAGCTGGTTGACAGGCGAAGCTCAGGAACAAAGACGGTCTATCTGTTGGACTCCGCTTCAACGGCTGCTAGCTCTTTGGTTAGCCGGGTACTGCGCGGTGGTGTGGAGCAGCAGCTGCTGAAGCCCAACTCGGTTTTGCAATATAATCACAACATGGGAGGTGTGGATCGGATGGATGCCGCAGCCCAGCCTTACAGCGCATGCCGCCGAACGCACAAATGGTTCGTAAAGTTGGCGGTGTTTCTGCTACAGCAGCTGGTTCGCAACTCCTGGATTGTGTACCGACATCTAGGTGGATCCATGAGCTTTCTCAGCTACACTGAAAGGTGTGTAAAGCACTTGATTGAAAGCAGCGGAAATGGTCGATCGAGAGTTAAGCGTCAGGCTCTTCCCCGTCAGCCAGGCGAAATTCATCACCGGCTGGAAAAGCTACCCGCTACCGCAGCACAAGAACGGCCTACCAAGCGTTGCCGAGTTTGTTACCAGCGCAGACTGAAAAAGCGGACCGTCTACTTCTGCCAAGGCTGTGACGGTCAGCCTGGGCTTTGCCTGGAGCCGTGCTTCTTTGAGTGGCACTCGGCTAACTGATTGCTGGCGCTTTGCTGAAACTGTAATCGAACTGTTGCTAAAATTATTTTCATTCACTTGCATGCAGCTTCATTTGCCCTTATGTTCTCAAGATTTACCTTTGTGCATGCAATGTATGTCGTTTTCTATTTGTTTTGTGACACTCCGACGCAGTATGACAATACAAACAGTTTTTTGGCCTTGGCATGCATAGCATTCCATTTGGTTGAGTCAGACAATGATTCTGTCTAAACTCGCTTTCCCATCGACTTCAAATCTGTCTATGGTCAATTGACAGAATGAACGATGGCATGCACAGCATGCCACTGGTAATCATAAGGTTAAGCCGTTAAAGTGTATTTAAGCTTTTTTATCTGCATTGGCTCCTTTTCGCTGATTAAGAGAGCAAATATCTTTTATCAGAAAATAAAATGAAACTTAATTCTCTGACAAGATTGACACTAAGACTGTTATGATGCCTCTTTTTTGCTCAAAAAAGAATGTAAGCTCGTATTTCTTTGTCAGTGAAGCATGAAAAAGTAAGTTTTTTATGCAACCAATATTTTTCATGAGTGTAGCCTGTAGTAAAGGCAAAACTGGGATAGCTAGCCTTATTGTCAGCCACGAAAATCTAGATTTCAAGATCTCCATGAGTAAGCAGACGAATTAAAATTATATACCGGATTGCATTTTGATTGGATGAGGCGTGATTGGTTTTGGTGAGGATAGAATTTGGTTATAAAATTCCGTAAGATTTTTCGCCACCAAATCGGCTATCAAACTAAAAATCAACTGCGTTTGTAAAATGAACCGAGAAAATCAACTGTCAATTCTGTTTTTCGCTCTCCTGGCTGGCGTAACTGGCAGGCTAGTCAGTCTCTTCTATCTGGGCTGCTACGTTGACAAAGAGGCTCGCAGAGACATAAACGGGCTGAGAAACCTCATCAGCATTGGCTCGTTCCGCGTCACCTCCTGCAATTGCGTCTCCAATGGCAGGGAGATGTCGCCGGAATTCTGTGCTGCCATCTGCGCTCTTAACGGTTTTGTTTATTTCGGGCTGCAGTACAGCAAGGAGTGCTTCTGCGGCAACTCCTACGGATCGTACGGCAAGGCTAACGAGAGCGACTGTAGCTTGAAGTGCTCTGGAAACTCAAATAAGATATGCGGAGGATATTACCGCAATTCGGTGTTCGCTCTGACTTTTACCGGTATGAAGCTTCTTTCAGCCTAATAGAATTCAGAAATATGCAGTGAATTCATACACAAAAAATGAGCCAAGACAGTTAATTTTCTTTGATAAGGTCTGGACAACAACACCTACACGGTGGTGCGGACGTCCAGCCCTCCGGTGACTTCCGACTCGACTTCCGTCTGGCCGGCCGCTGCCCAGTCTGACGCGGACTGCCTGCTTCAGTGCAGCGCCAGAGCCGACTGCCAGGCCGCCGTTTTCTCCAAGCGGCTGCTCGCCTGCCACCTGCTGGCGTTCGCCTACCCGCCAGTCAGCCTGACCGGACCCGACTGGACTCTCTACCAGCGTGGCTGAGGGATAATTGTTCAACACTGGAGTTATAAGATATGAGAACAACTAATTAATCACAAAAGCCGCTAAAAGTTAATTAAAATCGCTTTCCAGAATCATTTTCGGTGATATCAAGTCTCTAATTAAACCAGGCCAGAAAAGGCGGTTTTTTTCTTCAGCGATGGAAAATCTTGCAATTATCCTCAACTCCGCCACCAGGTGGCTTAAAGCTGACATTGCCAACTAAACTCCCACATCAATCACAAAGCGATAGAGCCAGCTGGGATACGTGCTTGTAGCTGGATGAAAAATCGAAAAAGAATTGTACGACAAACTGACGGAGTCAATACTAAAAATGTATGTCACTTTTGTGAGCTTGACACTTTATTTTGGAGGATTCGAATTTTTTGTATTGTGAAGTTTTAAGCCGTCTTTGATTTTCTTTTTTCTTTTCAATAGACTTTTTGAAGTATTCAAAACGTTTGCCTCGGCTTTCGTCTGCCTTTTGAAGCGGTATTAGATTGACATTTAGATTGACATTGAGATTGACATTGAGATTGACATTGACATCAAAATTGACGTCGAGATTGACATTGAGAAGGAGATTGAGAATGAGATTGACATTGAGATTGACATTGGAAATGAGATTGATATTGAGATTGACATTGAGAATGAGATTGACATTGAGATCAAGATTAAAATTGAGATTAGGATTGAGAAGAAGATTCATATTAAGATTGGCACTGTCCCACGCCTTCATATTCAGACTTCATTCTACCAGGCACACCTCCAAAATACTTATGAGACTATTGTCCCTAGAGGCAAGCAGCTGTTCCTGAAAGTGCAGCAAAAGCTAGTCTTAATGCACTACTAATACAAGTAGCAACCTGCTGAAATTTAGAAAATTAGAAAATGAGGGAGAGAGCAGAAAACTTTGTGATGCGTGTTCTACATAAAGCAACAAAATTGGCTAAAATCTTGATACGAACGGTGAGAAGAATTTTTTTGAGTTCAATTCTGACAGTGCTCAGTCAAAGAATTGGTGACTGTTTTAAAAGCTCATGAATCTCCGGGTGAGCAGCTGCCGTGAGATTAAATTTCAATGTTGAATCCAAATTAAAATCCACAGACTCTCACTCGGGGAATTTCAATGCCGAAATACCATTGAAACCCTCAGACTCTAGCCGACTATGTCCTCCGCGGTGACTACAACCAGGTCAGGCAGCTGGCAACGCACAACCTGGTAACTAAAGTTGATTCAGATCGTAAGAACATACTAATGCTCGTGGCCGACGCTCCTGAGACTCCCGTGCAGACTGAAAAGTGCATATTGTACTTATTTGAGCTGGGCGCGAACCCCAATGCGGCTGACGCGAACGGCGACACGGCTGCGCACCTGGCAGCCCGATGGGACCACCTGCGGCTGCTGACGCTGATGTCGTTCGATGCGAAGTGGGTGCGGAGCGACAACGACACCACTCCGCTGATGGAGGCGGCGCGGACTGGAAGCTGGAAATGCGCCAAGCACCTGCTGCACCTGCTCAGGCAGATGAGGTTCAATGAGTGCAGTAGGCGCGGAAACTCGAAGAGGTCACGGCTGCTCGGACTGAAGGATCGCGAGGGTCGGACGGCTTCGGATCTGGCAAGGCTCAGCGGCCACTCAGAGCTGGCCAGCTACATCGAGCGGTGAGTGAGCAGTTTTGTTTAATTTTAGTCTCAATATTGCCGCATTCGGCTGGGTAAGCCAGAATCAGTCAATAAACTGGTCGATTAGTTAAATCATCACTAAAATTACTTATTTTTTTGCGTGAATGCCAGTATATGCTGCTTCGAAGGAAACAGCTTAATAAGCTTCGTGTGAGAAATCTGAAACGCTATCGCCATGCTAATTGTTGAAAACCACTTGACTTACTTGACTTATCGGAGCAGGGGGCTCCGATTTCACTAACCCCTGGCGACCACGGGCAGCTAGTGCAGCGGTGTCGCGCAGGGAGTTCCGGTGGTGCCGTTGTCCGCAGCGCGGTCCCCCTCTGGAGAGTCCAGGAGGTGGATGGTCGCTCGCCCGGTAGCCCTTAGGTAGCAGACGAGCTGGCAGAGATTCTTGGGCCTGAAAACGTCGGAGAGGTCCGGGTTTGGGCCGAAGTAGGTGAGCCTGTCCTGAGTAAAGGCGGGGCATTCATAGATGAAGTGCTCCGCATTCTTGACATCGGAGAGGCAGACAGGGCATTCCTCACTGTGGATTTTTCCCTGGAGGTATCGATGCCGGGCAAAACAGCCATGACCTGAGAGAGCCATGGTCACCGCCCTGATGTCCCTGCGATTGAGTCCAAGCAGGGCCCTGCGCAGGGCAGAGGAAGGTTGAAAACCACTTAGAATCTTCATATGCTTGCAGATTGGGTAATGAGTAGTAAATAATTATGATTAATTGTCATAAATTGAAAGGCAAAAAATTACAGTTTGTTTTGTTGTTGCAGGGAGATGCGACTGTTTGTTATCAAAAGCGGCATGATCTTCGGCCTGACAGACCAGGTGAGCGGCATCTGCAGTGCCGATGCGGCTGCAACTGAGCAGCTGTGCTCAAATTTCCCGCTCGCCTTTGCAGGAGGAAGCGGATCGACAGGAACTGCAGCGGCTGGCCAAGGCGGACGACTCGGCGGGGCTGCAGAGAGCGGCGACCCGCGGCAGTTGCGACCTCCCTGACTTGTCGTGTCAAACCGCGTTGATGCTAGCAGCTCAGAGCAGCGGTGATGGGGCTCTGTTGAAACATTTGATGCAGCTGGGTGACCCCACCTATGCGGATAGATGGGCTGACAGTTGCCTGCACCATGCAGCCAAGGCTGGCAATTCTGCCGCAGCCTCCGCTCTGCTGGACTCTGGAGCCTCCGCCAACGCGTTAGATCACTGGGAATCCACGCCCCTCATGGAGGCAGCCACTTCCGCGACCCTCACCACCGCCGCTGCAGTCAGCCAGGTTCTGCTGGACTCGGGGTCAGATTGGAGACTGAAGAACAAAGATGGCAAGACTGCGCTGGATTTGGCCAGACAGAATGAGAAGACCGAACTGGCTGATCTGCTGCTTGGGTGAGTTTCCATGAAGAATGGAGAAACTCCGACTTTAAAGTGCATGCATGAGTAGTTTTGATTGAGATGCATTGTGGGTGTTTGCAGTACACTTTGACTGCCGATTTCATATCTTGCTGATTATTATATAATATGTATAGCGTCCAAAGCACGTTTGCTTTGACAAGTTCAGTTCCTGAATGAACCAGCTGCGGTTTAAAAAATACTACATGTAGACACGAAGATAAGTTACTACATTTATTTCGTTTATTCCAGGTTCAAGGACTTGATTTTCTTCGAGGAATCTCTGTGAGTGCATGCATTTTCGCGCAGGGGAAACTAAGGCAGAAATAGCTGGGAGCACAGAAAAATCAGAAAATAGTTCCTTGTTGCTTCAGTTCAAACATCCTTAACAAACCTAACTCAGCTCACCATTCCGGGAGCGCTGGGACGTCGTTCGATTCATTGGTCGCGGAGGCTTCGGTGAGGTCCATGAAGTCATCACTGACATTGACGTCACGTGCGCTGCCAAGACTCTCAGACTGCCTGTGCAGCTCGGTGATGAGCTGCACTCTGTGAGCAAGGAGATCCACAGAGCTATCGAGAGCGAGAGAAACCTGTGCCGACTGCGGCATCCCAACATCGTCAGGTTCTTGCACATCGCTCAGCCGGAGCCCGCCACAGTCGTTGTGTTCATGGAGCTGCTGGACGGCCAAACCTTAGAGAGGTTTATCAACCACAGGCCTCTGAACGAGCTGAAGATTCGAGACTTCAGCAAGCAGGTGAGCATTGTGCATCCTTGATGCTTCTGTTCCATGCTCCCATGAATGATGACTGCTCACTGACCGACCGCTCGCAGATCTGCAGCGCCCTGCTCTACATGCACAATAGGAGGCCACCCGTGATCCACAGAGACATAAACTGCAGCAATATCATCATTTGCGCCGACAACATAACCATCAAGCTAATCGACTTTGGTTTGTCAATCAAGCTGGAGCAGTCAGTCAGCCACATCTCAGCCTCCACTCAGTCACCCAAAGGCACTCTGAACTTCATGGCACCAGAGCTGCTCGGAGCGGGAGAGTCGGACAGCGTGCAGTACAGCAGAGAGTCGGACATCTGGGCGTTCGGCTGCTCGGTCTTCCAGATGGCCTCCGGCGCGAGGCCCTTCAGAGGCAACCAAAGCATCTATCAAGTCGCATTGAGAATCGCTAACAGCGGTGCCCCTGCCCTTCCAGATGGCCGGTCCGCAGAGCTGAGGGATTTCTACAGCCGCTGCACCGCCAAGGACCGCAGGGACAGAAGCTCAGCACAGGAGCTGTGGCAGCACGAGTTCCTATCTGAATAATGTCGGACTTAACAAAACGAGCTAAGTAACTGACTAAAATGGAAGACAGCAAGCACTTGAAACAAATTTTGATATCAACGGTCGCTATAAAATTCACGGTATGATTTGATGAACGGATGATGAACTAACGGCTTTCTGAGCCTAATTTGATACTCGTATCGTGGTCCGCTCCAATTTTTCGCAATGATCTTTACCTTCTATCCCGTGAGCCAGTAATTAAAGTACTGCGCCGCTATGGGGCACTCTTCATTCTTGATGTCGACTTTCTTCAAGCCGTCTTACTTTCGCATCCTGCTCGCGATCAAACGAGAGCTCAGTGGTTATCTCAAATTTGTTTTGTATTTTCAACCTTTTTCTCTTGTAGATTAGCCATCGTTTCACCCGCGCTCTCCCTACTGTGGCCATTGTGCACTCCTTCCATCCGTCCCACTTCCGGCCCTTTCCATATATAATACTTCCAGCTCTGTATTAAAAGACAATTTTTTAGATGTACACTCTAGACTTTTAGCCTCGCGCCTCGCAGCTTGTACTTGGAGTTAAAACCGCTTTCTCAAGTTTCCTAAATTAAAAAATTTGATACCTAAATTCAAGCTGCATAAAGTTTATGAATCATTAAAAACTAAGTTTTTTATCAATGCTGTAGAACTCTTGACTCCAGCGTGAGAAATATTGTAAAAATATACAAATTACAAATATAAGCACACTAATTAGAAAAAAAATATTTAACATCACTTCAATGTGAATTTCTAATAAGTCTTTCATCAGAAATAATGGCGTTCTCAAGTTTAAATTTTTGCTAGAACGCGAGATGGGACGAATAGAGTAATAATCGGGCAAAACACTGCAGGACAAACACGATGGTCAGAAGTGCATGCGTTTCAAGTCCAGACAGTTAGACACAACAGCAGCCACCCGTATGATTGCCAGACTTATGATGCGATACAATTACGACAGCTAGAAAGAAAACGAGATGGAGACAATCAAAGCTCACAGATGCCCCTATTTGTTTCCAGTAGCTCATATGAGACTGCAGCCAAGAAGAGCATTCAGCGCGGGCTATTTATGGAAGCTTCTCTTCCATGCTTTATCTACAGCTCATGATGAGACATTCATGCTAAGAGCCATTGTTACGCTTCAGCTGAGATCGGCCATTTTGTATTAGATTCAAGCACACGCTTCTCAGAAATAGACAGGCTAAGAGGACGGGGAGAAGTTCTTTGAAAAGATTCTGAGCAGCACAAAGGCTCCCCGAACGCCCTCAAATGAGTATAGGCTGCCAAAAAATTAAGCACCTGGGCACTTCAAGAGAGCGAAGACAGAAGCACGGAGACAGAAGCAATGAGCTGCTCATAAATTTGCAGAACGGATCGTGGCTTTGGTCGCAGCCTCCGATGGCAGGAATTTCAATTTCATTTTAATGCTGTGCTCTAAAGACTACGACTTATGTGCCGCAAATTCAACTCATAGTAGAGAATGACGGCATTGCCCTGCAGTGGAGCCTCTGTGCACTAGATAGATACGTCAGATGAATTTAAACAGACAATAAAATACGGCTGACATTTTCTCCGCTATACTAGGAGTAGTTATTTAGAGCGCGCCATATTATTATTAAAGTTAATAAAATGGGAATTTTAGAAGTTTTTTTAGTAGCCGACGCCAAATATTGCGGCCTAGTTGTTACTGCAAGCTTTCAGTTTAATCATAGATACGGAAATCAGACTTGCGAGACTGAGAATTTTCTGTCTATCGTCGACACTCGTTGGCATAGATCAAACATCAATTTGATCATTCTATGTATTCAATGAACATTTTTACTGTCATCGTAAGTTGTTTTTACCTGGCCTGTTTTTTTAAATGAGTAATTTGGACGAGCTACTCGAAGAGGATGGCAGTGAGTGGAGTTTTGAAACTGCAAATAACGACATCGACCAGCAAATGACGACATCGACCAGCTAGCTTAAGTACACCGCGTTCAGTACAACAAGATTAGCGATGAGAAGTGCGGTCCGATTGTCACCGCCTAAGAGCTCGGCGATGTTCCGATGAAAATTTCTCAGTGGCTACTTAGGTGAAAGTCCGTACTGTTTGCTCGATTTGAAGGCGGTACGAACTCACTGGTCGCAGGAACCGACTAATTGTCGAGAAGGTGCTCGTCTAGTGAAACTTACTGACGCTCATGTGCAGCACCTACTGGAATTAATTGAAGAAAACCCTCTGCTAGCTGAAGCTTAAGCTTCGTGAAGCGGATCCGGAGTTGCAAGTATGTGAGTCAACTGTAAGCCGAATGTTGGACAAGCAGCTCATCACTCTAAAATGCTTTAGCCGAGATGCCGAAATTCCAATCGCGAGAAATTCTGCAGAGAATCGAATTTTGAGAGTTTGCTCAGAGGTTGACTGGATTGTCCCCTGAGATTCACTTGATTGTCATCGACGAGACAAGTTTTAACATCTGGACACGTCGGACTCAAGGTCGCAGCCTAGACGCAAAAGTTCACACGCAACGTGGAGTGCAGATGAACGTTGTGCAAGCAATTGCACCTAATCTCGGCGTGGTACATCATACGATACTCGGAGAGACTATGACGGCAGCCAGGTTCCAGACGTTCATCAATGATCTGGTGCAAAGCGATCTGGTGATGTACCTGATGGCGAGGAGTTCTGTTTGATTATGGAACCCGTTTTCATCATGGAGTGACAATATCCCAGATCAATTTCAGCCCGCTTTGCGCCTGGTGACATTGCCTCCATACTTGCCATTCCTCAATCCTGTGGAAAACGCGCACGCTTGCCTGAAGGCAGCCATCAAACGCCAGATGGCTCAACCACAATTGCAAAAGCTTGACACTCCGCCTGACACTCATTCGCTACGAGAGTGGCAAATCCTTGTCCTACAGACTGCAAAATTACTGCAAAATTCGGAGGCTGTACCGGCAGATGCTGAGGGTTTATTCCACCCAGCATCGCCGGACAGCCAGTCCTCTAAACCTTTTTTGACTCGACGACACCCAGCGCTAAAAGCGTTTATTTGTTTATTGTGTAGTTCTACTTTTAGTTTTTCTCAAGGATAGGTAAACGATTTGTGTTATAGCACTGGATATCTAACGTTAAATGATTAGAATAATCAAATTGATGCCCTCAGGCTTAAATTGAACTCCGCTATGTCAACGAGTGACGACCATAGACAAAAACTTTCTGTCTCTCAAGTCTGATTTCCGTATCTATGATTAAATTGAAAGCTTGCAGTACCATCTAAGCCGCAAAAAGGAATACCCCCCAAAACGAAGTCGGCTGAGGACTCGTGTCTGGTGTACAGCGTGCGGACATATGTCGCGTGACTGGACATTCCAGTTCCGCTGTGGAGAGACACATCGGTGTATCTGTGTCAATGCAGAAGAACACGAGTGCAATTGTTGTCGGAGTTTCACCGGCTGGAGAGAAGGCTGTCAATTCGCGCAACGAGCTACCAGAGCAGACGGCGGCGGTTTAAATTCTGCGAGACCAGAAAGATAGTTTACTTGGCTGTTCAACTGAATCAATTGGCGGGGAAAATAAAACATCTCTAGACACGTCGGAGTTTATTTCTGCTGAGTTGCTTGACTTCTACGAAGAGAAGCATGAAGAAATCCAAATTTTCAGGATGATCATAAATGAAGAAATTGAAGGAGAGTTGTTGGCCTGCGTCAACGATGAAAAAGGCCGATTGGGCTATGGAGCGTCTTTACCGCTTATATCTGTAAATTAGTCATTTTTGGGCACAACAAATGAAACAAAGACTTTTTATCCTGCTGCCGTATGAGACAGTTCACGGAGGGCGTAACCAATAGAGTGCCATCTTCCCAATGACTGGCAATACTAGCCTGTACAGTGTTTATACGAGCAATGTCGTTCTTCATAGTATATGATAAATAATTGGTTTTTTGCCCCCCTTCGATGTACATGTACGATGAAACACCCCTTGAACCAGATGAAGGAAGCTCCCTCACCTCGTCATTCCCTTCAACCTTCATCCATCTTCCTCTCAACCGGAGACAGGCAGACGTCGCTCGCTATGGCGAAACAATTTTTATGATAAATTATGTAAAAAAAATAAAAAAATAATAAAATAATAAAATAAATTCAAATCTTCCAATCGAGTTGAGCAACTTATTAGACAGCGATTCAAAACTAGAAAAATGCGCATAGAATATCAGCCTCTCAATGACGAGTCCTGGCTATGCCCCTGATGAGACGCATCTGACAGGCCTCGTTAGGTTCCAGACATTAAAACCCATACTTATTGACTTAGAGCTCAACCTGACGAACGATGTTGATAGGCCTTGAAAGACGTGAAAACGGGTGATAGGCCGTCATCGTCATTGGATGGCGTGTCCATTGGCTGCTAACTAAAAAGCAGTATGTATTTAACCTCTAGTAAGTCTCAACTTTTCTGCAATCTAGATTAGCAGCCACATTAGACTCTTGCAAAGAATCAAAATGCAACGCACGATTCGCCTATCGCTTCTGCTCTGCGCCGCCCTGGCCTGCGCCGCTGGCAGGCTGTTGCACTTATCCTATCTGGGCTGCTATGTGGACGTAGAGGGTGGCAGCAGAGACATAAACGGGCTGAGTAACTCCAGCCGCATTGGAGAGTTCAGCGTTACTGATCCCATGTGCGTGTGGAATGACAGAGAGATGTCGCCCGAGTTTTGTAGCGCTATCTGCGCTCTTGGCGGCTTTGCCTACTTCGGGCTGCAGTACAGCAAGCAGTGCTTCTGCGGCAACTCCTACGGATCGTACGGCAAGGCTAACGAGAGCGACTGTAACATGAAGTGCCCTAGAAACTCAAATAAGATGTGCGGAGGACGTTATCGCAACTCGGTGTTTGCTCTGACTTTTACCGGTATGCACCTCCTTTCAGCCTAATAGAATTCAGTGACATGCACTGAATTAATGCATAAAAGCTGAGACAAAACAGTTTATTTTTTTTTAAAAGGTCTGGGCAACAACACCTACACGGTGGTGCGGCAGTCGAGTACTCCGGTGACTTCCGACTCAACTTCAGCCTGGCCGGCCGCTGCCCAGTCTGACGCTGACTGCCTACTTCAGTGCAGCGCCAGAGCCGACTGCCAGGCCGCCGTTTTCTCCAAGCGGCTGCTCGCCTGCCACCTGCTGGCGTTCGCCTACCCGCCAGCCAGCCTGACCGGACCCGACTGGACTCTCTACCAGCGTGGCTGAGCGCGCAACTCCGAGAGGCTTAAGGCCATACTATAACTCAAACGTTTTTCTCGGAGTTTTTTATCGATTAACTCAAAAGCTGGTGGCGATGGTCGTTTAATAAAAAATAAAAAAATGAAGGTTAACACCAAATTTACTTATACGAGCTGAATTCATATGCCTGGTTTTCTATTTCCTGTGAATGTGTTCGTGAAAACAGAGGCACTGCCAGTGCATTTTGTCTAAAAAAAGTTGAAAATTTTCTTCAGGTAGCCGGGGACTGACTTACTGTGGAGTAAATGTTGTTAAACTTCAGTAGAAAGCTTTTTTGGATTTATACGTACTATTTGTTGCAATTTAGAGTTTAATGAAGTTCGCGTGTTTGCCGATATCATTCGTAGGGCGCTTTAGGTCTTACATAGCCCGTACATGTATCTGCATAACAAGGAAAATGAATCATGTGGCATGGATTAGCGAAATAAATGAATTAGAAACCTGAAAAATGACCGGAAAAAAGTACATAAAAATGAATTTACAACCATGAGATCGCGAGAATAAACGAATAAATTAACCTGAAATTCAGAAAAAGACTAGGATGAAACATCATTATAAATTTATTGATGTACAATGCGATTCAGGCAAACGTTATTTTACTAACTGTAGCAAATCAACTATCTGCAATCTGAAGTCAAATATACTTCCGAAATCAAATTAGATTCAAAGACGGGAGATCAATAAAGTGTCTCTTCTTCTTTAAGCGTTGTACTGCCGCGACAGTACGACCTGCCGCAACACAGGCAAAGCTGTTCGGTCTGTTGAAAAAAAGCCTGCAGTGCTACGCCAATGTTGTGTCGCAGCTGTTCCACTTCCTGGATTGCGAGGCTCAAATCATCAAGCAAACGCGAGGCAGTGAAATCCACAACTCGCTGCACAGTCTGCTGGCTGCCATGGCAACTGGACCTGGGGCAGCAGTGAGGCTGCAGTTCCCGCAGAAGTTTCAGCCGAGGTAGCAGCATTGCACGAACGAGCTGTTGGAGTGCATTATTCCGCATCTCACGCTCAAAGGCAGCTACCTCACTGAGTTTTCGATACTTCGCCCGTGCAGTGGCTGCCACAGCTGTGGATTCCACCACAGAATCCACATACAGCCGTGTGCTCACCATCCTGCTGCACCAGTTCACCAGCCAGCCCGCTCAGTCTCGATGGTTTGTACACAGTGGCCACAGCACCACATCGAGTGCCGCGTAGCACTGCGAGCTGTGCAGAGCAATGCGTGGAGGAGGTGCGGGTGTCCACTGGTCGAGTGACGTTGCTTCACTTCGACTGAACAGGACAGCGTGGCCAGAAGCTTTACAGTAGCATCAACTGGTGCAGTTGTGCTGGCAGCGTGTCCAGCCTCGAATACCCCATTTCCACACTGTCGCATCACGGAAGCTCTCTCGCGCACGGCTACTACACCTGCTGCGTGCTGCAGGGAGGAGTCTGGCTGAAGTGTGACGACGTACAAGTCACAACTAATGCCAACCCGTTTTTGTGCACGAAGCAGATTCGATCGTGATAGTTGCATTGCATCAGGTGTAGCACAGCTCTGCGCACAGAAGTCCGTTCCCACGGATGAGGTTAAGTCGGACTTTTAACCTCCAACGGAGTAGTCCAGGGTCAAATTTGAAGTGGTTGGCACTGAAAACTTGTCACTAGTTGAGTGTTTCATTCATTTGTTGCTTAAGTTCATAGGCCCTTTACCTGCCTGAGTACATAAAGCTACTTTTCACTCCCGGACCATAAATGGTCCTCATTTAGCAACACTTAGCATCCATACTTTAAGTTAGGATGATACTGTTCGGTCTACGAATGCCGGTGAATTATAGTACGGGAAGTATTTCTGAATTGTGGCGCCGCTTGCCGGGGCTCATCAACTATCTCTGACTCGCCTTGCGTATCTGCGCACTTAATATCTAATGTACTCATTACCAATGTACTTAGTGTGCACGCGCAGCACGTTGCATCTTTCTATCTATATGCTAAAGCTTAAATTTTGATCGCGCTGTACTCGTAATGTAGGCGGCATGTTGCCGTCGGTCGTTTTCAAGTTAATATAAAGGCCGGTTTGGCTATCAGTTGCAGTCTCGTATTCTATGCTCAGCTAAGAGCTCTCTTAAATAGAAAAGAGTTCTTCTTATTGCTACGACACGACATGAATACTAGGCATTATCCAGACAAATTGCCTAAACGCTTTATGCTGATGAAGAGTGACAATATCCTTTGATAAATTTCATCTGGCTTAGACCCAATCTTTGCATTTAACAGCTTTAGTGTTTTGGCGTCAAATTCGTAGGATAGGAAAGCCTCGTGGTCATATGAAAAATTACCTAAAATTAGTCTGCAATTTAGTCTGCTACTCATATGCTACTTGAGAATACTACTAAGCTATAATTAATTAATGATACTGAATATTATAAGTATTGCTCCTGAATATTATGCTGTTATTTTGTTGCTCATTTCTTGAATCCTATATACTAAAAATGGTCTGTCTGTGTCTATCTATCTATCTATCTATCTATCTATGTGATCGATTAGAGAAAAAATGGCTGGACCGATTTTGTTCAAACTTGCACTGTTCGATCAGAAATTTTCCCGTGACTGTACATGCATCGCGGCTAAGAAATTGCTCGATGCTAAAGGCATTAAATATTCGAAAAACATGCTTTTTTGCAAAGGTCAAGCAAACTTTTCGACTTGAAATGCATTGTAAGAATGCTAGAGAAAAAACTGACTGGTTGAATTCTGGTTCTGAAATAGATTGCATCATCACTGAATTGTAACTCCGACTTGAATTGAAAATGCAGTGTGGAAGCGTAGCACCAGACTTGATTTAAATTGCGTAACCATATTGTTAACTGATACTGACTGACTGAGAAACTGATTATGTCATAACTGCTTCGTGTGATTTACTCTATGCTTGGATTTTAAACTGTTGAATTATATATATATATAAGTGCAAAATTTGATGTTATCAAAAAGATGAGAACTAGCCTAGAGGTGAACAGACTGAACTGCTAAATGCAGCGACGATGGTTCGAATTTTCATAGAGTATAATTTTTTTAATTAAAGCTTTTCAACGTCAGGAAAACTAAAAGACTTTTTAAAAAGAAGCGTCATGTAAGCAATCATAGAAGCGTCATGTAAACAATCATAGAAGCGTCATGTAAACAATCATAGAAGCGTCATGTAAGCAATCATAAAAGCATCATGTAAACAATCATAGAAGCGTCATGTAAACAATCACAGAAGCGTCATGAAAAAATCATAGAAGCGTCATGTAAACAATCATAGAAGCGTCATGTAAACAATCATAGAAGCATCATGTAAAAAAATCATAGTAGCGTCATGTAAAAAATCGTAGAAGCGTCATATAAAAAATTATAGAAGCGTCATATAAAAATCATAGATGCGTCATTTAAAAAATCATAGAAGCATCATATAAAAATCATAGATGCGTCATTTAAAAAACCATAGAAGCATCATGTAAACAATCATAGATGCGTCATTTAAAAAATCATAGAAGCATCATATAAAAATCATAGATGCGTCATTTAAAAAACCATAGAAGCATCATGTAAACAATCATAGAAGCGTCATTTAAAAAATCATAGAAGCATCATATAAAAATCATAGATGCGTCATTTAAAAAATCATGGAAGCGTCATGTAAACAATCATAGAAGCGTCATGTGAAAATCATAGAAGCGTCACGTAAAGAATCATAGAAGCGTCATGTAAACAATCATAGAAGCGTCATGTAAACAATCATAGAAGCGTCATGTAAAAAATCATAGAAGCGTCATGTAAACAATCATAGAAGCGTCATGTAAACAATCATAGAAGCGTCATGTAAAAAATCGTAGAAGCGTCATTTAAAAAATCATAGAAGCGTCATATAAAAATCATAGATGCGTCATTTAAAAAATCATGGAAGCGTCATGTAAACAATCATAGAAGCGTCATGTGAAAATCATAGAAGCGTCACGTAAAGAATCATAGAAGCGTCATGTAAACAATCATAGAAGCGTCATGTAAACAATCATAGAAGCGTCATTTAAAAAATCATAGAAGCATCATATAAAAATCATAGATGCGTCATTTAAAAAATCATAGAAGCATCATGTAAACAATCATAGAAGCGTCATTTAAAAAAATCATAGAAGCGTCATATAAAAATCATAGATGCGTCATTTAAAAAATCATGGAAGCGTCATGTAAACAATCATAGAAGCGTCATGTGAAAATCATAGAAGCGTCACGTAAAGAATCATAGAAGCGTCATGTAAACAATCATAGAAGCGTCATGTAAACAATCATAGAAGCGTCATGTAAAAAATCATAGAAGCGTCATGTAAACAATTATAGAAGCGTCATGTAAAAAAATCATAGAAGCGTCATGTAAACAATCATAGAAGCGTCATGTAAACAATCATAGAAGCGTCATGTAAACAATCATAGAAGCGTCATGTAAAAAATCGTAGAAGCGTCATTTAAAAAATCATAGAAGCGTCAGGCAAAAATCATAGATGCGTCATTTAAAAAATCATGGAAGCGTCATGTAAACAATCATAGAAGCGTCATGTAAAAAATCATAGAAGCGTCATATAAAAATCATAGATGCATCATTTAAAAAAATCATACAAGCGTCATATAAAAAATCATAGAAGCGTCATGTAAAAATCATAGAAGCGTCATGTAAACAACCATAGAAGCGTCATGTAAAAAATCATAGAAGAGTCATGTAAACAATCATAGAAGCGTCATGTAAGCAATCATAGAAGCGTCATGTAAACAATCATAGAAGCGTCATGTAAACAATCATAGAAGCGTCATGTAAGCAATCATAAAAGCATCATGTAAACAATCATAGAAGCGTCATGTAAACAATCACAGAAGCGTCATGAAAAAATCATAGAAGCGTCATGTAAACAATCATAGAAGCGTCATGTAAACAATCATAGAAGCATCATGTAAAAAAATCATAGTAGCGTCATGTAAAAAATCGTAGAAGCGTCATATAAAAAATTATAGAAGCGTCATATAAAAATCATAGATGCGTCATTTAAAAAATCATAGAAGCATCATATAAAAATCATAGATGCGTCATTTAAAAAACCATAGAAGCATCATGTAAACAATCATAGAAGCGTCATTTAAAAAATCATAGAAGCATCATATAAAAATCATAGATGCGTCATTTAAAAAATCATGGAAGCGTCATGTAAACAATCATAGAAGCGTCATGTGAAAATCATAGAAGCGTCACGTAAAGAATCATAGAAGCGTCATGTAAACAATCATAGAAGCGTCATGTAAACAATCATAGAAGCGTCATGTAAAAAATCATAGAAGCGTCATGTAAACAATTATAGAAGCGTCATGTAAAAAAATCATAGAAGCGTCATGTAAACAATCATAGAAGCGTCATGTAAACAATCATAGAAGCGTCATGTAAACAATCATAGAAGCGTCATGTAAAAAATCGTAGAAGCGTCATTTAAAAAATCATAGAAGCGTCATGCAAAAATCATAGATGCGTCATTTAAAAAATCATGGAAGCGTCATGTAAACAATCATAGAAGCGTCATGTAAAAAATCATAGAAGCGTCATATAAAAATCATAGATGCATCATAGATGCCTAGAGGTGAACAGACTGAACTGCTAAATGCAGCGACGATGGTTCGAATTTTCATAGAGTATAATTTTTTTAATTAAAGCTTTTCAACGTCAGGAAAACTAAAAGACTTTTTAAAAAGAAGCGTCATGTAAAAATCATAGTAGCGTCATGTAAAAAATCGTAGAAGCGTCATATAAAAAATTATAGAAGCGTCATATAAAAATCATAGATGCGTCATTTAAAAAATCATAGAAGCATCATATAAAAATCATAGATGCGTCATTTAAAAAACCATAGAAGCATCATGTAAACAATCATAGAAGCGTCATTTAAAAAATCATAGAAGCATCATATAAAAATCATAGATGCGTCATTTAAAAAATCATAGAAGCATCATGTAAACAATCATAGAAGCGTCATTTAAAAAAATCATAGAAGCGTCATATAAAAATCATAGATGCGTCATTTAAAAAATCATGGAAGCGTCATGTAAACAATCATAGAAGCGTCATGTGAAAATCATAGAAGCGTCACGTAAAGAATCATAGAAGCGTCATGTAAACAATCATAGAAGCGTCATGTAAACAATCATAGAAGCGTCATTTAAAAAATCATAGAAGCATCATATAAAAATCATAGATGCGTCATTTAAAAAATCATAGAAGCATCATGTAAACAATCATAGAAGCGTCATTTAAAAAAATCATAGAAGCGTCATATAAAAATCATAGATGCGTCATTTAAAAAATCATGGAAGCGTCATGTAAACAATCATAGAAGCGTCATGTGAAAATCATAGAAGCGTCACGTAAAGAATCATAGAAGCGTCATGTAAACAATCATAGAAGCGTCATGTAAACAATCATAGAAGCGTCATGTAAAAAATCATAGAAGCGTCATGTAAACAATTATAGAAGCGTCATGTAAAAAAATCATAGAAGCGTCATGTAAACAATCATAGAAGCGTCATGTAAACAATCATAGAAGCGTCATGTAAACAATCATAGAAGCGTCATGTAAAAAATCGTAGAAGCGTCATTTAAAAAATCATAGAAGCGTCAGGCAAAAATCATAGATGCGTCATTTAAAAAATCATGGAAGCGTCATGTAAACAATCATAGAAGCGTCATGTAAAAAATCATAGAAGCGTCATATAAAAATCATAGATGCATCATTTAAAAAAATCATACAAGCGTCATATAAAAAATCATAGAAGCGTCATGTAAAAATCATAGAAGCGTCATGTAAACAACCATAGAAGCGTCATGTAAAAAATCATAGAAGAGTCATGTAAACAATCATAGAAGCGTCATGTAAGCAATCATAGAAGCGTCATGTAAACAATCATAGAAGCGTCATGTAAACAATCATAGAAGCGTCATGTAAGCAATCATAAAAGCATCATGTAAACAATCATAGAAGCGTCATGTAAACAATCACAGAAGCGTCATGAAAAAATCATAGAAGCGTCATGTAAACAATCATAGAAGCGTCATGTAAACAATCATAGAAGCATCATGTAAAAAAATCATAGTAGCGTCATGTAAACAATCATAGAAGCGTCATGTAAAGAATCATAGAAGCGTCATGTAAAAAAATCATAGATGCGTCATTTAAAAAATCATAGAAGCATCATGTAAACAATCATAGAAGCGTCATGTAAAAAATCATAGAAGCGTCATGTAAAAAATCATAGAAGCGTCATGTAAAAATCGTAGAAGCGTCATTTAAAAATCATAGAAAATCATAAAAATCAAAAATTAAATGCAGCTATAATGCTGTGCTGGGGAGAAAAACTGAGACGTAAAGGCTCTCAGAGAATAACTGCTGAGATTACGGGGGGGGGGGTTTCTGAGATGTCAAAGCAAAAGTCAGAAGCTACTTCAAAGTTCATGTACTTTACTCAATTTTTTATTGCATTCTTTGTTGGCTCGCCACGGGAGGCGCTTATAGAAGAAGAGTCATGTAAAAAATAAAAGTAGCACTACGAGCGTATGTACGAGCTATACATAAAAGAAAAGTCATGTTCAAGTTAAAAGATTCATTTGGGAATTGCTACGATGTCAAAGCTTGGTGGAAATCGTTATAGTGCTGTGATTCTTAAAGAAGGAATCACTAAAATGTCAAGGCTTAGGGGAGAAGAATTGCTGAGATTTCAAGGCTTTAGGTTGGGTTAAAGTTAGGTTTAGGTCAGGTGTGGGTTGAGGGTTATATTTTATCGGGTTTCAAGGTTAACAGAATAACAGGGGATTTTTTAGATTTCAAGGTTTATGGAGGCCATCGCTGACATGTTAAGGCTTACGGGGGGAATAGCTGAGATGTCAAGGCTCACGGGGTATAAATGAGATTTCAAGGCTAAAGTCAGAAGCTACATGTAGTTTATTGAAAACTTTTTATTACATTATTTGATGCCTCCTCAGGGGAGGGATCGCTGATAAAAAAAGCGTAATGTAAAAAATAAAAGAAGCTTCATGTCGAAGTTAAGAGATTCATTTGGGAATCCCTACGATGTCGAGGCTTGCAGGAAATCGCTATAATGCTGTAGTAGTGCTATAGTGACTCTTAGAGAGAATTACTGAAATTTCAATGTTAGGTTAGGGTTAGGGTTAGGGCTAGGGTTAGGGTTAGGGTTAGGCTAGGGTTAGAAGGTTGACAGATATTTTTAGATTTCCAAGGCTTATTGGGGGCATTGCTGAGATGTCAAGGGGGGAAGTTGATATGTCAAAGCTTGTGGGGGGGGGGAATTACTGACATGTCAAGGCTTACAAGGTTTGACAGGAGATTTTTTAAGATTTCAAGGATACATGTAGCTTATTAAAAAAACGTGTATTGCATTTATTTGGCTCCCCAACGGGGGGCGTAGATTGCTAGTCTAATCTAATATATCTAAAGTAGCAACCCCCCCTCCACCGGCCCTGTCTGTCTGTGGGTATGTAACAGGTTATCTCCCAAAAGGCTCAACCGATTTTCTCCGTTTCTTCGCCAAAAGATGTCAAATGTGCCCGGGACGGTACATGTAATTTTATTAAGCTCTAGCTCAATGCTAAGGGGATTAAATATTCGAAAAACTGTTTTAAATGGCCTTTTTAGTGTATTTTTTTATCAGCCTGCGCGCAGCGAGAAACTTCACAGCCAATTTTAATGATTGCGCCAGAGCCAACTGATAAGAAAATTCACTTTGCCCCACTGCCCAGATAATTACTCTATTTAACTTGCGTAACCAATTAAGGGGGGGGGGTATAATAAAAATTCTGGATGCTTCCAATATACTAAAAATCAAAACTATGTACCTATAGGAACCTTTGCTTAACTTGACTCTACATAGTCGGAATTTCGTGGGTTTTCTGCATTCGATGCGTATTGATGGTGCGCTGGTACACAAAATTTTTCTAAGAAATTGCTTCATTTTTTCGGGCTTAAATATTCGAAAAACTCGATTTTCTCCCTGTTTTTTAAAGTTCAAACAGTTCTTTCCGATTGAGAAGCAGTCTGACTGCCGATGGAATTGTATTGCATCATAACTCAGTGCCAACTATAGCATTGGTTCTCCACACTCGCGTGGAGAGCTACAAGCGTTGAAAGGTTGCGCAACACATTTTAATTGAGGGGCGGGTGTCGCTATTCAATTATTCATGGGCTGGCTTGGTTGTTAATTTCAATGCATCAACTTGCAGGCCTCTCACTGTAGCTGGCGCTGAATGTACACCTTATGAATTTGAATGCTTTATAGCAGGAATGTTCAATCGTTGTTTGTGCTTCGAGTTTTTCACTTTCAGAAGAGAGCCTTGTATTGCAAGAAAGAACTTGAAACGCTGAGTTCGGGAATATAATTTTTTGCTTAGATTCGAAAAATTAAAAGCACATCATTAAAAAGAAGATTCCAATGAACTTTACTTTATATACTCATTGTACGCTCTCCAATATCGCAAACCCCTACTTTATCGCAACTCCACAATTCAAGCCAGCCCCATTGAATTTAGATTTAGATTGTGTAACTATATTGGTGACTTTAATTGAAACTGATACAGACTGCCTGAGAAATTGTCATAACTGCTTCACGTGATTTACTCTGTGCGTGGAGTTTTGAAAGTGTTGAATTTTATAAGTGCGACGATTTATGTTATCAATTTATGTTTTCAAAACGATGAGAGATAGCCTAGAGGTAAACAGACTGACCTGCTAATGCAGCGACGTGGGTTCGAATTTTTAGATTGTAGAAGTTTTTTATTAAAAGAATTTAATTTTCAACTTTTTAGCAATTTAATTTTTACTTTTAAGCAAAAGAAAACTAAAAAAAACGTCAGGTAAATCAGTAGAAGAGAAGCTACGAGTATTCATGTAGTGTATTCAAAATTTTTTATTAAACTGAGATGCCAAGGCTAAGAGGGAATTCCTGAGATATCAAGGCGTGAAGGGAATTGCTGAGATGTCAAGGCTTTGCACGAGGAGAAATTGCTTACATGTCAAGACTTACTGGGGGAATTACTGAGATATAAAGGCTTACTGGGGGAATTACTGAGATGCCAAGGCTTAAGAGGGAATTTCTGAGATGTCAAGGCTTGGAGGGAAGTTCTGAGGTGTCAAGGCTTGATGGGAATTGCTGAGATGTTAAGTCTTGGGGGGGAATTCTATGGATTGGGGAATCTTTGAACGAGAGATGCTTCTAATGGATATCTTGAGGAGATGAGGGGATTCATGGGCGGATTATTTGGATGGGAGATTCTTTGGATTCTTTGAATGGGGGATTCTGTTGATGGGGATTATTTAGACGTGGATTTTTTGAACGGAGTTTTTTAGATAAGGGTATTCTTTGGCCAATTATTCTTTTGATGGGAGAATCAATGGACAATGTGGATGGAGATTCTGTGGATGGGGATTATTTGGACGTAGATTATTTTCATGGAGATTCTTTGGAGGGGGATTTTTTAGATAGGAATGGATAGGGATGGATAGGAGGATTCTTTGGATAGGGATAAATGGGGGTTTCTTTGGATATGGATGGATAGGGATTTCTTTGGATATGCATGGATTGGGGATTCTTTGGATATGGATGGATGGGGGGTTTCTTTGGATATGGATGGATGGGGGTTTCTTTGGATATGGATGGATGGGGGATTCTTTGGATATGGATGGATGGGGGATTCCTTGGATATGAATGGATGGGGGTTTCTTTGGATGTGAATGGATGGGGAGTTTCTTTGGATATGAATGGATGGGGGGTTCCTTGGATATGAATGGATGGGGGGTTTCTTTGGATATGGATGGATGGGGGATTCCTTGGATATGAATGGATGGGGGATTCTTTGGATATGGATGGATGGGGGATTCCTTGGATATGAATGGATGGGGGATTCTTTGGATATGGATGGATGGGAGTTTCTTTGGATATGAATGGATGGGGGATTCTTTGGATATGGATGGATGGGGGATTCTTTGGATATGGATGGATGGGGGATTTCTTGGATATGAATGGATGGGGGTTTCTTTGGATATGGATGGGTGGGGATTCTTTCGATGGGGATTCTGTGAATGAGGGATTTTTTAAATAGGGATTCTTTGGAAGGGTATTCTTTGCATGTGAGATTTTATGGATGGGCAATGCATTGGATGGGAAATTCTTCAGATAGGAGAATTCCTTGAATGGGGAATTCTTCGGATCGGTGATTCTATCGATGGGAGGTTTTTTGGATGGGGGATTCTTTGTATCGTGGATTCTATGGGTGGTGTATTCTTTGGATGGGGGGGGTTCTTTGTATGGGAGATTCAGTTGGGTGAAATTTTATTGCGTGGGAAAACTGTGGTTAGAGTTTTGACGGAAAGCCCCAACGGGGGTTGGAATTGGCTAGCTGAGGAAACTGCTTCACTAATCTTGCTGGGGGTACTTTCTATCAGGGGATGCTTGCTCGGAAGAGAATTCTAAGATGTTAAGATTTACAGGGGGGAATTATTGAGATACATGTATAAAATCCTACCTTGGGGAATTAATGAAGGCTTAAGAGGGACTTGCTGAGATGTCAAGGCTTAGGGATAAATTGCTGAGATGTCAAATCTTATTGGGAATTGCTGAGATACCAAGGCTTAAGAGGGAGTTCCTGAGATTTCAAGACTTGGGAAGGAGAATTATTCAGATGTCAAGGCTTAGGTGAATTTCTGAGATGTCAAGGCTTGGGGGAATTTCTGAGATGTCAAGACTTGGGGGAATTTCTGAGATTTCAAGGCTTTGGACGAGGAGAAATTGGTAACATGTCAAGGCTTGCGCCGGAATTGCTTAGATGTCAATGCTTGGGGAAAATTTCTGAGGTGTCGAGGCTTTGGGGAATTGCTGAGATGTTTAAGTCTTGGGGGAATTCTATGGATTGATAATTCTTTGGATGAGGGATGTTTCTAATGGATATCTTTGGATTCATTGATTCATTGGGGAATTTCTTCGGTGGGGCATTGTTTCGATGGAGGGTTTTTTGAATGGGGGATTCTTTAGATGAAAGATTCTTTAGATGGGGGTTATTTGAACGGGGGTTCTTTAGATGAAGGGATTCTGGGATTCATTGGCCAATTATTTTTTTGATGGGGGATTATTTAAGGATGTGAATTATTCTGATGTGTATTCTTCGAAGGGGGACTTTTTAGAGGAGGATTTTTTTATATGGATGGTTAAGGGGATTATTTAAATAGGAATGGATAGGGAAATTCCTTGGATAGGGATGAATAGGAGGATTCTTGGGATAGGGATGGATGGGGGGTTCTTTAGATAGGGATGGATGGGCGATTCTTTGGATAGAGGGTTTCTGTGGATGGGGATTTCTTGAATAAGGGATTCATTGGACGGGGTATTCTTCAGATAGGAGGATTCCTTAAATGGGGAATTCTTCGGATCGGGGATTCTATCGATGGGATGGGATGGGGATGGGACGGGAAGGATGGGTATTCTTTGCATGTGAGATTCTACGGATGGGCGATTCATTAAATAGGGAATTCTACAGATAGAGGATTCCTTGAATGGAGAATTCTTTGGATCGGGGATTCTGTCAATGGGGGGTTCTTTGTATGGGGATTCTTTGGATGAGGGATTTTTTGCATGTGAGATTATTTGCATCAAGGATTTTATGGATGAGGGATTCTTTGGATGGGGGTTCAGTTGGGTGAATTTCTTTTGCGTGGGAAAACTTTGGTAGGAGTTCTGACGGAAAGCCCCAACGGGGGTTGGAATTGGCTAGTAATAATACTAATTGCAATGGGGCCGTAGACATTGGCATTGAGGCAAGCCGATGTGCAACCCAGCTTTAGTACCGGGGGGGGGGGCTGGCCTGTGCTTTTGTCTGTGCGTGTGGTGCTAACGTCCCACAACCAGCGTTGACGGTGATTCTGCCCAGTCCGCTGGCTCCTGAGTACATATAAGCACACCAATACTGCTGCCAATACGAGCACACAGGCAAGCTCGCACTCATACATAAGCTCACACGGGGGTGTACAGCGGTCCTGACTTTCTAATCGTCAGGCATGTACATTCTCCGTGTTTTGGGGGTTGGCCATCATGATTATGAATCGCACGACAAACCCAATGGACCATTTTCGTTGTGCGCAAGCCTCGAATCAAGCCAAGAATCGAATCGAATCAGGGGTCAAGACGCGAGAGTCAGGAGCGTTTACCGCTGAGTTTCTCTGCCTTCCATTCTCTGAACAAAAGTGTTCAGTTCTCAGTGTAGTTTCCGGAATTGATGTCATTGCAGCTACGACGTAGACTTTGCTCATGTGTTATCAAAATGTCAAGAAAAGCAAAATTAAGAACGTGAGCGCTGCTATCATTTTTGTTATGCGACATGTTTCGCCTCGCGTCAGGCATCGTCAGGCTCTTAAAATTTCATTTACGATGTATTTGTTTATTTACATATATTTAGCAATTTAGACAAAGTGCCCTCCTTAGAGTATTCTAGGTGTACACTTGTGCTCATCTCTCTCTCTCTCTCTCCATCTCTCCCCCTCATTGTTAATTTACATACATTTTCTGACTTTTATCGACCCGTTTTTGTCTAAATTGCTAAATATAAGTAAATAAAGAAATACATCGTAACAAAAATTTTAAGAGCCTGACGATGCCTGACGCGAGGCGAAACATTTCGCATAACAAAAATGATAGCGCTCACGTTCTCAATTTTGCTTTTCATCAGACGCGCAACTTTACCACAGGAAATGTCAAGAAGATTTTGTCGGAAGATGCAAAGCATCTCTTCCTCCTCTCTTGGTGAGAAAAATGTAATGCCATGTTACCTTTAAAATATTCACGCATGCAGCAATAATATGGCACTAAAATATCACCTGTGTCGCTACATAGGCAATAAAATATTACTGTCAAATCTGGCTCACACCCATTTGACTGACAAACACTGCCACTATGGTCTGTGTTAGTACAAGCGCCATTGTAAAACAAACAACTCCATTATTAACATAAATGTTTCTATCTGATTAGTAGATTCTCGGTATTGATGAATCTCTCTAAAAAATTTTGAAACGATTTTCAATTTCGACTTTCAAAATTCAGCTTAATAGTCATCAACTAGAACTTTCCTTTGGATTTTTAGTTGGCACAGAGGTGAAAAACAGTCTCAGAAAAGCATTCAAAATGTAACTCTATTGGCAAATAATTTCCTACCAGTTTCAAGTGTCACAGTTTTAAGTCCAATAGAAGCATTTTAAAAGGAATGCCCTTGAATTTCCCTCATCCTATTGGATGAGGCACATTGTTTAAATTTTATTCTAATACTTGGTTTCAAATTTCATTCCAATTTTAAGCCTTGCAAAACCCGCCTAGTGCTTCATGAGTGCAAAAATGACCTGCAGAATCCACCTGCAGACACTGCTTCTTAGCGCTCTCTTGACATGCGTGGCTGGAAGGTTTGCTCGCCTCACCTATCTGGGCTGCTACAACGACGACGATGACGATGACGATATTGATTTGGACGGGCTGAGCGGCTTCAGCCAGATCGGGCCCTACAGCGTCTCCAACACGCGCGTAACTGATGGCACAGCGATGACGCCAGAGCTATGCGGCGCCATCTGCGCTCTGGTCAACTTCGCGTACTCGGGAGTGCAGAACAATTTCGACTGCTACTGCGGCAACTCGTACGGATCGCTGGGTAAGGACCTTGAGAGCAACTGCAACAAGCCGTGCGCAGGTGACGCTACGAAGATTTGCGGAGGCAGCAACAGAAACTCGGTTTATGCTCTGACCTACCTCGGTATGTGCTTAATCTACTATATGCTCAATTAAGGTATTGACTTATGTACTTACATGTAACAATAAAAATCGACATACTCTTCACCAAAAAGCTTCGAAGAACACCTATATGATGATTGACCAGTCCAATCAACCGGTGAAGTGCGATCTGACTGTGCATTGGCCGGTTGCTGCCAACTCGGCTCTTCGTTGCGCGGCCAAGTGCAGCACCAGAGACGACTGCCAAGCCGCTGTCTTCTCAAAGCGACTGGTCAACTGCCACCTGCTGGCGTTCGCCTACCCGCCAACCAGCCTGACCGGACCCGACTGGACTCTCTACGTGCGTGGCTGAGCGCGGAAACCTGTTGAAACAAAACTGGAAACTTAAAATCGATAACTTTGCAACGAGTTGTAACGAGTGTGAACATTAATTAAGTGGGGTCCATTCTTCTATCATCGGCAGAGCTACCTAAAACACTGAAAGAATAAAAACTACATGACTTGAAACAAAACGAAGTCGTCAGAGACCCAAGAAAAAATACTATAGCTAACATTTCAATGATGCAGTTTAATGATTTGGAAATTTCGATTTCGATAAACTTTTTTCATCCGGGATTGGAATCATCAATACAGCAAGTTTCCCAAAACAGCGGAAGACAATTCCCATTGGATTGGTTTAATTGTGTAGAAAATTTTAACAGAACTGCATGTTGAAGCATTTTTTCTGCTTTTGGGGATTGTGATAAAAAACGGAGAAAAACAAGGAATGTTGCCGTGGTTTCCAAAAAGTGAAAAACAAATTGTTGGCAATGAAAAAAATAACTATGGAAAGTCAGCGATCGGAAAAATCGAGCTCCAAACGAGCTCTCGCAGAGTTCAACTCAGCAGGAAATTATCTATCTATCTATCTATCTATCTATCTATCTATCTATCTATCTATCTATCTATCTATCTATCTATCTATCTATCTATCTATCTATCTATCTATCTATCTATCTATCTATCTATCTATCTATCTATCTATCTATCTATCTATCTATCTATCTATCTATCTATCTATCTATCTATCTATCTATCTATCTATCTATCTATCTATCTATCTATCTATCTATCTATCTATCTATCTATCTATCTATCTATCTATCTATCTATCTATCTATCTATCTATCTATCTATCTATCTATCTATCTATCTATCTATCTATCTATCTATCTATCTATCTATCTATCTATCTATCTATCTATCTATCTATCTATCTATCTATCTATCTATCTATCTATCTATCTATCTATCTATCTATCTATCTATCTATCTATCTATCTATCTATCTATCTATCTATCTATCTATCTATCTATCTATCTATCTATCTATCTATCTATCTATCTATCTATCTATCTATCTATCTATCTATCTATCTATCTATCTATCTATCTATCTATCTATCTATCTATCTATCTATCTATCTATCTATCCATCTATCTATCTATCTATCTATCTATCTATCTATCTATCTATCTATCTATCTATCTATCTATCTATCTATCTATCTATCTATCTATCTATCTATCTATCTATCTATCTATCTATCTATCTATCTATCTATCTATCTATCTATCCATCTATCTATCTATCTATCCATCTATCTATCTATCTATCTATCTATCTATCTATCTATCTATCTATCTATCTATCTATCTATCTATCTATCTATCTATCTATCTATCTATCTATCTATCTATCTATCTATCTATCTATCTATCTATCTATCTATTCACGCATCCTTTGTAAACAGAGACTAGAATTAGCTAAGCAAAATCATGGTTTGATGAATTTTGTATTGGATTTAAATGGTTTTACGCATGTTGAAACATGTTACGCATATTTCCTAAGCGTTGCTAAAATAATACACACCATGCAGCTATCACTTTACTGAAATGTAGAATTCTCCTGGGTTATTCAAATATCATAATTAGCAGAGTTTCAAAATATTTCTGCGTTTCCTCATGCAGTACTTAAGTAGGATTATGCTAAATTTCCAAATCATGATGGCTTTATTGCATTGGAAGCAAGTTTTACCGGAAAAACTGCGATTGCTAGACCTGGAACCAGTGATCGATTTTAGTTGGTTTGATCTAATATTTTGCTTTTGTTGTATATGGGCGTATATAGTAGGTTGAAATCCCACTTGCACGGCGCACATTCGCTGCGTCTTTACACAAGTTTGGCTAAGAACATCTAGACAGGTGGTAAAAAAAGTCTTTTGTCTTCCAGGTGCGTGAGTCGTCGACTTCTGAATTCACGTTCCAGTCGGCGGAAAAGTACAGCGCCAGAGCCGACTGCCAGGCCACCGTTTTCTCCAAGCGGCTGCTCACCTGCCACCTGCTGGCGTTCGCCTACCCGACCAGACCGATAACACTCTGTTTGTGCGTGGCTTAGCGCTCGAATTTGAGACGCTTACAGCCATACTCTAAGTCAAACGTTTTTCCCGGATTTTTTTAATCAACAAACTAAAAATTGCGGAAAGATTGCAAAGAAACAAAATTAGCTCGTAGCACGTTTCTACGCATTGAATTTGAAGCTGGAATCGATTAACAATCGAAGAAATTAAGAAGAGTTCTCACGCTATACTCAGTAGTGTGAACTCCTGCCTTACTTCTGGATGAAAGAGAAGGAGTTTCGCCCTACAGAAAAGAATTGTCAATAGGTAGATGTTGGTCTGGGCAATTGTCACTGCCATTGTCAGTGCGTTTTCAGCTAGGAAGGGTGAAGTTTTTCTTCAGGAAGCTGATTTCTCTCAGCGATTTGCCGATGTAAATGTGGTTAACTATAAAACTTTTTCTTCGCGTCTTCATCACTCAATATATGTAAGTAGGCATCTGTCATTGTAGGTTTAGCTAATTTCTGAAATACAGTTGCTTCCTTGTAAGCTGACTTAAGTCACAGGCATAAATATCGTTCCGGTTTTGTTAGTCTTGGGTTGGGAGGAAGTTTAAAACCAATATGTGAAACGTGACTTTTTAACTTCCATTCTTCCATTAGGACCCTACACTGGGAGTTTGCTGTTTGCCACAGGCCAATTCTGTTTACCAGTAGCAAATCTTTACAAAGTAAGTCTCTGCCCATGGTAGGTAAAGCGAAACAATACACTGACAGCCATTGGGGTTGTTCTCATTTGGCCTCCGTCTAATAGGCAATGTCTAAAATTTTTCGATTGCCTGTTTTGTAGGAAGGTAGGAAGGGGCACTGCTGCGAGTCAATTCAACAGCTGACCCGTAAAAGTTACGCCATTTTCCCGATATGCTCATAAAACGCTCACACATGCAGAGTGTACAGCGGTGCGGACTTCTCAGTGCCAAGCGTGTGTAGTGCATGCGCCCTTGTCGGTTGGCAGGGCGCGTTGCACTTTGGGGCTGGCTAGGGGGGGGGGGGGGTTGGCAGGCGTGGCAGGGTCTGGCTGGCGGCCGGGCTTTGCGCGTGCCCCTCCCCAGCCGTGTCCCTGCCCCGTGCTCAGGGCTGGTTGGCTGCGGCCGGGCCAGCTTTGGCACGGGTGCGCCCCCCCCCCCTAGGCGGGGTTTTGATTGGCCGGCCGGCGCGGCCAGTCTATTTTCTTTGGGTAGGTTGGTTGTTTTGTTGGGCTTAGCCGGTAGGGCCGTCTGCCCCAGGGTTTGGGTGCTATTTATGGTGCGACTCCAGGTTTGCCCACGCCCTGCGTGCTGTTTGTGTTTTGGTGTGCTCCGAGATAGCAAGCGCGAGACTTGACTTGAGTAAGAAACAGCGACATTAGCTACCTACGATAACAGAAACCCGAGAGCCCAATTGAGAAGTCAGTCTTTGAAAAGAGTCTTTGAGAATTGACAAGAAGTTAGAAGCCGCGCTTGAGACCTACGAGCCAATCAACAAACGTGCGAACCTGGGCTTGAGACCTACGAGCAATAAACGTACGAACGGCAATTTGGCCACTGGTAAGCCGCCTGCTGCTTGAGTTCATTCTTTTCTGGGGAGCTTGTTAGGCTGCAGGGAGTTCTAGCCAGAGCGTCATAATGCCGGGAGAGCATATAGCGTATGTAGTACTGTACCGGCTACTCTATATAGTGTGTACAACCTACAGTATCGAGACTAGAAGCACTCGAGAGTGCCACCACACCTCGAGCCGCAGCGTGAACTCTGAGTGTCACAACACCAGCGGGATCGAATTATTATCACAGAGCGTCGTCACGCCTGCTCGTATCCATAAAAGTACAGACAGAGCGTCACTACGCCTGTATATTACGTTTAATATATATTGTACTCGGGACTGGGAACCCAAACCGACCCGGGTTACAACACGTATATGTAACACTATCTGTGTCTTGGGGCTTGGATACCATGGTCGATCATTGTAAAGGCCTGGAGCAAATTTTAAACAAAGCAATCTGACGCAAGAGTCAAACCTGGTCTCTGTCTGGATGTCTAAAACTTTGTCTTGCTCAAATAATGTTTTTCTTGCAAAGCGTCCCAAAGCGTTCCGTTTCTACAGGTGGAAAATGCAATGCATTTCTAGAGAGAGTGAGAGACAATAGGAAAGATTTAGTGAGGGAAAATGTGGAGGAATCTCAGGCAGAGAATTGTAGTTGAATGCAAAAACGAGTTGGGGAGGAAGCTGGATTCCGGTGTCCAACTCTTTGTAAGGCAGTGAAGAAAAACGGAAAGCCACTTCCTATCGTCTTCTGTGGCTAGATGAGTAGAATAATCAATATAAGTAAGAATAGCCTGAGCTATAAGATTAGTTCGGAAAAACACTATTCAAGGGGAAAACACTAAGAATACTGCACAGCTTCATATACGGATTTCGATAAATATTTTCTCTTCTGAATAACAATGTATAAGGTTTCATTATAGAAAACTTCTTTAGTAGGTTGAAATCGAAAACATTTATTTCGATCCAACGCTGATTTCAGATTTTTGAACATCTGAACTTTAAACGTAATTTTTATTGCTTTTGGGTCTCTGATAGAAAATTAATAAGCAGAAAAAATTATGGCGCAAGGCTTGATTTCTTAGAAATGACGCAAGGCTTGATTTCTTAGAAATGACGCAAGGCTTGATTTCTTAGAAATGACGCAAGGCTTGATTTCTTAGAAATGACGCAAGGCTTGATTTCTTAGAAATGACGCAAGGCTTGATTTCTTAGAAATGCCGCAAGGCTTGATTTTCTTAGAAATGACGCAAGGCTTGATTTCATAGAAATGACGCAAGGCTTGATTTTCTTAGAAATGCCGCAGGCTTGATTTCTTAGAAATGACGCAAGGTTTGATTTCTTAGTAATGACGCAAGGCTTGATTTTCTTAGAAATGACGCAAGGCTTGATTTCTTAGAAATGACGCAAGGCTTGATTTCTTAGAAATGACGCAAGGCTTGATTTTCTTAGAAATGACGCAAGGCTTGATTTCTTAGAAATGACGCAAGGCTTGATTTTCTTAGAAATGACGCAAGGCTTGATTTTCTTAGAAATGACGCAAGGCTTGATTTTCTCAGAAATGACGCAAGGCTTGATTTTCTTAGAAATGCCGCAGGCTTGATTTCTTAGAAATGACGCAAGGTTTGATTTCTTAGTAATGACGCAAGGCTTGATTTTCTCAGAAATGACGCAAGGCTTGATTTTCTTAGAAATGACGCAAGGCTTGATTTCTTAGAAATGACCTGGAGTATGCACCACAGATACGAAATACCTATTTAGTATTTAGTATTTGGGGTATGCACTCGCCAAATCAGATTTTTCTAGCGTGGGATTTTATCCTACCGAATTTGTCTATGGCTAAAACCCCATTCAGCTATATGCGTTCTCTGGAAAGAAAGAATTAAGGTAACTCCTGCTACAATTTTTTTTCGTTGCTGAAATTTTGACAGATTTCATTGGACCAGCTGCAGTTCCGGCACTAATACTGTACATTTAGGCCTAAAAAACGGCATGTTTGCTTGCCACTGATTTCCAATCAAGTGAATACGTCATTCTCCAGCAGTGAACTCATCGAAATTTTGTCATGCCGCACTCAACAGCAATTTTCATATTCTACTGTGCCTTCCTGATCACAGTGACTTGTGGGTTGGCTCGCTTTACCTACTTGGGTTGCTACATCGACAGGACTGCGTCAAGAGACTTAAACGGGCTCGAAGAAATGAGCTCAATTGGAGACTTCACCGTCTTATCAGGCGGATTAGTAAACACTGGGGGTGAAGCTTCGCACGAGTTCTGCGGCGCCATCTGCTCTCTGGGAAGCTTTCCGTACTTCGGACTCCAGAATAGGATAGAGTGCTTCTGCAGTCACTCTTATGGACACTACGGCAAAGCCAGTGAAAGTGACTGCAGCCACATGTGCAGAGGAAACTCTCTGCAGAAGTGCGGAGGGTCCAAGAGAAACTCGGTGTTCGCTCTGAGAACTGGTGAGTTACTTGTGTTTAGAGATATCACGGGTTCCATGCTGCTATAGGCTTTGTTTTTCTTAAAAGATGACAAAATCGCGTCGTATCTACAATAAATTTTCAGATAAAAACACGTACGTGGTAGCGCAGCAGTCCGAGCCCACGATAACATCTTCAAAGACATCTGTCTGGCCCACCGCTGCCCATTCTGACGCTGACTGCCTGCTCCAGTGCAGCGCCAGAGCCGACTGCCAGGCCGCCGTTTTCTCCAAGCGGCTGCTCGCCTGCCACCTGCTGGCGTTCGCTTACCCACCAGCCAGCCTGACCGGACCCGACTGGACTCTCTACCAGCGTGGCTAAACGCGGGACACTGCATGGAAACTGGATGGCAGCAGATGATGCAAGTACTGTCAATCCTTGAAAAATTGAATTCTGGAAAATAATATTTTCACCTTTTTTGATTGAGAAATCTAAGACATGATTCAATGTATTGGCGAAATATGAAAATCTTAGTAGATAGCATTCTGACTAATCTAGTGCCTTTTAGGCAGCTCTATCATTTTTCTACATACTTAACTGGTCAGTTGCATATGTTGTGAGTCGGTTTTGGCTGACGTTGAGACTTGAACGTGTCTCGATATCGTTTGCTGTCATTTTTGTTTTCTCCTCTGTTATTACCCTCTGACGGGCCCTCTCTTCGTCCTGCCGTGGTTTTGTTAGTGTAAAGTAGCACTCTAACTTTCTATCGTTATTATTACTCGCTGCCCCTGACTTGCACTTGAAGAAATCAAGAAAATGGTAGCCTGCGAGCTACGCATTATGTTCAATGGGTGATCCGGAATTGAAGTCTTATTGACAGTGCTCAGTACAAAGTGGTTGACTTGCACCATAGTAAGCTAAGATACTTTTTTACCCGGCCTTTGTTTTCAATCAATCAATCAATCAATCAATCAATCAATCAATCAATCAACGTAATTAAGTTTGAATTGACGTAAATATATCTATCTCCCTGACTGGGTGTTCATTCCGCCGCTGACCTTCGACTCTTTTCTTTTCAAGATAGCCAAGCCCGTGGACAACTAGAAGCTTACGTAAATTATGTTTACTTAGTAACTTATTGCCCGTACCGTGAGCAGAGCCGAACTTCTGGCGTACCCGATCGAAAAATTATTGGATTAATTCAAAAATGCCTCAGCAACAGGGGCTTTAGCACCTAGGTCTTTAGCAACAGGGGCTTTAGCGCCAGGGACCTTAGCAACAGGGGCTTTAGTGCCAGGGACCTTAGCAACAGGGGCTTTAGCGTCAGGGGCCTTAGCAACAGGGGCTTTAGCGCCAGGGGCCTTAGCAACAGGGGCTTTAGCGCCAGGGTATTTAGAAACAGGGGCTTTAGCGCCAGGGTCTTTAGAAACAGGGGCTTTAGCGCCAGGGTCTTTAGAAACAGGGGCTTTAGCGCCAGGGTCTTTAGAAACAGGGGCTTTAGCGCCAGGTTCTTTAGTACCAGGGGCTTTAGCGCCAGGGTCTTTAGAAACAGGGGCTTTAGCGCCAGGATCTTTAGCAACAGGGTTTTAGCGCCAGGATCTTTGGCAACAGGGGCTTTAGCGCCAGGATCTTTAGAAACAGGGGCTTTAGCGCCAGGTTCTTTAGTACCAGGGGCTTTAGCGTCAGGGTCTTTAGAAACAGGGGCTTTAGCGCCAGGATCTTTAGCAACAGGGTTTTAGCGCCAGGATCTTTGGCAACAGGGGCTTTAGCGCCAGGATCTTTATCAATGGGGCTTTGGCGCCAGAGTCTTTAGCAACAGGGGCTTTAGCGCCAGGGTCTTTAGAAACAGGGGCTTTAGCGCCAGGGTCTTTAGCAGCAGGGGCTTTAGCGCCAGGATCTTTGGCAACGGGGTTTTAGCGCCAGGATCTTTGGCAACAGTGGCTTTAGCGCCAGGATCTTTATCAACGGGGCTTTAGCGTCAGGATCTTTAGTACCAGGGGCTTTAGCGTCAGGGTCTTTAGCAACAGGGGCTTTAGCGCCAGGTCTTAACAACAGGGGCTTTAGCGCCAGGGTCTTTAGAAACAGGGGCTTCAGCGCCAGGGTTTTTAGCAAAAGGGGCTTTAGCGTCAGGATCTTTAGCAACGGGGCTTTAGCGTCGGGATCTTTAGTACCAGGGGCTTTAGCAACAGGGTCTTTAGCAACAGGGACTTTAGCAACAGGGTCTTTACAGTGGGAGTTGGTTTCTTGAATAAGCATTTCGAGAAAGCAAACATTAAATGAGAATTGTTTTTTATTTGCTGGCATCTAAATTAGAGTCTGGGAGCAGCTGGCTGCTCAGAAAATATCATCAAGTAAAGTTAAAATTACTCTTAGAAGCTACATAAGCTACTGGAACTAATGCATTGCGCTCATTAGTGCACTGGTTTTTATCCAACCAGATCATTTTTAAAAATCGGTATAAAAGCAAGCACTGCAGTTTTCATCTCTTCCTACGCTCCTATGAGCAACAGGAGAACTGAAATCCCATCTACCCAAGTAACTATGCTCAAAACAATCGTCTGCATTGTGGGTCTCGCCGTCCCAGTGCTTTGTGCTGCCCGTAGGGTAACTCAGGTGTCCTACATTGGCTGCTTTGTGGACAACGGAGGCCGAGACCTGAGAGGACTCACCGGAGTAAGCAGAATCGGGCATTTCAACACCGGCCGCCTCATGCTGAGCAGTGCTAATATGACGCACGAGCTCTGCAGCAGCCTCTGCTCTCTGGGCGGCTTCCCGTACTTCGGTGTGCAAATCGGTAGAGAGTGCTTCTGCGGCACCTCCTACGGATCTCTGGGAGCTGCTAGCGAGAGCGACTGCAACCGCGTCTGCGCTGGAAACGGAGCTTCTAAATGCGGTGGCACGTGGCGCAACTCTGTGTTTGCTTTGACCTATCCAAGTGAGTCTGCCTTCTTCATTACGACATTTTGTTGGGCTTTTCAAACCAAAGTTCGGCCAATTTTGTAAAATCTTATGTACATTTTGTAGATAGTAAGTATTTTGAGCCGTCGCAGAGGCCCAACCAGACGGTGGAGTCCACCCAGAGCACTTATTGGACCAGCGCTACCCGATCCGACGTCGAGTGCATGGGGCTGTGCGAGGCCTCAGCTGACTGCCAGGCTGTGATTTACTCTGGCCAGCAGCGCCTGTGCCACTTGCTGAGATTCGCCTACCCGCCTGCCAGTCTGAGCAGCACCGATGGAGACTTCTTTGAGCGCGGCTGAGCTCGCTTTGAAACAGTCTCGTTTTCGATCAATCTAACATTCCAAAGCGCCACTAGTCCCTTTCAGCTTGCTTGAGTTTTTCACCAACCAATACGGAAACACACCACTCGACAAGAGTCAGGTGGAAAATGCTTTTTGGCGTTCTGTGTTTGATCAGTGCATATTTAAGTAAAACGGCGTTTGTTGGATCCAAAGCTTCTACAGAGTCAGTTTCTGCATATTTTACCTAAAATAATTGTTAATTAATTAACCGGTGGACTTTCCAGTGTGCTGTTTTGTTTGCCTGTGCCCATCTACGTTGGGATTTTTCAAAAATTAAATATTGACCAATTTTCTAACTGCATAAGATATGCTTAGGGGTGTAAGTAGAGGTCAATTCCAGTTAATTAGTGTGGTTGGTCCCTGGCCCCGGTGGTTGTTTTTCTTCCAGCCTGACAGACGAAACACCGGCCCATTTAATTTCACTAGGAATTTTTTGTTCCTCCGAAAGCCGGGTTCAACAAGTGCGCCCTAGAACATGGAGGACTATATTTAAGCACCTAGGAGAATCTAGGAGTCCATGCCTCGAAACAATAATTTCACTGCTGTTAAATTCGAACGTCAGTTAGGTAATCGATTTCACTCAATTCAGCTTTTAATTCGAATCAATTGAGAATGCTCAATTGAATTATTTTATAACAATAATCTAGTAACATGGATACTTGACTCTGGAATTGAGAATTGCTTTGAATTGTGAAGTAGTGCTTTAGAGTTTTCTGCTGTCAATCAGTTTCCGGAGTGTAATCAGCAGTGAGCAGCCTTCTTAAGATCGTGAGACTTAAGCATCAAAAGCATCACCTCTTTGCAGTTTGTCAACTAACCTTTGTTTAAATAGGTTGTCAAAGAGTAGCTCGAAAATTCTGTTTCTCGAAGCAAGCTGCAGCTAAAAAACATTTGCAGGATAGCCGTGGACATTCTGGCGCAGCGCCTTCGGAGACATTGTCCCGCAAGCTGCTCTGACGACAATTCTGCTCATTCCGCTGTCTCCTGAGCGCTTACAAACGCATCAATACTGTACGCAGACACGCACTCATACTCACGCTCACACAAGGTGTACAAGCGGCCCCGACCTTCCTATCGTTGGTGTGAATCGCACGACCAACCTGTCTCGCACGACAGTCACCGAAGTTCAGAGGTTTTTGCTGTCTCAGAGACAGACGTCAGGAGCTGAGCTGAAAGTGGGAAGACCTTGAAATTTGAAATTGGAAAAAAGAGAAAATCCCATTTCATTGATTGCCGCCTCAATCGATTCACTTACTTGACTCGATAGACTGCAGCTACAGATAAATAGCTGAGTCAATGGAAGAACTCCCTGGTCTGTGAAGTAGTAAAATATTTTTAGAAAACCATTTCTTGTTTAGACTACTATAGGTAATGTAATATTTAGCGATAAAAAAATGGAGCCTAGATGGACCAAGTTGAATGAGTATATTTACCTGTCTGACTGCCTTCATTCCATTTGTTCAGTTTTGGTAGGCGCAAAGAGGAAAAGCCACAGTAACATATGAACATCACCCATAGACAAATTTCCATAGACAATTGCATACAGACAAATACTAATAGACAAAGGCCTATGGACAAATAACTACCCCTGGACAAATTTCTATAGACAGTTTCATAAAGACAAATACCCATAGACAAATTTCCACTGCTTCCGCACAAAACTTGTCTTAGAGATAGTCACGAAACTTAAGCAAAAGAAGCAATTGTTCATGTACTCATGGGTTCTTTTTGCTTAAATTTCAAGGACATACGATGACTACAACAGTCATATTTTACAGGGGGCATCACAAACAGGAAAATTCACAACTCCGAAAAGCGCTTTTCATCATAAACCAAAAATATTATTAACTACGAAAAACAAATAGCAACGCACATCATAAACTCTAAATATCACAAACCCGAAATATTATAACTCCGAAAGTTCAAGCAATGCCCAATACTATTCTGGTTTTCAGAGTTATGATATTTTGGGTTGGTGATGGGCCCTGCTAGTAATTTTGGGGTTATATTTCGAGTTAGCGATATTTCGGGTTAGTGATATTTCGGGTTAGTGATATTTCGGTTTAGTGATATTTCGGATTTGTGATATTTCGGGTTTATGATGGCGACCCATTTACAGATCACTTTTCATGAGTAACCCGATATAATTATGCACTTGTCTATAGATGTAACTCTACGATTAGGATTATGGTTTAGGTTAGAGTTCACAGCGGCGCATTCACCGAAGACACGCTCACCTACCTCGGCCCAAACCCGAACCTCTTCGACGTTTTCAGGCCCGACAATCTCTGCCAGCTAGTCCGCTACCTAAGGGCTACCGGGCGAGTGACAATCCACTTCTTGGACTCGCCGGAGGAGGACCGCGCTGCGAACACCGGCACTACCGGATCTCCCTGCGCGACACCGCAGCACCAGCTGCCCGTGGTCGCCAGGGGTAAGCGGAATGTGCGGCAGCGCCTCCTCGCTGCATCCGGATGCCCGGAACCCTCGCAGCTGACTCAATTAAGTCAAGTCAAAGAATCCTCAGACGTCACCCAGGTCAAATCCATTTGTTTGTCTTTAATGCGAAACGTTTAGTGTCATGCATCCAATCTCTTCATTTACGAGGGTACACAGAACAGATAGGCGAGTTTCAGAGTACTTTCTCACTTAAACGTGTATTCTTTTGACACTACAAATAAAATCCGACAACTGATATAGATCAAGTAACTGACGCGTTTTGACCAAGTTGACCTTTGGCTTAAATACACATGTAAAGTCAACTAACTACAGTAACTACAATGAATGACCTATTGAACCTCACCACTACAGGTAAAAAAACAGTCTCATACAGAAGCACCCTCATAGCGGTGAAGCAGTCCGATTGTTGAGTGACTTCAGTGACGCCTTCAAGAACCTCAGTCCGGCCTACCGCTGCCGCATCATACATTATAGGCCAGATTGCTACAGCGTTCAATACTTCTTTGATGCTTTTGGCTCCCCGTGCTAAAATGTTGTTAGATTTCCGTTAGGCTGTGTAAGTTTAAGAGGTTGTTTTCGGTCAATAAAGTATTAGCATGATCCCCACAGCTTTTACTGGGGTGGGACATGCCTCTCTGTGTCCCATCGGCGACTTCATAGTCTGAATACTCGAGGCCCATTTTATACTTACTCGTGCAAATTAAGCGACCTTTCATTCAAATTTGCTTTTAGGCGAATCGGGGATCGTACAACATTATTTTTTTCTGTACATCAGTTAAGTGCGATGACTGCCACACTTAATATTCATTAGCATCAGGTCCTGGCACATGAGAATTTATTGACACACGTGTGAAGCAAGCATTCGAGCTGATAGAGTGGGTTCCACAACTCTGGCTTTTAGGCCTCTCAACTACAAATATACAGCAGATATTTTAATCAGTCTTTCATTAGCATATACGTCAGGTTGAGTTGATTGGAACTATTTGCTTTTCATTATCGGAATTTTCTATCCATCCATCGCCTTTCGCAAACTCAGCCAGTTAGCTTGAATTGTTTACCGTGTCCTGCACTTCACTCATTCGGCTTTTGGGGATAAATTCGCTTGATCATAGCCGAGCTGATTTGACAGAAGCTTTTCCGGAAAAACAGCACAAAACTCAGCGCTGCTGCTTGTCACTGGAGACCATGAAGGCATTGAGAAACTGGCAACTGATCTTTGTGGCACTGTTCCTGAGCCTCTTGCTTCTGGGCGCTACTGGGAGACTCGCCCGTTTTGAGTATCGCGGATGCTACGTGGACGCGACGAACGATACTAGGGACCTTCACGGACTGCGGGGAGTGCAGAGCCTGGCCGAGTTCTCCATGCTCTCCATCGGCTGCGTCTCCTTGATGTCCATGACGCTGGAGCTGTGCAGCCGCATCTGCTCTCTGGGCGGCTTCCCGTACTTCGGCCTGCAGTTCGGCAAGGAGTGCTACTGCGGGCTGTCGTACGGCTCCCAAGGAGCGGCCAACCAAGCCGAATGCAACATGACCTGCGCCGGTCAACCAAGCGAGATCTGCGGCAGTCGAAATCGAAACTCTGTCTACTCTCAGACGTATTTGTGTGAGTGACTCTTTATTTTTTTAAATACTACCAGAACACTGCACAAAAGTCATGGCTCCTATCAATTTTCAGCAATGAAAAGCTTCAACATCCCTGTGGATCGCGCCAGCTTCACTGTCGGAGATTCTTTCCCTCGACCAGCTTACCGCAGCATCAAATCTGAGCAGCTGGTCAGCTGCCTGATTGAGTGCACCTCAACCAACGAATGTCAGGCTGTGGTGTTCTCGCAGCATCAGCGCCTGTGCTACCTGCTGCCGTTTGCTGGAGTGCCGCCGTCTCTAGCCAACGTGACTGGGGAGTTCTACCCCCGCGCCTGATGGCCTCATGTTAGAGTTTTGAGCTTGAGTTTTAGACATTCGAACTAACTTTGGACAATAATGTTGCTAAAATAAACTCTGAGTTACAAAGTGCATGGCATCACAGGATCTTGAAAATGAAACCTATTTGAAGTATGATCAGCACTTACTACTTTAGCAGTCACAGTAGCAATGGTCGTTGTTAGTCAGTAGTCAGTTCATTGCTCTGCTATCAAACGATCCGGATGATTAATAATGAGGACAAAGATCACTGAAAGTGGGTATATAATCAAAGTTTATGAATTTAAGAAATTTTTATGTTGTGTTTTTCGTTATTTTACGCTCGCATTTAAGGCTCTACGCAAAGTTAGCAGTGTCTTTTTAAAATCTAGGCTAATTTTAAGCTTGCTCGGCGCCTAACTCAACGTCCTGTTCATGAGTTCGTTCTAAGCTGAAGCTTGGGATGTAGTTTGGCCCTGCCACCAGTTCCTTCAGGTCTGTTGTGCCTGTGGAAGTCCGCACATCGTGCAGTTATCGGATGCAGCGAGGAGACGTTACCGTCCATTGTACCGCGCAGGGAGATCCGGTGGTGCCGGTGTCCGCAGCGCGGTCCCCCTCCGGAGAGTCCAGGAGATGAATAGTCGCTCGTCCGGTAGCCCTTAGGTAGCGGACGAGCTGGCAGAGATTGTCGGGCCTGAAAACGTCGGAGAGGTCCGGGTTTGGGCCGAGGTAGGTGAGCCTGTCCTGAGTAAAGGCGGGGCATTCTCAGGTTAAGTGCTCCGCATTCACCGGAGAGGCACCGCAGAGGCAGAAGGGGAATTTCTCGCTACGGATTTTCCCCTTGAGGTAACGATGCCTAGCAAAACATCCATGACCCGAGAGGGCCATGGTCACCACCCTGATGTCCCTGCGGTTGAGTCCAAGCAGGGCCTTGCGCAGGGCGGAGGAAGGACAGGGGAAAGCCGCGCGGAATTGCCGGCAGTCGGGCGCGTTAGTCCACCTCTCCCTGTGCTTTGAAGCCACCCACTGGTTGATCCGAGTGGTGAGAATGGCGTTGGGAGCAAATGTTTTTTAGTTTCTAAGCAGAATTTTTCAGAAGTGTGATCAACAGTGGATCAAATGGAAGCTTAGTCAGAACGAAAGGAGTTGCTCGGATTAAGCGCCTGACCGAAACAAGCCTATGGGAGTCCGTACTTGTAGTCTGAGGAGCTTTACCGGAAGTAGTTTTAGGTAATAACTCCTGTGAAACATTCTTACTGCGTTTGAAAAAGGACACGGAAAATGGCGAAAGGCTGTCACGGGAATCATTTTACGTTATAAATAGGTAAAAAACTCCCTTTTAAAGCCGAGAACAATCAATGAGAGGGAAAAAGCGGACAGATAGTTTAAGGCTTCGAACCTTTGCATGCTCAAAAAGAAGCTGCTCAACAAGTGCAAGCAAACAAACAAACTCTTCTTGATCAGTACTCATTGATCATCCAATCGAACTAGGGGGCCCTGGACGAGATATTTAAAAGGGATGAGTCGCATTTCGACTTTCTAAGGTATACATGTAAGTATATCAAAATTATGTGTTTGGCAACATCATGTATTGTATTGAGTACTATTAGCTGTAAATATAACTGTCGGACACTGTCGTCCAAGTGACTAAAGCTATTAGACTCATTTTAACTCCTCCTTCGTCGTTTGTTTGTTGTTTTCCTGTTACGTTTCGTCACTAATAACATATTTTCGCACAAATTTGAGTTCAACTACCGATTCACCTAGCAGGCTAATCTATTGGCTCACTACATAAGTAAATTTCTTCGTATCAAATATGGCCAATGAGAAAGTTCTCTTAAACCTCTATTGGTTGAAAGAAATTTGCCATTGTGAAAAATTGACTCAATACTATTGGATCCAAAGAAGCAAATGTAGGACCAAAAAAACTGTGAGCTGCACATGTCAACTTCCCTAAGATACCTTCTAATCACCAAATCACCCAGTGTTCAGAGATATGGTTCGCCCGAAACTGCCACTTATTTTCTTTGCCGCTCTTCTCACCACCAACGTTGCTGGCAGATCCGTTCAATTTTCTTACCTGGGCTGCTATGTGGACAGAATCAGTGCTAGAGATTTGAACGGTCTCAACGCCAGCTGCACGTTCGGCGAATTTAGCGTGGCTGCTGACGGCTTCGTGCAAACCGGTAGTGAGACAACGCACGAGTTTTGCAGCGGCATCTGCTCGTTAGGCAGCTTTGCGTACTTCGGCCTGCAGAGCCGCAGACAGTGCTTTTGCGGCAACTCGTTCGGTTCCTATGGTAAAGCCAACAAGACCGACTGCCACTACTCGTGTCCAGGAAATACGCTGCAGAATTGCGGCGGGTCGCGGCGAAACTCGGTGTTTGCTCTGACATATCTCGGTAAGTTGCTCAAATCATCAAATCTATCAAAGAATCATCAAAATGTCAATATCAATTTACGGAATAGAGTCTATGAAGTCTAGCATCAAAATCACCAATGACATCATCAGATAGCGGGTTGGCAGTTGCTGGGTACAGAACTATCAAAATGCTAAACAAATTCTGACTTCAAATTAAACAGTGTCAGACAGGAACACCTACACGGTGGTGCGACAGTCCAGCCCTCCGGTGACATCCGAATCGACTTCCGTCTGGCCCGCCGCTGCCCAGTCTGACGCCGACTGCCTGCTCCAGTGCAGCGCCAGAGCCGACTGCCAGGCCGCCGTTTTCTCCAAGCGGCTGCTCGCCTGCCACCTGCTGGCGTTCGTCTACCCGCCAGCCAGCCTGACCGGACCTGACTGGACTCTCTACCAGCGTGGCTGATCGCGCGCGAGGCACTTCATAGCAACTGCGGCTGAATTAACTGAATTACAATTGCCGATAAAATTTCGCTTTAAAGAGCGGCGTTCGCTGCTAAATGTATTGTTAAACAAGTCATTTTACCCCACAATATTCTACCAGAGACAGAAAAGCTATAGCAAAGCTCAAAGGAAATTCTCTTTAGTGTCTCTTTAGTGGATTATTTCCTTGTGCGGATTTTCTCCACCGAAGTTGCCTATTGCAGAACCCTATTCAGGAGAAGGCGTCGTAGCCTAGTGGCACGTCGTAGCCCAAAGTAGCTCTGATATGTCAGTGGCCAAGGCTCGATTCCAAGTGCTAAATTAAAATCTCGGCTTGGCTCTGCTCGTGCAATCAACGCCCTTGAGGGCCAATCCCCTTGACTTACTTGACTTAGCTGCAGGGCTGTCCCGGGGGGACACAGCGGGAAGGTGCGAACGCTCATTCCGCTAATCCCTGAACGGCCGACGCGTCGCTATGGACGAAGGGTTGGCGCCGCCCAGGGAGGTCCCCCAGTGTCGCCAGCAGCTATGGGCCAACCCCCAAGGCACGGGACTTAAAGTGTACATGCCTAACGATAAATTAAAGTTAGGGCCGCTGTACACTCCTGTGCGAGTGTGCCTGTGCGTATGACTCTGGGAATGGGTAGTGTGACAATGTCGCTTAAAGTGCGCCAGGGTTCAAACAGACCCCCTGTCTCTGATAGAAAGATCTTACGAAATTCGATGTTGATAAAAAGTGACCTCAATTTAACAAAATACACCTGCTAGCCTGTCTAGCATACTCGATTCATTTGGAATTCGGCACTCCAGGTGAGGTACTGCCAACAATTACAAAGCACACATCCAGCAATCAACCTGAGTCGCATTCGCCTTATTAGCAACAAATAGTTATAATTCTTGCTAGCGAAAGCTGAAAATTCTTGAAATCTTTTCAACAAAACGTTAAATATTAGCTAAACACATTTGACCAAGTGAAAGCCGGGAGAATGCTCCATGTTTGCTAAAACCTAAACTGATACTGAAACACCTGCAGAAGGCTCCCATATCATATTTTCCTCTAAGCTGCAACCCTTTGCTGTTGTCATCTGGTTGTTGAATGTTTGCCAGTTCAAGTTGCTGACTGCAAATGTTGTAAGAAGCACTCCGGTTGGAATCTGCGAGGAAATGATGTGGACCTCGGAAAAGTACTTTTAATCTGCTCCTTAAAAGTTACAAAAAATGACTGCATCATTAACTAGGGGCACGAATGGTAGCACAGGAAGGAATGCAGACTGGCCTGGGCTTAGGTGTATTTTCGGTCACACCGAATCTTGTGAGATCTTTCTATCAGAGGCAGAGGGGTCTGTGCGAACCCTGGTGCACTTTAAGCGACATTGTCACACTACCCATTCCGCCGACTCCCCTGAGCAGGCACACAAGCGTGCGGATACGTACGCAGTCACACACACAGGCTCACACTCACACAGGAGTGCAAAGCGGCCCTAACTTTATTTATCGTTAGGCATGTACACTTCACTGTGCCTTGGGGGTTGGGCCTCAAGGTCGTTAATTGCACCAGCAGAGCCAAGCCGAGATTCCACTTTAGCCCCAAATTAATGTGACTGCACTTGGAATCGAGCCTGGGCCGCTGGCACATCAGAGCGCCGCACTTCGTAGACCACTTGGCTACAGCTCTCATGAATATCGTAACAATCAACAAAAATATATTTCTTGTCTCAGCATGAGTACGATCTTTACGATCTTAATATGAGCTGCATGTGCGGATAGGATCGAATAGCCAAAAAATCAATCTAACTCCTGTCTCACTCTAATCTCACTTATGTCACAATCTCACCTAACTCTACCCAACTTCGATCTGGACTCACTTCAATCTCACTCATGTTTACTCCAATCTTACGCAGGTCTTACTCCATTCTCACCCGAATTCTACTCTCATCTCACTCACGTTTTGTTCCAATTTCACTTGCTTGTCGCCTGATCCACTTTAGGGGCAACTCATACCAGCTAATCAAGCTTTTTAGCATCCCCAGTTTGCGAGAAAAAGCAAAAGCTGGCAGTTTCTGAGCTAATTGCAATATGAAATGGGAAGTTGAGCAGCTGCAAATCTGGATAAAAATCCTTCACTTTCGACAAACAAAGTTCTGCACAGCTGTGGAATCATATTGAGAATTTAGCGTGTGAAGCAAAAAAGTCTGACAGCTTGTCGGGCACTCAGAAGGCTGGGAAAAATTTATGGGAAAAATTATCCATTGCAAATTGAACATAAGCTGCCTCCGCATGCATCAGTTACATGTAATTGCTGGGCCAGCCTCCCAGATCCTCAGTTGCTGGGCCAGCCTCCCAGATCCTCAGTTGCTGGGCCAGCCTCCCAGATCCTCAGTTGCTGGGCCAGCCTCCCAGATCCTCAGTTGCTGGGCCACAGCCTCCCAGATCCTCAGTTGCTGGGCCAGCCTCCCAGATCCTCTGGGCCACAGCCTCCCAGATCCTCAGTTGCTGAGCCAGCCTCCCAGATCCTCAGTTGCTGGGCCAGCCTCCCAGATCCTCAGTTGCTGGGCCAGCCTCCCAGATCCTCAGTTGCTGGGCCAGCCTCCCAGATCCTCAGTTGCTGGGCCAGCCTCTCAGACTCCCAGTTGCTGGCCTACCGCTATTCTCACGGATCCGCAGGTCATCGGCGCGTAAAATCAGATTGTAAAGTTGTTACAAAATGGCTTGAAAGTTTCTCACTGAGCTACTCAATTAAACAGTAGTATTTATTGCAGGGTGCATGTTGGTAACTGCGCGATAAATACAGGTACATATATTTTTATATTTATACATAAGCATGCGCTTTGAAAAATGTTAGTTAAATAATTTACAAGACTAGTATGACTATTAGAAAATGACTTTGACACAATAATCAGCACGAGTAGACAAACTTGGAAAATAAATTTATGTTACATTTCATTCACTGACGTGTTCGGTTGATTAAAACCCAGTTAAGGTTTATGAGTGACCAATTATTTACGCCAGTAAAATTAGGTTGCGTAGAAGAAGACAACAAAGCAGTGATGCACCGATATGTATCGAAAATATAGCTACAGAACACACATGTTCAAGTTGCAGTTAAGGAGACAGTTAGGCAAACTTCTCAGTGTGAAAGAGCTTTGAGTCCGGGGAGAAACCATTTGGCGTCAGGATCGGCGGGGCAAAACTGCAGCCAACGGCCTGGGTTGGAGACGATTTTGTTGGCTCTGCAAATTTTGGAGAGATTTTTGGAGGGTTTAAGTGGAGGAGGGTTGAGTGAGAGAGGGGTTGAAGGGTTTGAGCAGTGAAGGGTTTGAGCAGGGAAGGGTTTGAGCAGGGAAGGGTTTGAGCAGGGAAGGGTTTGAGCAGGGAAGGGTTTGAGCAGGGAAGGGTTTGAGCAGGGAAGGGTTTGAGCAGGGAAGGGTTTGAGCAGGGAAGGGTTTGAGCAGGAAGGGTTTGAGCAGTGAAGGGTTTGAGCAGGGAAGGGTTTGAGCAGGGAAGGGTTTGAGCAGGGAAGGGTTTGAGCAGGGAAGGGTTTGAGCAGGGAAGGGTTTGAGCAGGTAGGGATGAAGCCATTGAACAGTGAAGCAATCACATGGCAATGTTCTCACCTGTCACTAATCCGTTAGTTTTGGCAATCGATTTGACCTTCTTTGACTTTCGCTTTCTGGTCTGAATGACGTCTTTCTTTAGCGATGCTGGGCGAGGAGTCTGTATGAAGCAAGACGATAGTGTGAGTTGATGTGAATGTGAGGTATTTTCTCATAAATCAGAGTTCTCCGATCCCTTCAACGAGTCCCCAGCCCGCTTACCCCGTGCAGCTTCTCGTAAAGGCCGCAGGCGTTGCAGACGGTGAGACCGTGGGGGCTGCGACGCCAGAGAGTTGATTGAGCTGTCTGGCAGTTTGAGCACACGGTGCCGACCCGCCTGGATAGCTGGAGAATTTTCATAAGGGATATTTTCAGAAGGGGTATTTTTAAAAAGGTGTTTTCAGAAATGGGTATTTTCAGAAGGGTATTTTCAGAAATGGGTATTTTCAGAAATGGGTATTTTCAGATTGGGTATTTTCAGATATGAGTATTTTCATATGGGGTATTTTCAGAAATGGATATTTTCCAATTGGGTATTTTCATTAAGGGTATTTTCAGAAGGGTATTTTCAGAAGGGTATTTTCATTAAGGGTATTTTAAGATATGAGTATTTTCATATGGGGTATTTTCATATGGGGTATTTTCATATGGGGTATTTTCATATGGGGTATTTTCATATGGGGTATTTTCATATGGGGTATTTTCATATGGGGTATTTTCATTAAGGGTATTTTGAGAAATGGGTATTTTCAGAAGTGGGTATTTTCAGAAGGGATATTTTTTGAAGAGGTACTTTCAGAAGGGGTATTTTTAGAAGGGGTTTTTTAGAAGGGGTGTTTTCAGTAGGGGTATTTTCAGAAGAGGTATTTTCAGAAGGGGTATTTTCAGAAGGGGTATTTTCAGAAGGGGTATTTTCAGAAGGGGTATTTTCAGAAGGGGTATTTTCAGAAGGGGTATTTTTAGAATGGGTATTTTCAGAAGGGGTATTTTTAGAAGAGGTATTTTCAGAAGGGGTATTTTCAGAAGGGGTATTTTCAGAAGGGGTATTTTCAGAAGAGGTATTTTCAGAAGGGGTATTTTCAGAAGGGGTATTTTCAGAAAGGGGTATTTTTAGAATGGGTATTTTCAGAAGGGGTATTTTTAGAAGGGGTATTTTCAGAGAGGGGTATTTTCAGAAGGGGATTTTCAGCTTTTTTCTGTCCATGCTCGAAAAGCACTACTAACATGAATATGGAACTACCCCGATGACACCTTGGCTGAGAATTTCTTCAGCAAATCAACTCAACTCACGTGTCTCCTCGTGGACTGATTCGAATTTTGGTTGCTAGGCAAATTCGCAGTTGTCGCGCTGGAGTTCGAACGGGCCTCCATTTTAATCGCTTTTGAATGTTGAATATGGCTGGATTGAAACTGATGATGTGGCTGTGGTTGATGATGAGGCTGCTGGTACAGCTGCTGCTGATGCTGCTGATGAGGCACAGGATGCGGAAATTGCATCATTGGTTGAGAAGCGCCGCCACCAGCAGCGTACAGTGAGCAGTTGGAGCAGAGGAAGTGCTCAGTAGAGCTGGTTGAAGGACTGTCTGGGTGAAGTCGCTGTTGCTGTTGCTCTCTACAGCGCAGTCTCTGGGCGGTTGCCATGGGAAATGGGATCAGGGAGCCGCAAGAGGCGCACTCTGGTTGTTGTCTGGTTGAAGCAGCTGCGGCCGCTACGGCGGCAGCGGCAGCAGTGGCGGAGCAGTGACTCGTTGATGAAGCCACCTGGTGACCTGCTGCTGGGCTGCAGATGCTGCTGTACCCTGCGGTGTTGAGGGTGTGGAAACTTTGATACGTTTTTCATGTTAAAGGGGTTATGAAGAGTACAGAAAGGTAGAGAAATGTAGTAGGAGAGAGATGGAGAGAGTGAGAAAAATAGAAATGGTGAGAGATAGAATGGTGAGAGATAGAATGGTGAGAGATAGAATAGTGAGAGATAGAATGGTAAGAGATAGAAGCGGTGAGAGATTGAAATGGTGAGAGATAGAATGTTGAGAGATAGAATGTTGAGAGATAGAATGTTGAGAGATAGAATGGTGAGAGATAGAATGGTGAGAGATAGAATGGTGAGAGATAGAATAGTGAGAGATAGAATAGTGAGAGATAGAATGGTGAGAGATAGAATGGTGAGAGATAGAATGGTGAGAGATAGAATGGTGAGAGATAGAATAGTGAGAGATAGAATGGTGAGAGATAGAAGCGGTGAGAGATTGAAATGGTGAGAGATAGAATGTTGAGAGATAGAATGTTGAGAGATAGAATGTTGAGAGATAGAATGGTGAGAGATAGAATGGTGAGAGATAGAATGGTGAGAGATAGAATAGTGAGAGATAGAATAGTGAGAGATAGAATGGTGAGAGATAGAATGGTGAGAGATAGAATGGTGAGAGATAGAATGGTGAGAGATAGAATGGTGAGAGATAGAATGGTGAGAGATAGAATGTTGAGAGATAGAATGGTGAGAGATAAAATGGTGAGAGATAGAATGGTGAGAGATAGAATGGTGAGAGATAGAATGGTGAGAGATAGAATGGTGAGAGATAGAATAGTGAGAGATAGAATGGTGAGAGATAGAATGGTGAGAGATAGAATGGTGAGAGAAAGAATAGTGAGAGATAGAATGGTGAGAGATAGAATAGTGAGAGAAAGAATGGTGAGAGATAGAATGGTGAGAGATAGAATGGTGAGAGATAGAATAGTGAGAGATAGAATGGTGAGAGATAGAATAGTGAGAGATAGAATGGTGAGAGATAGAATAGTGAGAGATAGAATGGTGAGAGATAGAATAGTGAGAGATAGAATAGTGAGAGATAGAATGGTGAGAGATAGAATGGTGAGAGATAGAATGGTGAGAGATAGAATGGTGAGAGATAGAATGGTGAGAGATAGAATGGTGAGAGATAGAATGGTGAGAGATAGAAAGACTGCAAAACATGAGTGTCTGGGCAGCTCACAGTCGGGCGGGAAGACGGCTGCTGACCCGCACTGCTGGTAGGCCCCTGCAGTCCATGCCTGGTATGGATGAACTGCAGTTGGAGTCTGGTGCAGCTGGTAGTGCTGATGATGCTGTTGCTGGGGCTGTTGCTGTTGATGAAGCTGGTTCATGATGGTTGAGTCTGGAGTTGTGGGCAGCGCGCAATGACTTGGCCATGTTGGGTGCTGCTCGTGATGACCTGCTGGTTTTGTTCGATGAGATTTTTCAGAGATCTGGACGACCGTTTCAATGATAAAAAACTAGGATTCAGGTGTCAGTAAACTGGGATTCATGTGTCAGTAAACTAAGGATTCAGGTGTCAGTAAACTGGGATTCAGGTGTCAGTAAACTAAGGATTCAGGTGTCAGTAAACTAAGGATTCAGGTGTCAGTAAACTAAGGATTCAGGTGTCAGTAAACTAAGGATTCAGGTGTCAGTAAACTAAGGATTCAGGTGTCAGTAAACTAAGGATTCAGGTGTCAGTAAACTGGGATTCAGGTGTCAGTAAACTGGGATTCAGGTGTCAGTAAACTGGGATTCAGGTGTCAGTAAACTGGGATTCAGGTGTCAGTAAACTGAGATTCAGGTAGGTGTCAGTAAACTGAGATTCAGGTAGGTGTCAGTAAACTGGGATTCAGGTGTCAGTAAACTAAGGATTCAGGTGTCAGTAAACTGGGATTCAGGTGTCAGTAAACTAAGGATTCAGGTGTCAGTAAACTAAGGATTCAGGTGTCAGTAAACTAAGGATTCAGGTGTCAGTAAACTGGGATTCAGGTGTCAGTAAACTGAGATTCAGGTGTCAGTAAACTAAGGATTCAGGTGTCAGTAAACTAAGGATTCAGGTGTCAGTAAACTAAGGATTCAGGTGTCAGTAAACTAAGGATTCAGGTGTCAGTAAACTAAGGATTCAGGTGTCAGTAAACTAAGGATTCAGGTGTCAGTAAACTGGGATTCAGGTGTCAGTAAACTGAGATTCAGGTGTCAGTAAACTAAGGATTCAGGTGTCAGTAAACTAAGGATTCAAGTGTCAGTAAACTAAGGATTCAGGTGTCATTAAACTGGGATTCAGGTGTCAGTAAACTGGGATCCAGGTATCAGTAAACTAAGGATTCAGGTGTCAGTAAACTGGGATTCAGGTGTCAGTAAACTGGGATTCAGGTGTCAGTAAACTGGGATTCAGGTGTCAGTAAACTAAGGATTCAGGTGTCAGTAAACTGGGATTCAGGTGTCAGTAAACTGGGATCCAGGTATCAGTAAACTAAGGATTCAGGTGTCAGTAAATTGGGATTCAGGTGTCAGTAAACTGGGATTCAGGTGTCAGTAAACTAAGGATTCAGGTGTCAGTAAATTGGGATTCAGGTGTCAGTAAACTAAGGATTCAGGTGTCAGTAAACTAAGGATTCAGGTGTCAGTAAACTAAGGATTCAGGTGTCAGTAAACTAAGGATTCAGGTGTCAGTAAACTAAGGATTCAGGTGTCAGTAAACTAAGGATTCAGGTGTCAGTAAATTGGGATTCAGGTGTCAGTAAACTAGGATTCAGGTTCAGGCCAAATTTATAAGGCCTCTTTTTGAACTCACCAGCTCGATAACCAGCATATGGATCGTTAGTTGCCACTGTTGCAGCACCCGAGGAACTCTCAGAGCCATCGGTCGGACGGTGAAAACTCTGCTGCTGCTGCTGGGGATAGTCGCGGCTGCCGATTCGAGTTGACCAAGGATGATAATAAGCGGATGCCATTGTGGCGGATATTATACCGGAAGAGAGAGAGAAAAAGAGAGAGGGCTTGACTGGGTAAGAGATGGATTATAGATTGATAGAGGAAGCGGCCTCACAGATAGCAAAGTGCCGCAGTAGTTGTTGGGGCAAGCTGATAAAATTGGGGGGTCACACAGCACGGACAGGTCAGATAGACGGATTTAAACAGATCGCTCTGCTGCTTTGGCTCTCTTGTGTTATCAGAAACGCGCCGCGATAACGCTGAAGTACCCTTTGCCTACCGGTTTAGTCCTGACTCCACCATTCAATCTTCTGGTTCCTATCTATAATAAGTATGGCGCGTCTTTCCAATCGGCCATGCGTTGAAGCTGCTGGTTGAACACTGCTTCACCATTGGCTGGTGGATCCATTCGCTGGATTCCTATGGTGACTTTGGGGCTACGGAGTCTGTCATTGGCTCCGCTGTCTGTGTGGCATGTCGCCTTCTAGTCTCCTCATCATCACCTGGATTTTTCATATTACTGCAATTTCCAAGCCAACTTACGCTATTCAGTCCTTAGCGGGAGAAATCAAGCTAAATGAAAGATTTGCTTTTTCATTGTCTATGGCCCAAAATGGGGGTCTGCGGAGCAGCTGACTTGAGAATTTGGTCATCAAGACCATTGAGATACTACCATAGCTAGCGGGGGTTGGATATCCACACCGGCGACTCCGCGCAATTCTCTGCAGTACCATGGAACGCCAATCCTTAAGTAGATTGATTTCGTCCGGTAGAGTCTCCAGCTTCATTTGCACAGCGATTAAGCTCATAAAGTGGAGCCAGAGTAACCTATGTACACAAACAATACGTCATTCTGCTCACAGCGACACCAGGAAGCTAGATTTGGCAAAAAGCGACAAAATTGGACCTGTGATAGGAAAGAACAAGCAAAATGATAATTAGGGACTATTATATAAACTTACATGTAAGCTCATAAGATGAAGTCCCTAATTATTCCCTTGCTTGTTCACTTATATCTCATGGTCCATGGTCACTTTTTTGCCAAATCCAGCTTCCTATTGCTACTGTGAGTGGAATGACGTATTAGATTACTCAGTCTCCACTTTATGAGCTTAAGTTGACAGGCCCTTTAAATGCTCTGTGTCAAACTCAATGCTCTGGCTGTGCCTGTGCCCCAGACCATGAGCAGTGTTTTAGCCATAGACGAAAGTAACCACATTGGTAAAATGATTGGCAGTCTTAAAATGAATTCTCGGATTCTTAGATACGCTATTTAAATAAAGAAACACTACAGTGTGGCAGTTTGTATTTTAGTATTTTAGTATATTAGCCGATAAAATTAGCAGAAAACCTTGCCCATAAAAGCAACAGCACCAATTGAAAAAAGAGAATAAAAGCATGTAAAATTACAAAGTCACAGATTAACAAAACTCGAACGCATTACAGTCGGTAAAACCAGTTAACGGAAGATTTATTGTGAAAAGATTGCACACACTACATAGCGACTGCACCGACTGCAAGCCTCTTGCTTTCCGTGTCAAACGAAGCGTAATGGAAGACACTGAAAGTAATGGATTTCCTGTGGGATAAACACCGCGGTTTCTTCCCATTATAAACTAAGCAGAAAGAGGCAACTTGTTGTTAAGGTGTGTCCGAATATTGGAAGGGCCACGGATGCCTCTATACAGGAGAGTTACTGGAGCGGGGCTTGTTAAAATAACTTTACCAGCAAACCCCCTTTTGTCGGCTTGCATTCCCTCTGTGTGTGGGATGACCGCTCTTCCTTCCCTCGCTCACTGACCCTTCCCATGGTTCCAGCATGTGGAATTACGGTGCGCTTTTTTGCATCTTTGTGAGGGAAATTGGGTGTGCAATGCAGCGAGGGATTATTGGGATCAGGCTGAGTGGCTGTTCGAGTTAAGCACCTTGGCGTAATTCTAAGCATCCGCTGACCTGCCAGTGACCCTGGCATCCTCTGACGCCTAATGACTGACCTCTTGGTGCCATTTGACATCATCTTTGTGCCATTTGACATCCTCTGTGTGCCATTTGACATCCTCTGTGTGCCATTTGACATCCTGTGTGCCATTTTACATCCTCTGTGTGCCATTTGACATCCTCTGTGCCATTTGACAATCCTCTAGTGGCATTTGGCATCCTCTGTGTGCCATTTGACATCCTGTGTGCCATTTTACATCCTCTGTGTGCCATTTGACAATCCTCTAGTGCCATTTGACATCCTCTGTGTGCCATTTGACATCCTCTGTGTGCCATTTGACATCCTCTGTGTGCCATTTGACATCCTGTGTGCCATTTGACATCATCTGTGTGTCATTTGACATCATCTGTGTGTCATTTGACCTCCTCTGTGTGCCATTTGACATCATCTGTGTGCCATTTGACCTCTTTTGGCATCCCAACTATAAACTGACACAAATAAAACCTTCTGACATCCCTCAATGCCTCTTATAACATCCAATGGAAACCATTTACATCCTAAAAAATAATGTCCGTCATTATGTCACTCAGAAATAAAAATGATCAAAAAATATTAATGAGCGAAGACTGCATAAAACTACAAAATTGAGGAAAAACAATAATACGAAATATTGCAACTGAGAAACTAAAAAATTAAACGAGAAAAATCTGAAAAGAAAACCTGATTCCGAGTAGAGATTAAAATTAACTACAATACATATCGGTAGTCACTAAATGTAAGGAAACAATAATTATTTCCATACTGCAGATAGGGCTTGAAGTTTCAAATACGAAATGTATTTTACACAACATATCGGTAGCCAACAATGCTCAGCCCTTCTTCACCAACCGTCCGCCGCAGCACACCAGCTTCACCAGACTGTCAGAGTCGCCCACCTGGTAGAACGCGTGCTCCCACCGGGGCGCCCGCAGCAGGACAAAGTCGGCCAGTTTGCCAACCTCCAGGCTGCCTGTCTGGTCCGACAGGCCCAGCGCCGCTGCAGCGTTGATTGTGCAGGCGGCCAGGGCTTCCTCCATGCTGAGGCCGAAGTCCACACAGGCCATGTGGCCAATCAGCGGCATGCTCAGGCAGTGCGCGTTCGGGTTGAAGTCGCTGCCGAGGCCCACAGCGCAGCCGCTGTCGATCATCCGACGAGCCGGCGGAGCCGGCAGGTGCAACAGGCGAGCCGTGGTCGGCAGCAGCACCGCTACGGGGCTGCAGTCGTTCGAGGCCATCGCTGAGATGCCGGACTCAGAGACGAACTCCAGGTGCGAGGCGGCCGCTGCGCCGGACCGGCAAGCCATCGCCGCGCCGTCCTGATCGCTGAGCTCATCCGCGTGGACGTTGCCGCGCAGATCGGGCAGAGCAGCCTCTAGAATCCGAGCCGACTCAGCTGCGTTGAGCACGCCGCGCTCGCAGAAGACGTCAATCTGTCGGACAGCGGACAGTCGGCCAGAGATCTTCCGCTCAGCCAGGACGCGGGGCACGTGCTCCGAGGCCACCTCGGCTGCGAACTCAGCAGAGTCGCGACCCGGTGGTACGGCGTGGCCGGCCAGGTAGGTGACGGAGAGCCGCACTGGGCAGAGCGGATCTGCAGCGGCGTCGCACAGCAGCTGCAGCAGCCGCAGCTCGGCATCGAGCGTGAGGCCGTAGCCGGACTTCACTTCGGCCAGGGTGGTGCCATGGCGACTCATTGAAGCCAGGCGACTGCTCAGCAGGTCAGCCAGCTCCCGATCGGTGGCCCGGGCGGTTTCGCGCACCGTGAAGTGGATTCCACCGCCAGCCGCGTGGATGTCCATGTAGGTGGCGCCGGCTAGTTTCATGGCGAACTCGTGCACTCGGTCGCCGGCCCAGACCGGGTGCGTGTGCGCGTCAACGAAGCCCGGCATGATGACGCAATCGGTGGCGTCAACCCGGGTCTGGACGGTGCAGCCGCTGGCCTGTAGGCGGCTCTCAACTGCCGCTGTGGGGCCGAGGTCGACAATGCGACCTGAGGCCATGTCGAATGCTAGGGCGTAATTTATTCCGGGCTCGCCATGTACCACTGGATGGCGCATCTCCGAGCCTCGGAGTCGAGTTCGACCGTCGGCAACCACCTGGACCAGCTGGCTAGCAGAGTGTACCAGAGTGACGCTGTTCGTTGATGAAGACATTTTGTTTCTTTTTTAACTTTCACTTTTAGGGGTTTTTGATTTGATTTCTGAAGTTGAAGTTGAAGTATTACAAGTCAATGGAGCAGATGTGTCTTTTGCATGAGGTCGAGATTCTTGCGACGCGTCAAATACAATGATTGTGTTCTCTGTGACGGATGTTGCAGACTTTTTTCGGTGTTAAAGAGGCTTCACCATAGACAATCTCGATGGAGGAAAACCCGTATAGAAAAGTATACACTAACTTTGCTTTTCTTGCTGGTCAATTTACCTGTAGCACTAAGAAACGCTTTTTTTGCTAATGTATTTGGCAACTAAAGTCGGCTGCAACTGATATTCGTCCATATTCGAATTTAGTTGTCCATGAATTATTAGCTTCACCAGCCAAGTAACCAAGACTGTAAAACACAATAGCTAGATAACCATTAAGATTACAACTCCAACTAAGAGTAATATATTGTCTTTGCAGCTTAGGGGGATGGGGCTGTACCTCAGTCAGTCAGTCAAGTGATGGCTAATTTGTGCAATCGTTTTTTTCTTCCCTGGAAGTGTGGCGTTAGACGAAGTCCTAATTAAAAACAAGAAACCAAGGTGCCAAAAATGCGAATTTCCCCCCAAAAGCTTAAAATAGGCAAAGCCGGGTAATAAATACGCAACTGCCTGTTATTTACACACTGTTCAAGCCGAGAACAAGGCCGCTTGTGTCAATTAAAGCATACCGCAGTTAGGGGATATCCGTTAGCCTAACTAAACCTGACTTTACCCAGCCTGAATGCCGGGCCAGTTAAGATCTTATCTCCTCCCGCTTGTGGCAGACAAAGCTGAGCCAAAAACTTTCGCTATAGCCAATTTTGGGGGGTGAGGATATATTTCCCAACACTAGCCAGCCTTTGTGCGTCTTACCTTCAATGCCCCCCTACAGCCGCGGCTGTTGTTATCGAAAGAAATTAGTCAAAACCAATGTAATGAAATCGACATTAATGGCGAAAACTCGGATGAGAGAGAGAGGTGCGTTGAACAATCTTGATAACAGAAGACAAGAAATTGATAGCCGCAATAATAACTGACTGTTTGAATGCGCAAGAGAAGCCGCATTGCAGGTGCGCTCTTGGTATAGGATGATTGGAGGGGTGTGCAACAGTGCTTAATCTTCTGAAGTCGGCATGCCCGTCTCAGTGTCCAACTGTTTAAAGAGTGTTAGTACTTTTAGTATCTTATTTATATATAGTGTTCTAAATTGCCTAGGTATGCCAGTGTCTTAAGTGTCTGATAACCCTAGTATCTTTGAATCTTACCTATCAAGTTTTTTTATCTGGTTGCCTCTGTCTGCCTGTCTGCCTTTCTGCCTACTCGTCTGTCCGTCTGTCTGTCTGTATCTGTCTGTCTGTCTATCTGTCTGTCTGTCTGCCTACCTGCCTGTCTGCCTGTCTGTCTGCCTGCCTGTCTGCCTGTCTGTCTGCCTGCCTGTCTGTCTGTCTGTCTGTCTGTCTGCCTGTCTGTCTGTCTGTCTGTCTGTCTGCCTGGCTGCCTGCCTGTCTGTCTGTCTGTCTGTCTGCCTGTCTGCCTGTCTGCGTGTCCCTGCACAATACAATGGATTTTGGGAATAGGACAATGAATCTACCAAGAGAATGATAATCTTTTGTATAGGTTATCTAAAAGTGTAAAACACCGTTGAAAATAGAAAGCAACCGTATGATTACTTGAATCAGAACACTCAGTTTACATTTCAGAGCGGAAATACCGGGCATGAACTACAAACTCATAAAGCAGTCTCCAACCCCCTCGGCTTGAAGTTGGGATTTTCCAATCTGATAATCCGGCGTGAAAAAATTCAATTTTATAACCGCACACACAGGCATAAACAGGTGGACAGATCTTGCCAAAGCATTCTAAATCTCGTACTATAGGAAAGTGTAATCAAAACCAATGCTAATAAATCTTTATCTTAAAAGCAAAAACATACAGACACGCACAAAATCCGTTGCTGCCCCGAGAAGCAAAAATGTCCCAATCGAGATGGGGATATTTTATGGCTTGCTAAGAGAGCGAGTTAAAAAGCTACAGCTTATAACCAGCCAAATAATAAAGCGTTACCATGGCTAAGTGACCACCAGATTAACAACACATCGTTTGCAGCATATAGTAGTGGGTGACATTGCGGAAACTTTCTAACATTATGTTATATAGACTCGTAAAAATTGCAGACTAGGAAATGCCAACTAGGTATGTTTAGCTTATTGTGGTTCTTGTGTACAAATTTGTGGATTAATCCAGCTGGGGGATGCGGCTGCAGAGTCTGAAGGGATAAGATAGGTGGCGCGACATTTCACGGGAAATGCCCTAGCTACGCAAGTTTAATGTGTGAGACTTCCAGCCACCTGTCAGGCAGCGGGGGGGGGGCAAAAAGTCATCCAAAATGATGCCTTTGGGGGGGGGCACATCATGTTTTATTAACCCTCAGAATTGCATAGGGGTAAGTCCAGCAGGAGAGACAGTGATACAGAGGGATTCTATCCGGCATCAAAGGTCCAGCATCCCAGCAAAGCCAGGTAACCATGACATCGAACTGCAAGCAGCAATAAGGGCAGAAGTCTGTATAAGCCACTCGAGCTTATTCGAGTCAGTCTATAATGCTTTCCTTTTCTGTCCTTAATAAATACGTCACACAGAATATTCCCATCAAGGCAGCGGCGGTCAAATACCTGTCTAATAAATACGGGAAGAAACCGATGGTGGATGGCTAGGCCCCCATCAAAATTTGCCAATTTATGCCATCCCGGGCTGCGGCGGTTGCTTCACAGAAAAATGAAAAGTGGAAGCAGTCCAGGAGGAGGCTGACCGACAGTGCACGGAGTTAAGGAGGCCGCAAATATGGGATCTGGATTTTGCAGGAATAATAAGCAGAAATGAAGAATGATCTTATAATTTTTTAATTTTTACCTTCCAGACTCTAGATCTAACTGATCTCCTTGATGAACTTCTAAAATCCACTGACCCCAAGGTTCCTTCTACATACTCGATCCACTTTGTCAAAACTGTTCCCCGTTTTCATATATGCCAGGCCAAATTGACTATAAAAGGGACACAAAAAAATCTGGCCACAAACTTCGAATAGCCGAAAAGTCCGACCTGAAAGAATTATTATAAAGGGAAGATTGTTAACTACGAGCAACTAACTCGGAAATCGACCACTAAGATGGGGATATTTCTGGGGAATCAGCCAGGCTATACATAAATACAATTTTTGAAAACAATTTGGTCGCTAGGTAGCAACCCAATATACTACAATACTACAAGAAGCCTAAACGTGTGAAATTTATCTTGTCAATAAAGTCAAATCAGGCCGGATAAAACCGTAATGGAATTCGGTGACTTTCACAAGTGCTACCAAATGTTTGGTCTAGGATGCGGTTGCTAACCAAACATACACATCTACTAGCACAAATCAAAAAGCTGAAAACACACGTTTTTTCTGCCAAGTTAAAAGCAGACAAGCAAGATCAAGTCAAACTGGAGGCCAAAACTAACAAGTGGGCATCGCAGACTCCTGCTTATGAAGTGGGAAACAGGGCCAAGGCCAAGGTATGATAAAAATGTCAACACACAAAGGCATGAAAAAACAGAGATAAAACATGGCAGACAAACCCACACACAATATTCAACTTGGGCTTGCAGACTGTCAAACTGCATCTACTAAACCAATCCATTGTTTTCCAACAACCCAGCCAAACGCTTTCAAAACCCTCCGGAAAGCTTTCTCCGCTATCAGCAAAAATTCTTATTCCGACTAATATAGATGGCTAATTTCAATTTCTGTTCGAAGAAACGGGGAAATTTTCGTTATCTGTAGGTTTTTCCCAAACGGTGGCGGCGGCTGCTGCTGGGACTGCGGTTTCGCCCCCACCACCCCCGTTTTAATTGACGAATATCGACCTCGCCTGTCAAAGTCGCTCCACCCCGGGGGCCTCGCCCTGGGGGCCCCGCGCGCGCCAGCTTGTGGAGTAGAAAAACAAACACAGAGCGATTCTGGCTCTCCACCTCTCTCTCTCCTATCGTCCTCGGAGTTGGCAGGGACCGCTAAAAACCCACATGGCGCATGGATTGGAAGCCAACAGTCAGAATAAAGAAGAATTAAAAAAATTTTGAAAGAGACCGCCGGGCGAATTTACAAATCATTAAATTGAGCCAGTTGTTCAGATTGGGTTTAACAAATTAAAGAAGGGCATCAAAAGGAATGCAGCCTACAGTTAGCTACAGTGCGTACGATCGTAGATGTAAGAAAATTTGAAATATTGATTTAACAATAAAAAATTATGCATAAAAAACTTTCTAGAAAGATGAACAGGAGGGTTACATATCTACGAAAAGCAACTTCTTTCACAACTCCGACGCTTCAGGCTTCATATCTCCGCTAGGGTTAAGCTTGATGGAGATATGAAGCGTCGGAGATGTGAAGCGTCGGAGATGTGAAGCGTCGGAGAAGTGAAGCGTCGGAGACATGTAGTGTCGGAGATATAGTGCCGGAGATGTGAAGTGTCGAAGATGTGAAGCGTCGAAGATGTGAAGCGTCGGAGATGTGAAGTGTCGAAGAGATGAAGCGTCGGAGATATAAAGCGTCGGAGATATGTAGTGTCAGAGATGTGAAGTGTCGAAGATGTGAAGTGTCGAAGAGATAAAGCGTCGGAGATATGTAGTGTCGGAGATGTGAAGTGTCGAAGATGTGAAGCGTCGGAGACATGAATTGTCGGAGATAGCTCGTATGGAGTGTCGGGGATATGAAAAGTCGGATTTATGAAATGTTGGAGATGTGAAAGACGTGCTTTCGGAGACAGGAAATTTCGCAGATATGAAAGCTCCCCAGATAAATGCTGTTTAAATTGAGCCAGCCATACAGCCTCCAGTCCAGGTTAATTTTCAGATGTCCCCAGTCGGACTCCAGGCCAATAATAATAGGTAATAAATGATGGACTGAACCGCTTGCGCAGGGAGCGTGATTGATCGACATTTGACCCGGGGGAGAGGCACGAGTTTGGGCCAATTAGGATGCATTAGAAGGGCCCTTTGCCCTATTTTTTCACTGAAATTAGACAGGTGAGCTTTTAAAACATTACCGTTGAACAAAACAAAAACGCAATAAGTCATTCAACTAAAATAATGAACCGCTCGCTACAAAAATTTTAGTTAGCTTTGATTTTTATATTTGCAATAACGGTTAGCATAATAAATCTTTAAAAAATTGAATTGTGTACAAAAATAACCTATCAATATAACAAAACGATTTTTGATAGAATTTCAAATTAACTATATCTGGGAGTAAAAAAACTTATATTTTCTGCAATAGGTCACAACCTTCGGCTCGGAGTGCCAGCTTACTGGAGAACATGACATTAAAACGCAAGAACCAGTAACCGCTATTTTCACCTGTTGCTCGCAAATACCGGTAGATGATAATCTCCCGCCATAGTGAAAGAAGTTGCTCAAGTAAATGATAGGAAAAGACAAAATGCAAAAGGCAATTGAGCGCATTTCACTTCTTCTTCTTCTTTCCACCCTTCTTGCCCTTCTTGCCGCTCTTCTTGCCGCCTTTCTTGCCTTTCTTCTTGCCGTCGCCCGATTTCGGCTTCGGGATGGCGTAGGCTGGCACCAGGGGCACCTCGATGGTCTGCACCAGATGGTCCACCGTCGGCATGGTGCCCGTGGCTGCCTGTCGGAGCACTGTCCAGGTGTCCGAGTTGTACCTGGCCAAGTCGATGGGTGCCAGGCCGGTTCGGGTCAGCGCGTCCAGCCTCGCCTCGGACATGATGAGGAACTTCACCACCTGCAATTGGTGATGTTTGGCTGCCAGGTGCAGAGCGGTGACTCCGTTCCAGTCGCGATAGTTCACATCGGCTCCGTTGGCAACTAGCAGTTTCACGGCCTCGTAGTGACCGGCTTGGGAAGCTCGCATCAGCGCCGTGCGACCCAATGCGTCCAAGCAGTTTACATTCTCTAGCCTGGGCCATTTGAGCTCAACATTCTCAATTTCGCTGATCAGCTTGCCAATCGTTTTACAATCGCCATCCTCGGCCGCCTGGCAGAGCAGCTCCTCTTTCGGATTGCTGACGCGCAGTTTTGCCACGGGCGCGGCCGCTGCCTCCGCAGCCGCATCGGCCTCCGGTTTCTCTACCGTCATTTGGCTTCTTAGCAACTTCTGTATGTATATTTCAATTTAATTTTAAGACCAGGAAAAAATGCCAACTAAAATAGCCTGTTTAAATTGGCGCGCCTCAGAAAGACGCTTTAGAGAAATATAAGGGGCGGGCGGGTAGAGTGTTGTTATGACAACTGGGGTTGGCTTTCCTCTTAACCCTCGGCCCTGGCAGTGAGCGCTGAGAGAGGCGAGAGAGAAAGAGGAGTGGAAGGCAGATTGAGAACGCGGCGACGAGGGGGGTGCGCGAGGGTGTGAAAAAAGGCCAGGCTGGCTAGAGGGGGGAGGGGGGTGGGGTGGCGATGATAAAGAAAAGGACGAGAAGACGACGGTCGGGGAATGTACGCAAAGAACCCACCTCCTCAATTTAACAACTAGAGGGGGGAGGGGGGTGGGGTGGCGATGATAAAGAAAAGGACGAGAAGACGACGGTCGGGGAATGTACGCAAAGAACCCACCTCCTCAATTTAACAACTAGTTGGGCTTGCCAGCGGAGAATATTGGGCTGAGAAGAGATGTACAGGACTAAATGTACATTAGTTGTAAAGTTAGAGAGACCACATAAAAATCGAATCGCTACAAAATTAAAACCACTATAAAACCGCTAACAGCTTTAATTCCACATTAGTGTATTATCTAGGCCCCAAAATACAATAATTGATGTAATTAAAATAAAACATTTCTAGGTTGTCTAATATTTTTTAAAACAACAAACAATGTCTGTTTCTATAATTTAATGTGTATTTTTCAAGAATAGGAATGGTTCTTAAAATAATAATTAATGTTATAAAATGGCGGTCAGTCACGACTCACAGGTCATGCCAGCAGTAAACTTGAACTTTACCGCTCATGCTCCAAAAGATTCCTGCTAACCAAGATGAAAAACATAAACATAAGACTGAGACTAAGATTTATGTTTCACGAATATATAACGATGAATGAATGAAATGAAAGGTTCAATTATATATTGTGAATTGATTTTTTCAATGAAATAACAATAGAAAAAATCAATCAAATTCGGAATAACCAATAATGACTAAAATAGAAAAATGATGACTCAATGAGAACTAGGGATTTTTTGAAAAAAAAAACAACTAAAGAAAAATATGCCATCGATTCCACTCGAGTGCGTTTGTGTGCGATGAGAGTGCAGACAAAGGAGTAGCGGCAGAAACAGCAATAATATTTGGCGAATAATAAATCATTTTAATGTTTAGTAAATCACAACAACTGCGAAAAAACGTCTTAAATTAAATAAGATAGATTGAGTAATTCAGTAGATTATTTCGAAAAAATCGCTCGTGAATTTCTTTGCCGTTTTTAAAAGTCTGCTAGTTTTTTTACTGCAATTTTCATAGCTTTTTACTGTAAGTAGGCTAGCAATAAAATTAGTGTTTTCTCTCGAAAAAGTTGTTTAAATTGTTAATTAGCTGACCAATTAAAACGACAATTTAACAATTCGGAATAATACAAAACGAGCAGGTTAAATATAGTTATGACCAAACCACAAAACAACAGTAATATTGGGGATTAATAATAGTTCTAGGAAACGGTTTAAGTGAAATTTGGGTGAAAAAAACTTTGTCCCCCATCAAACCCAGAAAGCAAAAATTGTTGTTAATTCACGCATGCATCCTCAACTCCTTCTGCAGTGTTAAGCCGTAGGCGGACTATCGGAGCTGCTGATGCTGCCCCGCTGTTCGTTATCGCGAATCTGCTGCTTGATGCAGGTCACGATTTTCTGAAATTGAAGTCAATTTGGTGTAGTAATATAACCATCTCTCGACTGGAAATGAATTTTTCTATGGGGCAGGTAAACTTCTGATGGGTTTAAACTGTAGAGCTGGCTTTTAGAGAGGAGAGGAGAGGAGAGGAGAGGAGAGGAGAGGAGTAGAGAGGAGAGGAGAGGATTAGAGAGGAGAGGAGTAGAGAGGAGAGGAGAGGATTAGAGAGGAGAGGAGTAGAGAGGAGAGGAGAGGAGAGGAGAAGAGAGGAGAGGAGAGGAGAGGATTAGAGAGGAGAGGAGAGGAGAGGAGAGGAGTAGAGAGGAGAGGATTAGAGAGGAGAGGAGTAGAGAGGAGAGGAGAGGAGAGGAGAGGAGTAGAGACGAGGAAGAAAGGGAAAGAGGAGAAGAGAGTGTAGTTCTTGACCCACGCATTGATCGCCCGTCTATATTATGCAATGTAGAGAACCGCAGAGCAGCAGCGCTGGCACACTACTAACAGTAGATCAGCAGACTCACCCTGGCCCAGTCCGGTGAGGTGTGAACGCTGAAGACTTCGTTAGAAGGCGCTCGCAGGCCGCCAAGGATGCTTTTTCGTTTCTTAGACTTGAGCACAAGCTCAAATCCGGTTCGAGTTTCGCGCACGTCGTCCACCTGATTCCAGGTGAATTGCTGGTCGCACGACCAGGTGGCCAGCAGGTCGGCCCGGCGGGCCAACAGGATACGGAAGTTGGTGACCAGAGCCGCAACCGGGGCGCGGGATTTGGGATCGTTGACCAGACAGTGCAGGCAGTAGACCTCCTTGGGAATGGGCTTGACGGCCTGCTGCAGAATGGTGTACCCGGCCGCCTCCATTCGGCGGTAGTACACCAAGCGACTGTCCGGCCGGATGTAGCGCGGATCTCGGACACGCCTTGGCACCTCGGACAGGTCGGCCACGCGCTGAACAGTGTAGAATGTGTCGCTGGCGAAATCCACGACCGCGCCAACTGGGCGGCTGACTACGCCGACCAGACCTTTGCCTACGCCTGAGGGGTGTTGGGGAGTTGAGAAGGGTTGATGGGTTGCGTGCGTACTGATGGCTCGAAGTTGAATTGGTTCGAGTTAGAAAAAAATATTGTATGTTGAATGTTTAGGGTAGGGTCAGGTTTGGTAGGATCTGAGTTGGGTAGGTTGGGGTTGGGTAGATTGGGTAGGTTGGCGTTTTGGTAGATTGGGTAGGTTGGCGTATTGGTAGATTGGGTAGGTTGGCGTTTGGTAGACTGGGTAGGTTGGCGTTTGGTAGATTGGGTAGGTTGGCGTTTGGTAGATTGGGTAGGTTGGCGTTTGGTAGACTGGGTAGGTTGGCGTTTGGTAGACTGGGTAGGTTGGAGTTTGGTAGATTGGGTAGGTTGGAGTTTATTAGGCTGGGGTTGGGTAGGTTGAAGTTTAGAAGGCTGGGGTTGGGTAGAATGGGTAGGCTGGATTGGGTAGATTAGATATGTTGGAGTTGGGTAGATAGGGGATGGGTAGGTTAGGGTTGGGTAGGTTAGGGTTGGGTAGGTTAGGGTTGGTAGTTTAGGGTTGGGTAGGTTAGGGTCGGGTAGTTTGGGGTTGGGTAGGTTAGGGTTGGTAGGTTAGGGTTGGGTAGGTTAGGGTTGGTAGGTTATAGATTGAATATATACACTGGCAGGTAGGTTCGTATTTGAATCTGAGGTAGCTTTTTGCTTTAGTAAACACGCCTTTTGTCACCTACACGCTCTGAAATCAAATAGTTAATTTTAGACACTGCAGTGTGCATTTGGATTTTACTCCCTTGAAGGCGAAATAAAACACTGCAAGAAAGAAAAATGTCAAACTTGCACCAGTAATGCTTAAATAGTTATATTTTTGCACCAGAGTTTCAACAAGAAATGCGGCAGAAAAATCACTAAAGAACATCTTATGTCGAACTTGGTCATTATGAACATGTAGTCAGTTCAGAAGAGTAAATATTGTTTTCGGCATGTGTACAGCGCTATAGAATATCAAGAAGAATAATCAAATAATGACTAACAAAGTTACAAGGGCTAACTAGACTCGTCAAAGCTTGGGGACAAATAGAGGTCACATTAGGACCAAATGAAGATCATAGGGGCTTGATAGAATTCCAAAGCATATCATCCAACAGAGGTCACATGGCGGTCATGCGGGCTCAAATAGAGGTCAAAAACCGCGCGAGGACGGTCGCCAACCGCCGATGAGGCTGCGTGTGCGTCGCGGCTTGCTCGGCACTTGCAGCATGTTGAGCCCGCTGCTGACGCCCGCGGCGCCAAGGTGCGCAAATCTCGGCAGAAGCGTCGTCGGCGTGGCAGCGATCGACGCGCCCAGAAGTCTTCGTTGACCAGCCACTGAAGCTGCTGAGACGGCGGCAGATTCGTCAAAGAAAGAGACGGCAGCGGCCGCCGCGGGACTGCCGTCCGGGACGGTCAAGTCGACCTTGTCGGAGATGCTGAGCATTCCAGCCGAGCGGGCAGCGGAGACGCAAAGCCGACCGTCGACGCGAATCGACAGGGCGGCAAATTCGCCGCCAAGGCTGGGCGAAGTCAACTCAACGGCGAGGCCGGCTGCCGAGGACTCGACGCTATCGGTGGAGGGAAATCGGCGAGCGACGTCGGTTGAGGAGGCGGTCAGGAGCAGCGGCGGACAGCGGAGCAGCAGAGTAGGAGGTGCAGGAGGCTGAATCTCAGGTGCAGAAGTTGAGGCTTCTGCAGCGTCAGCAGCGGCAAGAGCGTCAGTCAGGGGTCGCAGCTGGCTCGGTGACAGGAGCGGCTCGGCTACTCGGCGCACGCAGGCGAGGCAGGCCGAGGCGGCGGCGAGCGCCACAATGCAGATGTCGTTCTGGCGCCGGCGCCACACAAGGCATTTTAGGCGCCGAACTGGCGCACCAGAATGGTCAAGGCTAATGATCTCTTGAAATCTATAAGCGAGCAGCGCCTCTCTACAGAGGCTAGTAAGCCGGGGCACCAATGAAGGCCCACCGCAGCGGCCTGAGCAGCCGTTCTGAGCACTGTCCGCATCCAACTCTGCGCGGGAGTTCCAATCTTCATCAGACGAGACAAAGGAGTGAAACGCAAAAATCGACAGATCTTTGTCGTCTTCATCTTTGAGCTGCAGATCGATGCGAAACATCGCCTCTGACATGGGCAGTGTTGCGGCGTGTTCAGCATCGGCAAGAATCGACAAGGCGGTACAGACCGACGCTGGCAGGTTCACCGAGGTCAACAACTGACCGGACACGAAGATGGCGCAGCCAAGAACCACCTGCCGACGGCGAGATGACGCCTGCGAGATGGCGGGGAAAGCGAAAATGGAGGCGGACGTCGATGCGACGTCGGAGTTGCAACAGTTGATGAGGCGATCGGCGAGGCAGTCAGCGGCTAGGAGGAGTCGAGCAAAGTCGCGCTTCCGACGTAGACCGGCTTGCTTCTGCTGCTGCTGCTGCTGCCGCGTCGGCATGAGCGGGAATCCGGTCACGTGACCGGAAGCCATCTGCAGCAGAGCTGGCGGACAATCGGTCGGACAGAACAACTCAAGCAGCCGGCCAGACAGCCATTCAAGTCGGGCCTGAAGCTCTGGCGAGTGTCGCGCAGCTGAATGAAACGCCAGAGCGAGCGGGCCGCAATAGAACTGGAAGGCTCGGTGCAGACCGCGAGCAGCTTCGCAGATGGTCGCCTCACCGCCAACGCCGGGAGCTGCAACGCACAGGGTTAAATCACCGCAATGCACTGAAGCAACACGCAGGCTGTCCAGCTCAAAAGCTACAGGCTGAGTGAGCAGAGTTGATCGAACAAAACCAGTCAGACCCATCAGCTGGCCAGCTAGAAGGCACTGCGTATCCAACGCCGTCTCAGCTGGATGGAACAGCAAAATCGCGTCGCGTAGATCGTCCGCTTCGCTGCGTACGGCGCTGTGCCGATAGACAAACAGCAGCGAAGCGAACGGACAGACGGAGGAGGATGACGACATGAACTCCAAGCCGTTCGATAATGTAGAAATATATGTATAATATATGACTGGCCTTTAACTTTGGCATTTATTTCTTTAGTATAGTGTAAAGCTTTGCTACAATAAACAGAGTCGCGTCTTATAGCAGAGCGTCGTCCACTGTCTCTCTCTCTTTCTCTCTCTCGCTCTCTCCCTATCACCCTCGACCTTCAACCCCCCAGTTGGTTGTACGAGTATTTAAGGTTGATAATAAAATAGCGCATAACTCTCGTACACTCGTGCACCCGAACGACTGTACTGAGAGGGGGGGGGGTGGTCGGTGCGGTAAAAGGCGAGGGGTGCAGTTTGTTGATAGAGCGATCTGTACAATGTGTAATATCGTGCATTGGTGACAGCAAGATATACAGAAAGATAGTTAAATATAGGTAAAGGCAAATTTGTGTGGAGTAAATTAGCTCATATATCAACCTGTTTAGTTCTAGTATGCGAAACTAGAGTCCTAAGTCATAAATGTATGAGTTTATGAGTATACAAAGTATCGCCAAGTATACTTATCGACCTTCGTGTCTAGCTTATAACATCTATGTCTACTTATTAATCTAGTGATCAATTGTCACTACATCATCGATTTAATATCTACCCAGGACTGTCACGTACACTTAATTCCTACCCTTTAATTAAGCCTCCATTCGTCACACTGGCGCACAACCGGCTAGAGGAGTGTACAGTGGCCCTTAACTTTATTTGTCGAGCAGAGCCAAGCCGAGATTTCAATTAAGCCCCCCCCCAAAAAAAAAATTAATGCTATATACTGTGTGGCACTTGGAATCGAGCCTGGGCCGCTGGCACATCAGAGCGCCGCTCTCTCTCTCTCTCTCTCTCTCTCTCTCTCTCTCTCTCTCTCTCTCTCTCTCTCTCTCTCTCTCTCTCTCTCTCTCTCTCTCTCAAAATACCAGACTCACCCGAGAAGAAGCCCACAGCTCCGCCCTCCTTGCCGCCCTCGTACGGCTGGGTGACGATCCCGGAGATGCCCTGCACGAAGCCCAGGCCGAGGTTCTGCGCCGCCTTGGCCATGTTGCTGCCGGTGCCGTAGTTGGCCCGAGCTCGAATGTGCGCCTCCCTGCGGCGCTGATACTTCGAGTCGAACGAAGCGATAGCTGCCAGGTGGCCGACCGTGCCGGTCATTCGCTGCAGGAAACCGGACACGCCGCCGACTGTGTGGCCGACAAATGACTTCATGCCGGAGTACACGCCTTCAACGAATTCTTCAGGGCCCTGCAATGTAGTGAAATAAAAAATTGCTTTTCGATACATATCGGTAGGGTTTTTCTGGCTTCAAAATTGAGTGTGTCAGAATTGGCGCTAAACTGAGTGTGTTAGAATTGGCGCTCAACTGATTGTGTCAGAATTGGCGCTAAACTGATTGTGTCAGAATTGGCGCTAAATTGAGTGTGTCAGAATTGGCGCTAAACTGAGTGTGTCAGAATTGGCGCTCAACTGATTGTGTCAGAATTGGCGCTAAACTGATTGTGTCAGAATTGGCGCTAAATTGAGTGTGTCAGAATTGGCGCTAAACTGAGTGTGTCAGAATTGGCGCTAAACTGATTGTGTCAGAATTGGCGCTAAACTGAGTGCCAAAACTGGCACTCAACTGTTGAGTGTGTCAGAATCGGCGCTAAACTGAGTGTGTCAGAATTGGCGCTAAACTGAGTGTGTCAGAATTGGCGCTAAACTGAGTGTCAGAATTGGCGCTAAACTGAGTGTCATGCGCACCTGAATGGCGCCAGCAATGGGCTCATAGAAGAAGTCCTGAGCACCGGAGCGGAGGCCGCCGATCACGCTGAGCGGGTTGCCAATCAGGTCGATGCTGAGAAACACCTTGTAGAGCTGGCCGGCAAACTGTCGGATGTAGTGCCGCTTCACCTGGAAGTGAGGGTTTAAAAATAGAGAATATGGTGCTTTTAAACTACTTACAGTAGAATTTTAATGGATTTTTTCTGCTGCTGGTAAAACCTAAACGTAAAGTTAATTAAAATGCCACCACAACATATGATAAAAATCTCACCCTAATCTGACCAAAATCTCATCCTAATTTGATCAAAAATCTCATCCCAATTTGATCAAAATCTCATCCCAATCTGATCAAAATCTCATCCCAATCTGATCAAAATCTCATCCCAATCTGATCAAAATCTCATCCCAATCTGATAAAAATCTCATCCTAATTTGATCAAAAATCTCATCCTAATTTGATCAAAAATCTCATCCCAATTTGATCAAAATCTCATCCTATTTTGATCAAGCTTTCATATTAGTCAATCGAAATCTCACCCTAATTTGATCAAAATCTCATCCCAATCCGATCAAATCTAACCCTAAATTAATCCAAATCTCATCCTAGTTAAATCAAAATCTCACCCTATTTTAATCAAGCTCTCATATTAGTCAATCGAAATCTGACCCTAATTTGATCAAAATCTCACATCAGGTTTATCAAAATCTCAAATCAGGTTTATCAAAATCTCACATTTAAGTCTACCAAAATCTCATCCTACCTCTTATTAAAATCTCATCCTAAAATCTCATCCTACTTAGATCAGAATCTCACCCTAACTTGATCAAAATTTCATCTAGTTTATAGATTCTAATCAAAGTCTCACCTCAGCCATGAGCTGTGCAGTTGAGTAGGCGGTGTTCTCCCGGTGCAGGCAGCTCAGCTGGAACAGGACATCCGAGCACCTCGCCACGCTACCAAGCACAGTGGCGATTGCCAAGCTGACAAATGGATTTGAGTTGCCATCCGCTGAGCTGAGCGAGAAGCTCAAATTGATTTTAATCGGCGACAGGTGCAGCTGGTCGATGAAGTGCTTCTTGCCGCTGTCGGACAGGTTGGCCAGCTGCTCGCTCACCAGCGAGGCTTCAACAAAGTCGCAGTCGGTGAGGAAATTCTGGCGAGTCTCCTGGACAGACGGAGTGACCAACACGCTGATCATGTCTAGCAGGCCGTTGAGGAACACCTGGTCCAGCTTGATCTCCATCTCTTGGACCAGCACCTTGCAGTACTGCACCTGCAGGACGTCGTTCTCTAATCGGCGAATCACAATCGACGCGTCGATGAAAGCTTTGGGCACCTGGTCGACCGCTACAGACTTTGGAGGCGGCACCTGGGAGGGAAAGTGAGTTAAATGAAAACGGTAACCTCCCAAATCAATCAATCAATCAACAAATCAATTTTGTCTACTTGAGTTAGTACTCATAGAAAGTTGCGACTCTTTTACGATTCTAGAGCGTCGGACTCAAAACTGGAAGATCGGGGGTTCGATTCCCGACCCAATCGGAAAAATTTGTGTCCTTGAGCAAGACACTTAACTCTGCATTTCTTCAGTTCACCCAGCTGTAAAATGGGTGCCAGGCGAAAATATTTAAACTTTAGAAAGAACCAGATGTACTTTAATACAGTTGACATTCTCACCTGGTAGAAGAAGATCTGGTACATGCCGGCAGGCAGCATGGAGTCAATTTGCAGCCTGGCCAGCTTGGCCGCCAGAGTCATGTTATGCGGCGAAGACTTGAAGCTGAACTGCAGCGCCGGGTCCAGCTGCCGCTCAACGTGGCAGTCCTTGGGCTTGCGCAGGCGGAACGGCTGCTGGCTGAAGTCGATCTCAATCTCAGTGTCGTTGGCTCGCTCCAGTATGCGCGGCTGCGGATTTTTCTTCAATTCCACCTGTTTTATTGAATAGACATGTGTAAATAATTTTTGCTGCTACTTGCTTTTAACTTACTGTTAGTAGACCTACAAAGAAAATAATCGTCGAATTTAAGAAGCTAGCCAAAAGAGTAGCTCAGTGGTTAATTGACGGAGGACTCGGGTTCGATTCCGCGAGAAGCCGGCGAATTAATTCTCCAAAACTCCCTGTTAACTGCTAACACTTTAAGAATGTTGATTTAGAACCAAACTACCGATATGTTTCGTAGTCAATGTTTTAAAGCAGTAAAAATAAACCCGATATTACACTCAAGTTTACTGCTTCAAAACATTACCTACAAAACATATCGGCAACTATTGTATTGGATCAATCTCTATACCTATGCCAATGCCTACGAAGTCAAACAGTCAACGTACTATGAGGGATCTTAAATTAAAATTCGTTAACTATATTTTCATTGATATAAAGCATCGATGATGTCATAATTAAATGTTGCTTAGAAACATCTACTACACAACATATCGTGACTCGTAGATCTATTACTAACCTGTTGCATATATCGATTATGAATAATTTCCAGCGAATCCGACAGTCCCTTCTTCATCGGTTTGAGCAGTCCGGACTTGCGAGTTTCGTACCACTGCACTCCGGGAGAGCGCAGCGAGATGTAGGCCACCTCGCGAGACTGTTTGTTGTCAACCAGAGAGAGACCGATGCTCATTAGCGACACCTTGAACTCGTAGTCGATGCGCTCGAACAGGGTGGCCAGGCGAGCTGAGCAGGACAGATTGACATCGTTTGAGAACAGCAGTACTCGCTGGCAGCCGCTGAGAAAGCAGACGGCGTACACCAGGGCGTCTGGCTGGCTGTCCTCGGCTTTCGCACCGGTCGGGCTGCCCTTCTCGTAGCTGTCCACCGTGCGGCAGGTGGCGCGGAACTGCAGGGAGTGTACATTGGGGAGTGTACATTGTGGAGTGTACATTGTAGAGTGTACATTGTAGTGTACATTGCGGAGTGTACATTGTAGAGTGTACATTGGGGAGTGTACAGTGTGGCGTGTACATTGGGGAGGGTACATTAGGGAGTTTACATTAGGTAGTGTACATTGGGGAGCGTACAATCACCAATGTAAATCGGGCAGTTGTACACTGAGGAATGTCCATAGGAGTGTACACCGGGAAGTGTACACTGAGGAGTGTACATTGGGGAGTGTACATCAAGAAGTGTACAGTGAGGCATGTACATTAAGAAGTGTAAATCGAGGAGTGTACATTGGGGAGTGTACATCAGTAATTGTACACTGGAGAGTGTACATTCACCAGTGTAAATTGATGAGGAATGTTTATTTAAGAATGTACATCAGAGAGTGTACATAAGGCATTGTACAGCGCTCACCTGGCCGCACGACCACTCCAGCACTCTGTCCTGCTTGGGGTCGGGCCAACTGTACAGCACGCAGCTGCCAGAGTTCAGACGCAGCGTGGAATTTTCCACTCCAACCTGTCGCAGCTCAACGCATGGGAATTTATCAGCCGGCAAGGCGTTGACCAGGTGCAGAGGCGCGAACCCGGGCTGGTACTGCTGCAGGGTGACCACGCAGGCCTCCTGAGCGAAGGCAACCTCGGCCAGTACGCCGCCGTATTTGGCGGCTTCGCCAGTCAGACGCAGCATGGATGAGCACGAGTCGGTGATGGGGAACGGCTCCGTCACCTCGACTTCGTCTACTCGAATCTGCGCAGAAGATTTGGATTAAAACAGTTTGCGTGAATGATCGCACAAACAACTCCCCTGGCCATGGACACTCACCTCAATGGCCCTGGCCAGACACTCACCCCAATGCCCCCGGGCCATAGACACTCAAACCAATCTCCTGGCCATAGACAAGACACCAAACCTACCTCTCTGGCCATAGACACCCAACCTACCTCCCTGGCCATAGACACCAAACCTACCTCCCTGGCCATAGACACCCAACCTACCTCATTGGCCATAGACACTCAACCTACCTCCCTGGCCATAGACACCCAACCTACCTCCTTGGCCATAGACACCCAACCTACCTCATTGGCCATAGACACCCAACCTACCTCCTTGGCCATAGACACTCAACCTACCTCATTGGCCATAGACACCCAACCTACCTCCCTGACCATAGATACCAAACCTACCTCCCTGACCATAGATACCAAACCTACCTCCCTGACCATAGATACCAAACCTACCTCCCTGGCCATAGACACCCAACCTACCTCCCTGGCCATAGACACCAAACCTACCTCCCTGGCCATAGACACCAAACCTACCTCCCTGGCCATAGACACCCAACCTACCTCATTGGCCATAGACACCCAACCTACCTCATTGGCCATAGACACCCAACCTACCTCCCTGACCATAGATACCAAACCTACCTCCCTGGCCATAGACACCCAACCTACCTCCCTGACCATAGATACCCAACCTACCTCCCTGACCATAGATACCCAACCTACCTCCCTGACCATAGATACCAAACCTACCTCCCTGGCCATAGACACCCAACCTACCTCCCTGGCCATAGACACCAAACCTACCTCCCTGGCCATAGACACCCAACCTACCTCCCTGACCATAGATACCAAACCTACCTCCCTGACCATAGATACCAAACCTACCTCCCTGGCCATAGATACCAAACCTACCTCCCTGGCCATAGACACCCAACCTACCTCCCTGGCCATAGACACCAAACCTACCTCCCTGGCCATAGACACCAAACCTACCTCCCTGGCCATAGACACCCAACCTACCTCATTGGCCATAGACACCCAACCTACCTCATTGGCCATAGACACCCAACCTACCTCCCTGACCATAGATACCAAACCTACCTCCCTGGCCATAGACACCCAACCTACCTCCCTGACCATAGATACCCAACCTACCTCCCTGACCATAGATACCCAACCTACCTCCCTGACCATAGATACCAAACCTACCTCCCTGGCCATAGACACCCAACCTACCTCCCTGGCCATAGACACCAAACCTACCTCCCTGGCCATAGACACCCAACCTACCTCCCTGACCATAGATACCAAACCTACCTCCCTGACCATAGATACCAAACCTACCTCCCTGGCCATTGATACCAAACCTACCTCCCTAGCCATAGACACCCAACCTACCTCCCTGACCATAGATACCCAACCTACCTCCCTAGCCATAGACACCCAAACACCTTTCTGGCCATAGACACCCAACCTACCTCCCTGGCCATAGACACCAAACCTACCTCCCTGGCCATAGACACCCAACCTACCTCCCTGGCCATAGACACCCAACCTACCTCCCTGGCCATAGACACCAAACCTACCTCCCTGGCCATAGAAACCAAACCTACCTCACTGGCCATAGACACCCAACCTACCTCCCTGGCCATAGACAACCACCCCACCTCTCTGGCCATAGACAACCACCCCACCTCTCTGGCCATAAAAAACCACCCCACCTTTCTGGCCATAGACAGCCAACCCACTCCCTGTGGCTATAGACACACACCCCGATAGACACATTCTACTCATAGACCTCCCCTGGCCATAGACACGGGCCCTAATTCATTCGAAATGATACAACTCTAGAAGAGACACCCCATTTTAGCCTGCTTAAACAGGCATACGCCCAATAGGTATGTAGACGTGATACTCACCTGCATAGTCATCTTTTTCTTCTCGATATCGCACACTGGCCAGAACGGGGTAGCGTCCCAGCAGGGCACTTGAACGTAGCCTTTGTTGGCCAGACTGGCGATGTTCTGCAGGCTGGCTGAGCTGCCCTTCACTGGTGGAGCGCATTCGCTGATTTCTAGGCGAAGCTGCAGAATTGGAAATGAAAGCGTGACTGAATTGTAGTGCTTATGGCCAGCGGGATGGTTGTCTATGGGCTGGGTATCTATGGCCAGATGGTGGTAGTCTATGGACTGGGTATCTATGGCCAGGGGTGGTAGTCTATGGGCTGGGTGTCTATGGCCAGGGTGTGGTAGTCTATGGGCTGGGTGTCTATGGCCAGGGTGTGGTAGTCTATGGGCTGGGTGTCTATGGCCAGGGGTGGTAGTCTATGGGCTGGGTGTCTATGGCCAGGGAGTGGTAGTCTATGGGCTGGGTGTCTATGGCCAGGGAGTGGTAGTCTATGGGCTGGGTGTCTATGGCCAGGGAGTGGTAGTCTATGGGCTGGGTGTCTATGGCCAGGGTGTGGTAGTCTATGGGCTGGATGTCTATGGCCAGGGGGTGGTAGTCTATGGGCTGAGTGTCTATGGCCAGGGGGTGGGTGTCTGGCGAGGAGAATTAGGGCGAGTGTCTATGGCCAGGAGACCAGGAGAATTGGGGTGAGTGTCTATGGCCTGGGAGGTGGGTGGGTAATTGAATGCCTCAACTACTACTGTATTTTCCCAGGTACAAACTTAACTAGGCCATATTAAAAACACAATGTACTTTGAACTCAACTCACAGGCGACTTGTTCACAATGGAGAAGAACGGTATGAAGGTGACAATCTTAGTGACGCCGTTGCTACCCACCGATATGTTGACTCCGACCTAGACAAATATTAGATGGTAAAAAAAGATATTGTGACCAGATACGTCTAAGTAAGTCGAAGAAAAGGATTAAAAAATTGTACAATAGAAAACTGCCAACCTGATAGCTCAGCGAGTCCGCTTTGCACTTCACGGTGCCAGCATGGCCAACTGTGTCCAGCGGAAACTTTGACGACCAAGCTGACTCCTCCACTTTGAGGCTGATCTGGAAAATGTAGCCAAGCCTTTGGTATTGCATAACTGTGCCACATCAAACCAATCAGCCATAGAGTCATGCAAATTAATGTATGTAAAACTAATAAATGAAGCTTCAAACCTTTGACCTGAAAATACTAGAATAAAAAAAATTTGTTTAGGAAAGAAAATCATCTACCAAGGAAAAGCTGTGCTATGTTGGCATGGTAACCGCAACAAATATCTGACTAACTATATATTGAACGTGCAACCCTTTAAAGCAGTCACTACTTAAGCAATATACTACTTACAACTATTTTGAAAAGAGAAAGCTGTCGTTTTTACTTGTTTTTTTTTAAGTACACGCATTAAAACGCACACAGAGCGAAAGCCGTTCAGTAGTATGCAAATAAGTAGTATAGATGCAAATTGTTCTGTTTGCAAAAATTAGTATAAAAGCGTATTTTTTGGCTTCACTCTCACCAAATCACGTGCTTGTTAAAGCGATATTTTTGCTAATATATCCTTCTGATTAAAATTCGCTGCTTAATTTCTTCCTAAGTTGCTCCTCATACTACTTAAAAGAAGTAGTACGCAATGCGGTATTGATTAGTAGTGAGGTAAAATTGACACAGTTTTGGTTAAAAAATAGCGTTAGTAGTATCATTAGTATTATATTGATAAAATAAACGTTACATGTTAAATTTAAATATTCCTAAGCTAATTTAGATAAATTTAGTCTGCAACATAAATATTTAAAAGGCCTAACAAAAGCGAGGAAACGAGAGGGAGATTGGTAGAAGAAATGCGAAATCGCCATTTCAAGATTCACGACAGAGCCGGCTAAAAGTCACTGCCATAATGCGATAAAATCAACACCTTTAAATCCGTTAAATGCATTGGCTGCCCGTTGTCTCCAAGGGAACCTGCCGATCCAAACCGCCGACGCTTTCGCCCGTGTCGACGCCCGCCGGCGCAGGCGCAAGACGAGCAGCCAACGCACGAGCGAAACCAAGACGTCTAAAAGCATCGCGCGAGAATTTTTCGCGTATGGCTTCAAAATTGTGTGCTGTTTGGCTCAATTCTAATTGGAACACAATATAGAATAAAGACAAAGGAAAATGTGCTTGTTAGGCTAGGAGAAGCAAAACATAAATATTTAATATATCTATCTAAAGAAGAAATAAAGCTACAACACAAACAACTAATAATAGTGAGGCGAACAGAGTCCAATAGCAATTTTATATCTAAATGTCTAAAAATATAGATTTTTATATTTTCTAACTTGTAAAGTTTACTTTCGATACATATCGGCTTCAACAAATTTCAACTAAAGCAATAGTTTTTTGCTTCCTGGAGATGTACAAAAGAGCAAACGATTGCTCTTTTGTATTAATTTTAGTTTAAAAAATAAATCATTTTTTTTCGACTTTGATTCAGAAAGATTTACTTTCGATACATATCGCCGAACAACTTAAAGACTGAACTCTGGCATTTGTACACTTGCTTTACTCAGAGAAAAGCTTCTCAGTGAAAGTGTTAGCGCACACATAACTATGTAGTTAGTGAGATATTTTATTATTTGCCACAACAATAGAATAAAATTATAAATGATAAACCATATCAAACAACATAGTGTAGCAAGGTTTTAGCTGTTTTTGCAAAAAAACGTAATTATGCACATATAAGCTACTATTAGTCATAGTAAGCTTAAGTAATGGCTAAAACACAAAATCCAGTCAGAAATTGTTAAATATTTATTGTTAAGCAGCGATTTTTTCTGGAATTAGATTTTTCTTACTACTCATGTTGGTTTCTTGTTGCATAACACTGAACGGCTCACACGTATTTAGCATGCAATATTTAACTCCAAAATGTAAATGAATAAACTATGAAAATAGAGAGAAACTCCCTGGTAAACAATAAAATAAGAAATTTTAAAGCTCAGCTGCATACACGGGTAATTCGAGTTCTCTAAAATTGTGATTTGAAAAAAAAACCGATTGATTCAAAAAATGTAGACTGATTTGCTTCCATTGCTACTATAAGTAACTGAAAAGGCACCTTTAACTCGTAATGTTTCAGAAAAAAACTGGAGTATAATAAATATGGTTTGACAACACGATTAATTTCTAATAGAAAAACAACAATAAGGATTAAACTTAGTTTATTACATTGTGAGTACCAGAACTCTGGATGGAGTAAAATAAGTGTACTCATGCCTTGTCCAGATAAAATGATAGATGATAATATATTCGGACAATACTCTGGATAAATCCCTATGCTACTACTCATGAGTAGACAGGAGGAAATGAGAGAAATTAGGAACACAGAAGTACCGGCTGGAAGATACCTTTGCCCGTTTCTTAGGCTTAGCCGTGACTGCCGCGGCGCCTGCGTCAGGTTCATCCGGTGAGTCGGACACCGGCAACTGCTCATCGCTCTCAGCCGCCTTCAGCGGTCGCTTCTTACAAAATTATATGCGATAATTAAAGCACAGATTAGTAACAAATATAGCAGCTATAAAAATTCTGGTAGGGGCAGGCTTGGATGGAAATCAAACGAAAATAAGCAACTTTGAAACTCGAACAATAAATTAGATGATGGAAAACCGCATATAGACACAGCAGTAGTATGGTACGTAGTAAAACGGGGATTCAAAATTTTCTAAAAGTTTCTAATAATTATAAGAAATTGAAATAAACACGCACACACACAGAGAGCCATACAGATACTCCAATACCCATATAGACTCAAATAATTATGCTTATTATGAAACATTTATTTACCACTTTTAAATGCAGTTATCTTGATTTTTGAGCATTTCAGAAAAACAGTCACTATCGCTCACCTTCTCTTTGTGACTGAAATTGGCGCTGAGATTCATAAATGTCAGATTGCAGTTGGCCGGGTGGCTCCACAGCCGGTTGTCGGGGGTCTGTGGAGTGGAGAGGCGCAAGTATAAGGGGGATTGAAAGACAGGCAGAAAGACAGACAGACAGACAGACAGACAGACAGACAGACAGTCAGACAGACAGACAGACAGACAGACAGACAGACAGACAGACAGACAGACAGACAGACAGACAGACAGACAGACAGACAGACAGACAGACCGACAGACAGACCGACAGACAGACAGACAGACAAACAGGCAGACAGTCAGACAGACAGACAGACAGACAGACAGTCAGACAGACAGACAGACAGACAGACAGACAGACAGACAGACAGATAGACAGGCAGGCAGTCAAACAGAAAGACATGATCAAAAACTGACCTTGTAGTGCAGCTCCTTGCCAGTTTTATTCACAAGCCAGTAGGTGCTGAACAAAGTGAAATTTTTAGTTGACTGCTTATCTAGCAGGCGAATCGACAGCAGCTAAAATGTGGTGAATATCTTTCATTAAGAAACTGTGTACATTGGGGTGGGGAGGGGGGCAGGCCGGGAGCGAGTGTATATTGGGGTGGGTCGGGGGCAGGCCGGAAGCGAGTGTACATTGGGGTGGGTCGGTGGTAGGCCGGGAGCGAGTGTACATTGGGGTGGGTCGGTGGTAGGCCGGGAGCGAGTGTACATTGGGGTGGGTCGGTGGTAGGCCGGGAGCGAGTGTACATTCGGGTGGGTCGGGGGCAGGCCGGAAGCGAGTGTACATTGGGGTGGTTAGGGGGCAGGCCGGGAGCGAGTGTACATTGGGGTGGGTCGGTGGCAGGCCGGGAGCGAGTGTACATTGGGGTGGGTCGGGGGCAGGCCGGGAGCGAGTGCACATTGGGATGGGTAGGGGGGCAGGCCGAGAGCCAGTGTACATTGTGCAAGTGTGCTATTAAAACAAACAAATGAAATTAATTTTCCAATCTGCACCAACCATCTCGAGCTTGTCATAGACGCCCATGAAGCTGTCAAAGGTGATCCCGTAGATCTGATCCTCGGGCCTGTCAGCTGTCTTAGCCAGGTGCAAATCGCCACGCCAGTCTCGCTCCATGTAGTCACTTAGCTGCAATTGAGATAATGAATTATTATTCTCGTCATAAATGGCTTAAAATATTACACGTAGAATACAAGCGATAAACTATTCAAATATACTACTCACTAGCAAATTGACGGTGGGCGTGTTGCTGGCAGGAACGTGGTAGAGATCAAATGAGTCGCCTCGCTCGATTAGTTTCACCTCGTCGTTGCCCTGGAAATGATAGCGTGATTGACGAGAAATGAACCAGTAAGGTCGTGCAGACCAGGTTGCCCAATGACCAACATGGTAATGGAAAGGCTATGCACCCAATGCACCAATGCTATCGAGGTTATGACCCCAACCTTGAATATGCGTATCGGGTCATGACCTCAACCCTAAATATGACTATGGGCTCATGATCCCTGTAGTGTAGTTCAGTGCGATGTACAATATTGGCGCGCAAATATTATTAGTCACGTGTTGCAATGTATTACGTAAGACTCACGCGCACTTACTCTTCACATATATAAATATACTTGCAGGGCAAGTCGGCCCATTTCTAAGATTCTTCGTGCACTCGCAAACCCTCCGATTTTGTCTGAGTCACTACATGGCGTCGCAAGCAAACTATTGACTGATCATCACTCTCTAACCCAGCGCGGTTCCAGCCACACAAACATGGCCCAAGCTTTGCAACTCACTGCACCAGATGCATTTGATATCGATAGCGATCCACTCACACGAGCCCAGAGATGGAAGACTTGGGCACGGAGGTTCAATAGCTACATTCGCGCTGCTGGCATCACAGATGCGACACAACAGCTGGAGTTGCTGGTCTACACAGCGGGAGAGAAGTTGGAAGACTTTATGGAAGACAACAGTGTTCAAAAAGAAAATCTACAAACGAGCTCATCCAAAAGCTACAAGAGATCTTCGACCAGAAAAACAGCGTCGTCTTCCTCCGGTACCAATTCGAGACCTGCAGACAGGAGGAGGGGGAGTCCATCGATGCGTGGTACCATCGGCTGCGCAAGGCCGCGGATCAATGCGAATTCGGAGAACTACGGGACTCTCTCATCAGGGACAAGGTGGTCGCCCACTACCGATCGGAGAAGATCAGAAGGGAGCTCCTTCAGCTGAACGATATCTGTCTAGCTGACGTACTGAAGCGAATCCGAGCAAGGGAAGCTGCGGAGCAACAGGCACAGGCCATGGAAGAAAACAGCTCAGGTGGCGCCGGCACCATGACGACCGCGAACGTGGCAGCGCTAGGCCCACCCCGAGCACGACCGTCGCAGCCATTCAGAAGGGATCCTGAAATGAAGGACGGTGGCATCAGCTGCGAGCGCTGCGGACGGCCGGGTCATCGAACGTGCGAGGCTGCTAGAGACAAGGCATGTCGACGCTGCGGTAAGATTGGCCATTTCGCCCGGGCATGTCGGGGAACGTCCAGAATACCCGTGAGAGCTGTCAACGAACCGGACGATCGCTCCTACGGGCAAGTCGAATATCTGCAGGACAACTCCACTGAGCACGAGCTTTTCAGCCTCCGAAATAGCGGATCAGCATGGACTCAAGCCACCGTCAACGGATTCAAGACAACCCTGCTTATCGACAGTGGAGCGGCCTGCAACATCATCGACAGAGAGGCCTTCGAAAGGATGCCACAGAAGGCCAGGCTCCAAGCAGCCAGTGATCGGGTCTATCCCTATGGAAGCCAACAGCCACTGAAGCTGCTCGGCAAGACCGACCTACAGGTCAGCGTTTTCGGTTGCCAGGAGACGCTTCCGTTCCTGGTGCTGGACGGAAAGGGTGCTTGCATAATAGGCCGCAGGAGCGCGGAAGACCTAGGAGTTCTGCGAGTCGGCCCGGAAGACAAGGCAGCGTGTGAGCTACGCTCGGAGTGTCCGACTGACAGGCTGCTAGCCGGCGTTCCAAAAGACCTTCGGCAGTCCCCAGGTGCTCCATCTTTAGACGAAATCCTCAAGGAAAATGCACAGGCCTTCGACGGAATCGGCTGTCTTAAGAACTACGCAGCCCGCATCTTCCTGGAAGAGGGCGCAAGACCAGTGTGCCATCCACCATCAAGAGTGCCAATTCACCTCGCCCCAGCAGTGGACGCCGAGCTCCAGTACCTAGAAGAACAAGGCATCATTGAGCCAGTGGAGGGACCCTGCCCATGGGTTTCTCGTATCGTCGTCGTCCCCAAAGAAGCTCCTGGCGAGATCAGGATCACTCAGGATCTGAGGGAGCTAAACAAGTCTGTCGTCAGGGAGCGACACCCAATACCGACCTTTGAGGAGGTAACAGGCGACATGGCAGGAGCGACGCTGTTCTCAGAGTTGGACGTCGCAAAAGCATTCTATCAAATCCCTGTGTCAGAGGAGTGCCGGCATCTTCTAACTTTTTCAACGCCTCGAGGTCTTCGGCGGCTGACGAGACTCTGCATGGGGCTATCAACGGCGCAGGAAATTCTTCAAGCTGTTATGTCATCCGTGCTGGCTGGACTTTCAAAAGTAAAATGGATCCACGATGACATTATTGTCTATGGCCACAGCGTGGCGGAACATCACAACAATCTGCGGGAGTGCCTCCAGCGGCTGGCGCAGCACGGACTGACGCTCAACCCGGCCAAGTGCAAGCTGGCACGAACGCAAGTCACCTTCATGGGGATGCGATTGTCGAAGGACGGAGTCAGGCCAACCGAGTCAAAGCTGGAGGCAGTTAATGCATTTGCAGAGCCAACGAATGTCACGGAGGTGCGCTCGTTCTTGGGACTTGTCAACTACCTGGCCGCATTCACCCGAGGCTGGCGGACCTGGCAAAGCCGCTGCGCAACCTGACAAGGAAGGGCCAGCCCTGGGCATGGGCCGATCTGGAAAGACAAGCCTTCAGCGACATCAAGTCTCAAATCGCGTCAAGTGGCTCTCTTGCCTTTTTCAACCATCGTCTTCCGACGCAACTCATTGTCGACGCTGGGCCAGCGGGGCTGGGTGCAATCCTGTCACAGACACAATCGGACGGAACCAGGCGGCCCATCGCATACGCTAGCCGGACACTGTCGGACGTTGAGCAACGCTATTCCCAAACAGAGAAAGAGGCGTTGGCCGTGAAGTTCGGCTGTTTAAAGTTTCAATTCTACCTCCACGGCGCGCCGATGTTCACGGTGCAAACCGACCACAAGCCACTGGTTGCTCTGTTCGGCAGCAGTTCGAGACCCCCTCCGAGAATCGAAAGGATGGCATTGCGCATTCAGCATATGAAATTCACAGTCGAGTACCAGCCGGGCCCGCTCAACCCGGCAGACGTGCTCAGCCGACAGCCACTGCCGACACCCGCACCGAATGTGGGCGAAGAGCTGGATGCACTTTCCATCGCCGCTGTTGTACAGGCGGCCGTACCAAATGCGCTGTCACTGACCAGCGTACAGAAGAGCTCGCAAAAGGACGCAACAATTCAAGCGGCGATTCGCGCCTTAGAGACAGGGCGGTGGAGCCTGGAGTCAGCAGAACTGCGGTCGCTGCATGCGCTGCGTCACGAACTGTCGGCAGTGGACGGGGTGCTCCTACGGGGCCAGCGGATCATCATCCCGGTGGCGCTCCGACGGCTTGTACTGGATCTAGCGCACCGGGGGCACCAGTGCACACGTAAGACGCTGGACCGGCTGAACACCAAGGTCTGGTGGCCAAGGATGCAACTGGAGACGGAGCGCTTCATAGCCACGTGCCGGGCCTGCCTGGCGACCTCGCATGCCGCTGACGTGACTGCATCACCGCTAAAGCCGACGCCCATCCCGAAGGCGGCCTGGCTGACGCTCGGGGCGGATCTGCTAGGACCCATTCAAGGCAGCATGCTGCTAGTCTGCGTCGATCAATACTCCCGATTTCCCGAGGTGGAGGTTGTCCAGACCACGACGGCTGAGGCGCTAATCCCTCGACTGAGGAGTTCATTCGTCCGGTTTGGAATCCCTCAAACGTTAGTTACTGACAACGGCCCACCGTTCTCTTCAGCCCAGTTCAAGAGCTTCCTGGACAGCTACGGAATTCGGCAGCGCCTCATCACACCGTTACATCCACAGGCCAACGGCGCCACCGAGCGTTTGAATCGTTCCATCAACAAGGTGGTGCGCGCTGCGATCGCACAGAAGCGCGACTGGAGAGCGGCCCTTGACGAGTGGCTGCTGGCCTATCGGTGCACGCCTCAGCGAACAACTGGACGGGCGCCTGCCGAGCTCCTCATGGGTCGCGTGCTGAACGACTCCATCCCGTCGGTCAGACCGTCGAGACCGGTGGCCATCGCGGACCGGCAGCTTCGGCAGCGCGACGCACTTCGAAAGGCGCAAGGCAAGCTCTACACAGACCGGAAGCGACTGGCGAGACCGCACAAGCTCAAGGTTGGCGACACAGTGCTGCGGCGGCGACTGAATCCGCTCAAGGGAGACACGCCGTTCGAGTGGGACCCCTGGCTCATCGAGGAGATCAAGGCGGACTCGGCGACGATACGACAGGGTGCCAGAGTTTGCAGGCGGCACTGCACCGACCTAAAGCGAGTGGCACCGGAGTCCGAGCCTGACAATCCGGGCGAGCTGCCAGCGATGCCGCAACCGGAAGTGAATGCGCCTCCGCCGCAGCCAGCCGCAGGCGAGCGAGCGGCCTCGCCCATTGCGTTGCGGCCACATCCCCGGGCGGCGAAGGTGAACGTGAACTACAAGGCTTGAAAAAGGTTTTTGTTAAACAGTAGCATCTGATTTTTTGTATTTTTTGCTGGACTTTTGCTAAAATTGTAACAGAATGAAATTTAACAAAAACAGATTTTTTAAACCCAACTTTAAAATTTTGCTTTTAAGCCGTATTTGAGGAGAGATGTAGTGTAGTTCAGTGCGATGTACAATATTGGCGCGCAAATATTATTAGTCACGTGTTGCAATGTATTACGTAAGACTCACGCGCACTTACTCTTCACATATATAAATATACTTGCAGGGCAAGTCGGCCCATTTCTAAGATTCTTCGTGCACTCGCAAACCCTCCGATTTTGTCTGAGTCACTACAATCCCAACATGGAATATGAGTGTATTAAAATGAGGTCAAGAAGGTCAAATAGGTCACTACCCTAAACAAGCAGGTCAAAGAGGTCATGGCCCTAAACAAGAAGACACAGAGGTCACGTCCCTAAACAAGAAGGTCAAAGAGGTCATGGCCCTAAACAAAAAGACACAGAGGTCACGTCCCTAAACAAGCAGGTCAAAGAGGTCATGGCCCTAAACAAGAAGACACAGAGGTCATGACCCTAAACAAGCAGGTCAAAGAGGTCATGACCCTAAACAAGAAGACACAGAGGTCATGACCCTAAACAAGAAGGTCAAAGAGGTCATGGCCCTAAACAAGAAGACACAGAGGTCATGACCATAAACAAGAAGGTCAAAGAGGTCATGGCCCTAAACAAGAAGACACAGAGGTCATGACCATAAACAAGAAGGTCAAAGAGGTCATGGCCCTAAACAAGAAGACACAGAGGTCACGTCCCTAAACAAGCAGGTCAAAGAGGTCATGGCCCTAAACAAGAAGACACAGAGGTCATGACCCTAAACAAGCAGGTCAAAGAGGTCATGGCCCTAAACAAGAAGACACATAGGTCATGACCCTAAACAAGAAGGTCAAAGAAGGTCATGACCCAAAACAAGAAGGACAAATAAGGTCATGACCCTAAACAAGAAGAACAAATAAGGTCATGACCTAGAACAAGAAGGACAAACAAGGTCACGACCTAAACAAGGACAAAGAGGTCATGCTACCAAACCTACATGTATAATTAGAAAATGAGGTAGTGACCCAAACCTCAGAAAAGACAAAGTGAAAGCAGAGGATGCATTACTCACGGGCACTTGGCAGTGCACATTGATAGGCAGCTGGTTAACAATGGTGTAGCTCGGCACGATAGTCAGCAAATAATCGCTAGCAGTCTTGGCGTCTCGCTCCGATTCTAAATAGACGTATTTCACCCTGACCGACACGTTGAAGGCCGTGACCAAGTCGGGATACTCCGGATGCCTGAAGGTCAGAGAATGCGTCGCCTCAACGTACCAGGCCACTGGCTGGGACGGCTGGCCGTAGCAACTAAAGTACAGATGGCCGCGAGCCTCGGCTGCCTGGCTTAGCGGCAGGTGGCAGACATGGCTGGAGCTGGCTTGGTTGGCCTCGGTGGGCAGCACGGGGTCCAAGCTCGAGGACCAGGCTACGGAGCCGTCCGGTGATCGGGTGCTGACAGAAACTGGGAGGGCCGATTCGTTTCTTAGGCTGACATTGGATCGGACTTGCAGAGTTTTGGAGCCGAGGTAGCAGCGGGCCTGATGGGGTGTGGGGTAATATGATGGCATTTCAGTTCAAGGCCTGCTGATAATTTCAGTTCATGGCTGCTGAGTGGATAAGAATAACGTTTTGATAGCAAAAATATTCATACTGCGAAGAAAGGTTGTACACTGATAATGGTACCTAGATAGATAGGTAGATAGATAGATAGATAGATAGGTAGATAGATAGATAGATAGATAGATAGATAGATAGATAGATAGACAGATAGATAGACAGATAGATAGATAGATAGATAGATAGATAAATAGACAGATAGATAGATAGATGGATATATAGATAGATAGATAGATAGATACATGGATACATAGATAGATAGATAGATAGATAGATAGATAGATAGATAGATAGATACATAGATACAAAGATAGATAGATAGATATATAGATAGATAGATAGATAGATAGATAGATAGATAGATAGATAGACAGATAAATAGACAGATAGATAGATAGATGGATATATAGATAGATAGATAGATAGATAGATACATGGATACATAGATAGATAGATAGATATATAGATATATAGATAGATAGATAGATGGATAGATAGATACATAAATACATAGATAGATAGATAGATAGATAGATAGATAGATAGATAGATAGATAGATAGATAGATAGATAGATAGACAGATAAATAGACAGATAGATAGATAGATGGATATATAGATAGATAGATAGATAGATACATGGATACATAGATAGATAGATAGATATATAGATATATAGATAGATAGATAGATGGATAGATAGATACATAAATACATAGATAGATAGATAGATAGATAGATATATAGATATATAGATAGATAGACAGATAAATAGACAGATAGATAGATAGATGGATATATAGATAGATAGATAGATAGATACATGGATACAAAGATAGATAGATAGATATATAGATACATAGATAGATAGATAGATAGATAGATAGATAGACAGATAAATAGACAGATAGATAGATAGATGGATATATAGATAGATAGATAGATAGATACATGGATACAAAGATAGATAGATAGATATATAGATATATAGATAGATAGATAGATAGATACATGGATACAAAGATAGATAGATAGATATATAGATAGATAGATAGATAGATAGATAGATAGATAGATACATAGATAGATAGATAGATAGATAGATAGATAGATACATAGATAGATAGATAGATAGATAGATAATGCGAAATGAAACCACGCACACAGTTGAAGCAAAGCAATTTTTATGACCTTTTTAACGACTCAAACGCGTCTAATGCAACGTAGAGGCGACCGTTGAGACACAAACGCGTTACGTCAGTTGTAGAATCGTAAAAGAGTCGGGAAAGAGTCGTCCAAGAATCGTTGTGCTGGCGCTTATCTTCTTACTAAGTCAGTAGGCTAGTTAGTGCTTTAAACACAACTCAGTGACTCTACAGCGACTCTTAGCACGTCTCAAACACGACTCTACGGCCCTAGATTCGTTATACCGTCGCTTTAAAGTCGTAGTGATTCTTGGTTGACTTTGACGACTTTTTTGACAACTTTTAGAGTCACTTCTTTCCTATTTACCTGTCATCTGCAACGACTTTGTAACGGGCTAAGCCAAGAAGCGTACTCAGATTCGCTGCAGGTAAACACAGGTAAAATAGGAAAAAACTGACTCTAGACAACTCTAAAACGACAAGGTGTCACGGTACAAGACGCCAAAAAAGTTTGTCAAAGAGTCGCCTAAGAGTCAATTTGAAGCGTTTTATTTTCTGCGACTCTGAAATAACTTTATGGCGATGCAATTGCGTCGCTTGATGAATTCTTGAACGACTCCTTCACGATTCTACAAGTCACGTGACGCATTTTTGACGCAACAGTCGCCTCTCCGTCACAATTAAGACGCGCTTGAGTCGTTAAAAAGTCGTTAAAAAGTCGCTGGGACTCAACTCCGACTTTCAACTTTAAACGAAACGACTCAAAAGTAAGGAAAATCTTGTCGTTTTACACCCGATTTTCATCTTGTTGGAAAGTCGGTGCCGTCGGCTCGATTTTTGACAGACGAAAGTAGGTAAGAATGTATGAAAATCGGACCGACATTTATCTTTGTAGGATTTTCTTCGGTTTTTGTCAGACCGAAAGACTTAAGTCGGACCGAAAAAGTAGACGACTCGTCGATTTTCTTAAAAAACGTAACGACTACTCCGACTTTCACCGATATAACTCCGATTTTCAACTGTGATTAATTTGGACTTGTAGTAGCAACTCTATTTAGTCTACTTGAGTTTTAGTAGTAAGTTGAGCGCTAACACAACACGAACGACTCTGGGGACGACTTTTTTACGATTCTACCACCTGAGTTGGAGACTTCTGAGTCGTTAAACAGTCAAGAGTCACCAGAGTCATCATTGGGATGGTGATACCTGAGCACGCACTCACTACCCAAACGAATGTTTACCTGCGACACCAACAGGATGGGACAGCCCGACGGATCCGGGTAGCTGGGCAGCGGCGCAGTGAAGGCCCGAGTCTCAGTGCCGTGGAACACAGCCTGACGAGCCATGGACAGCCGCGGCAGGCGGTAGCCAATCCTGACCGGATCGGCCTCGTACTCCTGCAGCTCTCGAACGGAGTTCCTCGCCACCATGCGCGAGCGCTCATCTAAGCGGAGCTTGTCGCCAGGCGACAGGTGAACTTCGCTGTCCGGATGTTTGACAGATGAGCTGCTCGGATCGCCGCCGCTGTTCGTGTTGGTGCCGCGCATCTTGTTGGTCAGCTGGTCTGAGAGGCACACCATGAGCGGCTCGCCTAAGCAGTTCTCGATTACAAAGGCGGCGTCGGCCTCTTTGCGCGGCCGGGTGCCCAGGTTGTAGGCGTCGTTGAATTCCTGGGAGAGTTGGTTGGGTGGGTTTGGGTTGGGTTTTAGATTGGGTTTGAGGGTGGGTTTGAGGGTGGGTTTGGGTTGGGTTTGAGGGTGGGTTTGAGGGTGGGTTTGAGGTTGGGTTTGAGGGTGGGTTTGAAGGTGGGTTTGAGGGTGGGTTTGAGGGTGGGTTTGAGGGTGGGTTTGAGGATAGGTTTGAGGATGGGTTTGAGGATGGGTTTGAGGATAGGTTTGAGGATGGGTTTGAGGATGGGTTTGGGGGTGGGTTTGAGGGTGGGTTTGAGGATAGGTTTGAGGATGGGTTTGAGGGTGGGTTTGAGGGTGGGTTTGAGGGTGGGTTTGAGGATAGGTTTGAGGATGGGTTTGGGGGTGGATTTGAGGATGGGTTTGAGGATATGTTTGAGGGTGGGTTTGAGGGTGGGTTTGAGGGTGGGTTTGAGGGTGGGTCTTATATTGGGTTGTAAGATTGGGATTTATATGATGGGTTTAGGATGGGTGTTTATGATGAGATTTAGGTTGAGTCTTAAGTTGGTGTAGCTTTTCGACTTTAGAATTTAGGTTGGGTCGTGGTGTGGGTTTGAGGATGGTATGTAGTGCCTAGCCTAGACTAGATTTAAAAATGAGAGCCAGAGCTATTTGGGCTTTAATTTGACTTTTTCGATGCCTTTATGATAGGTTTAAGTTGCAATTTAAGTTTCATCGTTTAGCTTTAGAGTGGGGAATTGTGGGATTACATTAATAAAAGATCATACTTGAAAATCAATAGAAAACTACTATGGCTACTGATAGTAGTCAAAAAAGCAAGAGAATTTCGAAAAATAAACTTCACCTGACTGAGCGTGTTGAGCATGGCCAGGCTGGTTCGAGTCAGCGTCAGCTCGAGCGGATCGACCGAGGTCACTGACAGCACAGTCTTTGGCTGGATTACGGGCGTCTCCATGTCCGGGTCAATTAAGACGAAGTCCTCGTTCACGATGAACTGGAATTTAATCGTATTAATACAGTATTTACATATGCAATATATGACTCAGACTAACATGTATATTTACTAAAACATTTATTCGTTTGTCTGTCTGTCTGTCAGAGTGTCCGTCTATCCGTCTGTCTGTCTGTCTGTCTGTCTGCCTGCCTGTCTGTCTGTCTGTCTGCCTGTCTGTCTGTCTGTCTGTCTGCCTGCCTGTCTGTCTGTCTGTCTGCCTGTCTGTCTGTCTGTCTGTCTGTCTGTCTATCTATCTATCTGTCTGTCTGTCTGTCTGTCTGTGTGTGTGTCTGTCTGTCTGTGTGTCCGTCTGTCTGGCTGTCTATCTGTCTGTCTGTCTGTCTGTCTGTCTGTCTGTCTGTCTGTCTGTCTGTCTGTCTGTCTGTCTGTGTGTCTGTCTATCTGTCTGTCTATCTGTCTGTCTGTCTGTCTGTCTGTCTGTCTGTCTGTCTGTCTGTCTGTCTGTCTGTCTGTCTGAGAGGGAGAGGGAGAGAGGGAGGTAGAGAGAAAGAGAATGAGAGAGAGAGAGAGGGATTGAGAAAGAGAGGGAAAGGGGGAGGAGAGAGAAAGAGAGGAAGAGGGGTAGACAGCAGGGGAGAAAGGGAGGAAGAGCTGAGAGTGAGCGCAGACACTTTACTTTAATGGCGCAAGTGGCCACCCCTAACAATGCATCGATTAAACTGTTGCTGGCGCCATGCAGCAGCAGCAGCAACAGCAGAAGAAGATCGGTGGTGGGAAAAAGCACATGACACTGTGCAGGAACAGAAATGCAGGAACAGTGAGTGCTACAGGAATGAATGCCATAGCTGGGTCTCATTAAAAAACCTGCATGTTAAAAGAAGCGCGTTGTGCTGCTAAGAAAAATGAGTTGCGGGTAGCAACAAGCCATGACACGCAAAGTTGCTGAAAACGCAAGTGCATAAAGCTAGTTAAGCCGCTCCGAGAATAGAACAATGATGATGGCTTGAAACAATAGGCATGTGAGTCTGGGAGCCGATTCTACTAAATACCTTTCTCCACTCTCCCTCTCTCTCTATTACGCTTGCTGCCACTAGAAGCAAGAGCTTGGCATTTAGATTTAATGACTAGCTGCCCTAGGTAAGTAGCCTCCCCCCCAACCCCAAACCCCCAACCCCCTCAATCATCCACCATACCTTCCGCGGGGTCGCCCAGCAATCAACACAAATTCACCCTTAGCTGTTAAGGGTGAAATTTTTGTTTAACTTCAACTTTTTTTACCCTGGTCCAAATTTCAAATACAGCAACTGGCATGCATTCCGAAAATTTGCGTCCATGGTGTAGCAGCCCGAGAGCTTAGTGAATTTAAAACGGCAACTAAATTAAACTGTCCAACTCGCTGTCAGTCATTTTGTATTATTTATGTCCAATATTTTCGGTTGGGGACTACTGTGCTTGTAGTGCAAATCAATGGAATTTCGGTGACAACCACGTTTGGCAGTGAAAGCCGGACAATTGGCTTTTAAAGGCTATTGGGAAGAAAGGAGCGGGTGAGAGAGAGAGGTGAGAGGGAGAGAGAGGTGTGAGAGGGAGAAAGACAAGTGAGACAAGTGAGGGGAGAGAGACAGGTAAGAGAGGTGAGAGAAAGACAGGTGAGAGCGAGAGGTGAGAGGGATACAGGGTATAGAGGTGAGAGGGAGACAGGGTAGAGAGGTGAGAGGGAGAAGACAGGGTAGAGAGGTGAGAGGGAGACAGGGTAGAGAGGTGAGAGGGAGACAGGGTAGAGAGGTGAGAGGGAGACAGGGTAGAGAGGTGAGAGGGAGACAGGGTAGAGAGGTGAGAGGGAGACAGGGTAGAGAGGTGAGAGGGAGACAGGGTAGAGAGGTGAGAGGGAGACAGGGTAGAGAGGTGAGAGGGAGACAGGGTAGAGAGGTGAGAGGGAGAAGACAGGGTAGAGAGGTGAGAGGGAGACAGGGTAGAGAGGTGAGAGGGAGACAGGGTAGAGAGGTGAGAGGGAGACAGGGTAGAGAGGTGAGAGGGAGACATGGTAGAGAGGTGAGAGGGAGACAGGGTAGAGAGGTGAGAGGGAGAAGACAGGGTAGAGAGGTGAGAGGGAGAAGACAGGGTAGAGAGGTGAGAGGCTGACAGGTGAGAGGTGAGAGGGTGGCTGGGTAAAGGTGAGAGGGGGACAGGTGAGGGGGAGAGAGAGACAGGTGAGAGAGACACAGGTGAGAGCGAGAGGTGAGAGGGAGACAGGGTAGAGAGGTGAGAGGGAGAAGACAGGGTAGAGAGGTGAGAGGGAGACAGGGTAGAGAGGTGAGAGGGAGACAGGGTAGAGAGGTGAGAGGGAGACAGGGTAGAGAGGTGAGAGGGAGAAGACAGGGTAGAGAGGTGAGAGGGAGACAGGGTAGAGAGGTGAGAGGGAGACAGGGTAGAGAGGTGAGAGGGAGACAGGGTAGAGAGGTGAGAGGGAGAAGACAGGGTAGAGAGGTGAGAGGCTGACAGGTGAGAGGTGAGAGGGTGGCAGGGTAAAGGTGAGAGGGGGACAGGTGAGGGGGAGAGAGAGACAGGTGAGAGAGACACAGGTGAGAGCGAGAGGTGAGAGGGATACAGGGTAGAGAGGTGAGAGAGAGACAGGGTAGAGGTGAGAGGGAGACAGGGTAGAGAGGTGAGAGGGAGACAGGGTAGAGAGGTGAGAGGGAGACAGGGTAGAGAGGTGAGAGGCTGACAGGTGAGAGGTGAGAGGGTGGCAGGGTAAAGGTGAGAGGGGGGGGGCTGGTGAGGGGGAGAGAGAGAGACAGGTGAGAGAGGTGAGATGAAGACAGGGGAGAGGTGAGAGGACCAGAGGTGAGAGGGAGAGAGACACGTGAGAGGTGGAAGGGTGACAGGTGAGGGAGAGAGACAGGTGAGAGAGAGAGAGACAGGTGAGAGTGAGAGAGAGACAGGTGAGAGGGAGAGAGACGTGAGGGAGAGAGACAGGTGAGAGGGAGAGAGACATGTGAGAGGGAGAGAGAGGTGAGGAAGAGAGACATGTGAGAGGGAGAGAGACATGTGAGAGGGAGAGAGACGTGAGGGAGAGAGACAGGTGAGAGGGAGAGAGACAGGTGAGAGGGAGAGAAAGGTGAGGGAGAGAGACAGGTGAGAAGGGAGAGAGACATGTGAGAGGGAGAGAGACAGGTGAGAGGGAGAGAAAGGTGAGGGAGAGAGACAGGTGAGAAGGGAGAGAGACATGTGAGAGGGAGAGAGGTGAGGGAGAGAGACATGTGAGAGGGAGAGAGAGGTGAGGGAGAGAGACAGGTGAGAAGGGAGAGAGACATGTGAGAGGGAGAATGGTGAGGGAGAGAGACATGTGAGAGGGAGAGAGAGGTGAGGGAGAGAGACAGGTGAGAAGGGAGAGAGACATGTGAGAGGGAGAGAGGTGAGGGAGAGAGACATGTGAGAGGGAGAGAGAGGTGAGGGAGAGAGACAGGTGAGAAGGGAGAGAGACATGTGAGGGGGAGAGAGGTGAGGGGGAGAGACAGGTGAGAGAGGTAAAGAGCCAATGAGAGACCGAAGATGAGTGATGATCCGTCAATCAAAATAGATAAAAACCCAGGAACAATAGACGGCCTAATTGACCAGCAACTGTCACGGTCAGTCATCATCAGAGCCCTAAAAGTTACGCAATACTCGGCCATCTTTGTTAACTTATTTCATGGTTAGCGTGACTGAGCGAAGAAAACCAAGTCCACTTTTTTCCTGCACTGCTTTCCTTTGTCCTTGCGGGCAAATCTTCAAGAAATACCGGAATTCCCAAAGAAAACGGTCCAATTACGCCACTAATGATTTCCGGGTGAAAATGGCCAAGGACAGGAGCACAGGCACCGAGCTCAAAGAGAGTCCAAACTAGCGAAATTGTACAAAGATTCAATTACTAAATAACTTTCAGCAATCAAAGCTATGAAGCATGCACACTGAATAGGGATAATGCAGTTAGGGCAGGAAAGCAGACAGCACGTTGGCTCACCTGGAAGACCAGTTGGAACGGCCTCGGTGGTTGCAGGTCCACTGGCTCCAGGAATGGCTCCCAGTAGTCATGCGCCTCGTTGTAGTAGGCCATCTCTGTGTCTATCGTGAGGGTGAGCTCCGACTGCGGGTATAATGTGAGATAGAATGCAGGATATAATGTGAGATAGAATGCAGGATATAATGTGAGATAGAATGCAGGATATAATGTGAGATAGAATGCAGGATATAATGTGAGATAGAATGCAGGATATAATGTGAGATAGAATGCAGGATATAATTTGAGATAGAATGCAGGATAGAATGTGAGATAGAATGCAGGATATAATGTGAGATAGAATGCAGGATATAATGTGAGATAGAATGCAGGATATAATGTGAGATAGAATGCAGGATATAATGTGAGATAGAATGCAGGATAGAATGTGAGATAGAATGCAGGATATAATGTGAGATAGAATGCAGGATAGAATGTGAGATAGAATGCAGGATATAATGTGAGATAGAATGCAGGATAGAATGTGAGATAGAATGCAGGATATAATGTGAGATAGAATGCAGGATATAATTTGAGATAGAATTTAGGATAGAATGTGAGATAGAATGCAGGATATAATGTGAGATAGAATACATGATATAATGTGAGATAGAATGCAGGATATAATGTGAGATATAATTCAGGATAGAATGTGAGATAGAATGCAGGATACACATTAAACAAAGAACTTACATTAGCGGACCAGTTAGTCATTGTGCCGGTCA